>CM052716.1:47747027-47845034 GCA_028551405.1 Uromys caudimaculatus | reverse complement strand
CCCCCCCCCCCCCCCCCCCCCCCCCCCCCCCCCCCCCCCCCCCCCCCGCAAGAACCAACTAGAACCTGCTCTGGTGACTCATCTGCCACCACAGTTGCCAGGAGCTCTCTCCAGGAAGTACCTGGTACAGAAAAAAAATCTCCCTATATGATTTTTTACAAAGAGCTTCTGTATTTCAGGAAAAGATCTAGCTAAGACTTATTAACCAAGGTGAAGTGACACAAAGAATTGTGCTGCCCTCCTTGAACAAGAAACCCAGCCCTGGTTGTCATAGTTCCTTCCTCCTCCAGTGCCATATCAGAACGAAAGATTTTCTATAGCCAGGTAAAGACCCCTCTCGATGATTCCCTATTTATCCAAGTGAGTGGGGACTGACACTCTGAAATCTATATACTCCAGACACATCAAGGCCAACCCTGTGTACTGGGGATGGGGAGAGGAGTGTTCTCTGTTGGGAGCAAAGTCCTTAAAAAATTTCTCAGCTGAGGGCCCCTCTCGCTCTGACACATTTGAGCTCTTTGTCTCTGTCTCTCTCTCTCTGTGTATTTGTCCGTCTGTCTGTCTTTGTCTCCCCCGATTCTTTCTCTCTGCCCTCTCTTTTGCTCTCCCCTCTCTTGACCATTCATTCTGGTTCACACAGCTATGTCTTCCAAGGTTCTGACTGTAGAAACTAAGAGTAGCTGAATAAGAATGTTTTTGCATGCTGACATGTCTTTTGAAGTATTTTCTCTATAGGAAAAGTGTTCTTAAATACCAAGATACTGGGTGAAACTTATAATAGCAGGAACATTTCTTTGGGAGGTAGGAGGGTGTAGCATGTGAGAAAATTATCAGTGTTGGCTGGCACCAGTCTTGGAACCTTTCCTATGGGTGTGACATTGTGTTAGGAGTTAATAAGAAAGAACAAAAACTATGCCTCAAATCTTTATCATCTATTATGGAATAGGAGCTGTGCATTTGGCATATTAGATAATACACTTTACCATAATAGTAACTATATGGATGGAAGAGAAGACTTTCCTTCAGTCTGAAGGCGATGTAACAGAGTTTGTGGAATACACCAACAGCAAGCATAGTAACAGGGTAGAAGGCATGCTAATATATTATGTGTACAGAGTTGTCATAGAAAAGAGAAGTGAAGATCTTCCAGCCCAGTGAGATCTGGAAGCTCAAATACCATCTTCATAGAGGAGAAAGCAGGAAGGATGCAGACAAACTAATCATGAATAAGAGATCTTGAATGGGCCCCAAGACAAGTGAGTTATGCTACTTGGTAAACCTCCACGCTTGTTGCTTATTGCCCAAGCTCATCTTCTGATGAGATCCCCAGGAAGGGTTCATGTCCATTGAGCTCCATTCAGATCTGCCTCCTCCAAGTAGATAAGGGAAGCTCTTTCCTTTATGTGCTCTGCTCCCCATGACCTGTGTGCAAATCTCCACCAGACACTCATAACAAGCAAGCCAACGAATGACATACCCAAACCCCACACACCCCTCATTATCAAGTGCTTTGTCTTTATTTTTAAGATTTATTTTTATTTTATGTGGGGGACTGGGCATGTACATGTAATAATAGGTGTCCTCAGAGACCAAATGCGTTGAGTCTCCCTGGAGTTGGAGTTACAGGCAGTTGTGGGTTGCTCAAAGTGGAGGCTGGGCACGGAAGTCTGTGCTCTGGAAGAACAGGAAGTACTTACATGTGCTGAGTCATCTCTCTAGCCCCTTAGGACTTCATTTAGCCAGCCTCACTTGCCAGGCTTAAAGGTAAATAATGAGATTCTTGGTGTGCCTGGGGTTAACCATACAAGGATCATGGTATACTTTGCCTTGAATCATTTGCCAGTCACAATTTTATCAATATCTATGTTCTCCTAAGACAATTTAATAAAGATCACTCTGTCTTGCTCACAGAGTATTCTGAATTTGAGATCGTGTCTTCTCTTTCCTTGTGGTTCCATGAAGTAAGTCTTAGGGCAAAGCTTTAGACCACCATTCATAATGCAAATCAGAGGAATACAGAGTCATTAAAGGAACGCTTGAAAAGGTACTCTGTGTCAGAAAATGTCACCAAAATTCTCCTGGAGGGAAATTAAGCTTCTAGAACATGGATTGTACACTGCCCTTAGGACTTTAGTTGCAGGGTCTGGCCCCTGGGTGGTAGACGAGGCTCCCAGAGGAATGCTCAGACAGACAGACCACTTCAGTTGAGTGTCATTCCCTTCTGTTTTCCCCAGCCTTAGGATGGTTAATCACATTTATCACCGGACCTTAAGAGGATCAAAGATAAGAGATTGTCCTCTATCTCCTTCTGCAGACTAAAATCAGATCTACATATTTTAAAGGTGCCCAAGGTGGATATAACTGGTTGTCTCCCAAACTGTCGCTTGAGACAAGAGACTGTTTGGAAAGATCATATGAGGGGTGGTGAGAACACTCCTGGGGGAAGGCTTGAATCCGAGTCATGCCCAATCTGGTCACATTGCAACAAGGAACCAAGAAAACTATTTCTAGGTGACCCTGGGACAATTCTGCGTGGAGTATAAGGTTTTGAGTCCATCCTGGAGCCATGGTCGTTGGCCTGGGACATTCCAGGAATGCTCTGGGTAAAGGTGTAAACGTAAACACCTCCTTTTGCACCTCATGGCTCCATCTACCATCTTCTAACAGTAACATTTAGTACATGCTCTATTTGTCGGCCACTGTGCTGAATCTTTCATGTGGGCCAGATAATGTTCCTAATAACTCTAACTAATGGAGGTTTTCCTCCATCAGCAACGATGAGGTCAGAGAAGTTAAGTAATTCATTTGGCTATAGAATGAATGTGGCTGAGTGGGGGTATATGACCAGTAAGCCCTGTCCCAGCAGCCAGCCATCTTCTTCCCAAGCCACAATGCTCTCTCTCATCTAAACCCACAGGTCTACAGTTGAGGAGCAGGGTGACTCAGCAAGACTTCTTACCCAGAGATGTCTGACCCTCACCAACACTGTTTCCATCCTATGGCCAGCTGGCATCCTTGCCTTGTTGGACATTTGTTCAAAGGACTAAAATAAGGCCTAAACAGGAAGTCTGGTGGGATGGGGGGAGGCGGATGGTTTATTAATGGAGTCAAATGTGTCCCTTTCTGCTGCAAAATCAGCCCTTTGCTCTGCACTCTCTCCTGACCTCTGTGGAGGATAGGTAGCCCCTTGTCAGAGCTGAACAGGACAAGGGTCAGTGGAAACACAAGCTCAGACTACCTCGTAGAAATGTTGATTTTGGCAGGATCTGATAATGTCATCCTGTATATGACATTGATCTCTTTATTCATATCCTTTGGGGACTGGGGAGGACGGAGCAGAAGTGAAGACAGCATTTAACACAAGAATAATTAAGGTGCAAAATTTGAAGGACAGGCCCCCAGGGCAGTTATTTTTTTCTGTAGACATCAGTAAGTTTATAAACAGATTAATGTAACTATAGCATTTTATTTAGCATTTTGTTCCTACCAGATTCAAGGCTCTGAACAGAGTTTGAATTTGCTATCCTGGCTTCTTGTCTTCTTTCTGTTACCTGCTTAAGCAAGATTTGTAACCTCTTTGCCTCAGTTTCTCAAGATTCATTTGTGCAGAATGAGATGTGCTTAAAAGAGTGAAATGTGAAGGTTAGAAATACAAATGGTGGCTGGTGCTAAAACTCTGGAACTCATTTCCAAGATTAGTGATTCTCTGAAGATGAACTGAATTGTGTGAAAGGCCTAGTCTTCCAGTCTTTGTGATTCCAAAATGGATGCAGAATGCACATAGGTCTATGCTTATTCCTGTGACTGTAAGCACACAAATGACAAGGAAACAGTAGTTCTGCATCTGTTGCCCGACTCGGTCCTTATAACGCTCCCAAGGTATAAGACAGACATTCTTTTCTTCACTTAAATAGCATAGTGTCAAAGATTTCCAAATTCAGATGGTTTTCTTTTATAATTTACGAACAACTCAGCCTTCTGAAGCTAAACTCAGAGCTCAAATTACCCAACTACGTTAGAATTTTCCACTCATTTTTGTATTGCCCTATGAAGATACATATTGAGGATTTAAGGATATAAGACAGTAGCACAGTACCCCACTTACCTACCTTGAATAAGGCCCTGGGTTCAATCCCCAGCACAAGAAAAAGCAATGAAAGAACATATTCAATTATTAGAACCGAGTCTGGTCTTTCATTATATTTAGAAGCATAGGAATTATGTACCAGAGAAGGAAAGATATGTTTATTTAAATGATCAAGAAAATCAGCAAATTGAGTGGGACCTTTGGAAAAGGATACTTTAGTATATAACAATATTATGAGCAAAGATATCATGAAAATGCCCAGATGCTGCTAGTTCATAGCAGTACAACTGGACAAGTTAATCTTACGAGGATGATGTTGCTTCAGTTCCTGAGTTTAGAATTAAGAATAACAGTATGAACCTCATAGTGTTACTGTGGAGACGAAGAGAACATTTAAAAATATGCTCCTGGTGGACCTCCTTTACTTCATGCACTATCTTGACAAATGAGCCCTCCACAAGCCTGGTAACTAATGCCTGGGTATCCAGAAGCCTTCTCATACACACGAACCAGAAGCTGTGGGTACTTCGCATGGGTAGCAGTGTGTGTCAGCAGCTCCCCACTTCAGCTGTCCTAAAGCAGAGCTGTTTCTTGACGGGTGCTGAGAACCTTCTGGCCTCTGTAAGGAGGCTGAGTCCCTCTGTAAGGGGTTGCCAGCTAAGGTGCTGATGTGATTCAAATGTGGGCGTGGCTTATCTGCTCCACAAGTCTTGGATGCTGATAACTCGTAGATGTGCAGCCACTGAAGTTCAAGCTTAATGCGAACACGTGCTCTCCTCAGAACAAGACTGGGGCCATTAGGTCGCGGCAGGAAGCGGATGAGACTCCGTAAAATGATCACAGTGTTTCACTAACTATGCTGCTCAGAGCTGTGATGAATTTGGAGGCCCATTACCAACCATAGAAGCCTCATTCCTTGGGCCCAATTTGTATTCTACCTGCACGTTGGGACCAACTCGGGAGGAAGGATCAGTTTCCAAAGAGGAAAGCCCCACCCCCGCCCCCATAGTGTTTCTTCTTGGCAGATAAGGTGGCTGAAGAGATTAAAAGCCTTTAGCTTCCTCGGTGTGTGTGCAAGCTTCTGAGTTACCTGTAAAAGAACACTGTTTCATAACTATCTCCTGTGTGACTACACCGTAGGGCACACCCAGGGTCAACTCATTAGCAAAATTACCTTTCCCAAGTCCAGGCTGTGTCTGTGCTGTTCAGTGTCGGCTCATTAACTAGGTCTGCGGGTTTGGCCCTGAATTCTTGGCTTACAGAGTTCCAGTTCTTTCAGTGCCCCACCCAACTTGCTGAGAAAATACCCAGTTGTTTGTTTCTGTTTGGCTTTGGTTTACAGTGTTCTAATTTAATATCTGTATTTAAAGTCATAAGGGCAGTTAGATAATAGACCACCTTGATCCCGGGAAGGACACAGTAAACCGAGAGAACACCAAGGTTTCTAGAACCTCTTTGCTCTTGGCCTACTTATTTATCACAGGAACCATGGCATCTGATGCTTTTGTCTATCTAGTGACTCTTTCATGCCCAGAGGGCAGCCTGGGAGCATCTAGAGCTCATTATTCTTCCTAGGGGCTTGGTCTTATCTCCACCCTTTGCTTTTCCTAGGGCATGTGAATCTCAACATTAGTTTCTTACTGTTGCTATGATCAATTAAACTCACTAGCTGAAAACAATATCATTCAACCATTTTACAGTTCTAGAGATGAGAGGTATCCCTGGGCTAATTTTGAGGAGCCATGTTGGAATTTTCTAGAAGCTCTAAGAAAGACTCTACTTATTTTTTCTAGCTTCATAGTCTTGTTCTCATCCCTACCTCCCCATCTTCACAGCTAGCAAACCCAGAGTGAATCCATTTCTTGCTGCCATGTTTCTGATCCTTCCTTTCTTTACCACTCACAAAGAACCTGAAGAGTGTGTGGGTCTCACTGCAAAGCCTACCTAACTTCAGTTCAAAATCTGCAGTTTTGGAACCTTCATGTCACCTCTCACATTAATTCTTCATTATGCATGTAACATATAACATGCACAGGTCCTATTGTAATAGTCAACAATCTAATACCATTACTTTGCATCTTGCAAACATTATCACTTTTCCATGAGGAAGAGATTACATAGGACCTTTGCTGAGACAGGCCTGGTCACGTGCTATGTGGAGGCAGCCTTGTCCATTGAAGTGTCTCCTGGTCATTGATAAATGCTCATGTTCAGCCTCCCTTGGCAGCCCTTTCAGGTATGTGGGCTGAGTTGGCTTCTGGAGATCCCAATATCCTTTTCCTTTTAGATGACAGATGCTGTGTGTTCTTAGTAATAACCCATTCAGTCAGTTCCAGCTTGGATGGAAATTTCACTCTGAGAAAAACATGGCTGAACAGTTGGTCCTGAAGCTTTAAACTTCTGATTGCTTAGCATGTTCTGGGCAGAATATCAGTCCTAGGCTTGGCCTTGTGGTTGTTGGTATCTCTGGAGTGCATAAATTGAGCTCCTTTGACAGCTACAGGGATGGTATAGAACCTAGGCCCAGAAACTAAAACATGCATGGCTTTCTTTGGCCATAGTGCTGACCTAAAGGTGACATATGACCTCAGTCAAGTTGGCAGGGTAAGCGATGCTAATCAAACATTCTAGCTTTTGCCTACATTTTTTGTCAAGCTGCTGTTCGGAAGGGTCCTGTGATTAATTCTGGCCAATACAACATGAATTGGATGAGACAGGCTGTCAAAGAACGCCTGTACAAGCACAAATGTGTTATTGGTCAGTCCTGAACTGAAGCAGTGAAAAGACCCCAGCCTAGCTGCAGCAGGAAAAACAGTGATCTCTCCTAAATGATGTGACTTGCAATGGTAGCACATCCACTTTTCAAGGCCTCAGGTGGCCAATGGCATCCACTGGTCATGTGCTATATGCAAGAATGACACTGGAGTGTCAAGTCTTGGGTCTGAGATTAATGGTTAACAGCATTAGCCAACTGATCCTAACATATCCCCAAAGGAGTCTTTTTGAGACTTTCCATAGATATCTGGGAACCCTCCCCCCTCTCTCTCCCTCTCTCCCTCCCTCCCTCCCTGCCTCCCACCACCTCTTGCATATGGTAATGGTATTTCAAGCTTGGAAATTCATTTGTTAACTTGCCACAAAGAGGACAGGACCCATGCAGACATGAAACCTTTCAGAAGTGTAGTCATGAAATACAAATGAAGCACCCTGCTGGCCACATAGAAAATTTTGGATATATCAAGGTAAAAAGACTGCTTGACCCTTTGTCTTAGTCCAGGTTTCTATTCCTGCACAAACATCATGACCAAGAAGCAAGTTGGAGAGGAAAGGATTTATTCAGCTTACACTTCCACACTGCTGTTCATCACTAAAGGAAGTCAGGACTGGGACTCAAGCAGGTCAGGAAGCAAGAGCTGATGCAGAGGCCATGGAGGGATACTGTTTACTGGCTTGCTTCTTCTCCTGGTTTGCTCAGCCTGCTTTCTTATAGAGCCCAAGACTACCAGTCCACAGATGGTACCACCTACAAGGGGCCCTCCCCCCTTGATCACTAATTGAGAAAATGCCTTACTGCTGGATCTCATGGAGGCATTTTCTCAACTGAAACTCCTTTCTCTGTGATAACTTCAGCTTGTGTCAAGTTGACACACAAAACTAGCCAGTACACCCTTCCTCTCTCTTAATGTTGGAAAGGAATTTCTGTTTTGCGTAAGCTAATTTGAAGGATGTTCTGCACTTTGGAATAGTAAACATTCTTACAATCATGACTCTCTTTTCTGACTGACTCATAGGGCATTCTAGAAAGAATCCTTTTTCTTCTCAGAAACCTTTTCTCATAGATAGCAAGCTCTTATCTACCAGAGCTCTCAATCCAATTTGTTGCCCTTAGAGGTGGTAAGTCCTCCATATTCTATAGGCAATTTCCTTATTGAATGTAATTTCATTCTTCTTACCCATTTCCTTGGAAGTGGAGGTTTATTAAAAGCCAGGGACTCTGAAATGTTCTTCTTTGGTTGTAACCACCGAGTTACTAAAAGGCAAGAATTCACCAGTGATCACAAATTAAACAATGACAGTGAATACTGATCAATATCATGACTTGAAGAAATAAATAATATAAAGAAAATGGCATTCCCTCCATCTTACTATAAAATTCTTTCTAGGCATTTATTCGAATTCCTCTAAACACAAATTTTGACCTCTTGGGAGGGGGAACTTTTTGTGGGGTTTCCCCCTGCAGACATGATGACTGTATACAGATTCACCTAAAGCCTCTCATTTGTTCCCTGTAGGAGCCAGAGAGGAGGTCCCATAGGAGGCCGTTTCTTGGAAAGAGGTTAGTGTCTGAGGCCATGGAATTATACCAACATATAGGTTCACTGACTTCATCTCCATGTTTTAACCAATGGTGCCAAATTCTGACCAGCACCCCTGGATAGCTGAACCACATTTAGGTCTGGCCTGAGCTGACCCATCAATCTATACAAATGCTCACACATGTTTTCTCAGAGATCCTGAACTGACCAAACATAACCTCCAGACTTAGCAGGGATCACTGGTCTGCAGGGGGATGGCTCAGACTTTTTTCAACTTTGATCACAACTGTGAGTTGGTGAACAAAATTGAGTTTCTACCCCAGTGTCCTTCTGGGTACTCCCTTGGCAATTCAGCAAGCTCTGTAAGAAAGACTTCGGTGAATGCAGAATGTGTTGACATAAACTTCCCTTTGTGGATGTGTATTTGTGACTGAAAGGTCTTTTCTCAATTTTCTTACTCAACAGACCAAAGCTGAAATATGTTCTAAAAGGATTAGCTGTCCATGTAAAGTATCATTAACTAGAGCTATGTTTACAGACTGTCTGATAAGATGCTATTGAGGAAGAATTTCCTTAAATAATTTTTCTCCTTCTGCGCCTCCTCTCCTTCCTCATTTATGGGGAGGTGATAGGGAGAGTAGGTCCCTCTATGAAGCCTATGATGGCCTTGAACTTATCATTCTTGACTCAGCCTCTTAAGGGCTGGGATTATAGTGTGTACCATCATATTGTCTTTCGTCCTTTGACAGTATTCTTGATGACTATAATGTTAATGTAACACACTTATTAGTTGGCAAATTGTGAAAACCCATGTGAACATCTACATAGAGAATTCTAGAATTTCATATGAAGGGATTTTCTAGCCTACATATTTCAATTATTTCCTGCAGTGCTGTCCACTTATAGTCTTCACCCATGATAAAAAACAGTCTACCCCGAATGCCACTGAGACCCTGACCCACATCATATCACCTTGGCTATGCTGATACAGTTGCAGGCCAGGCAAGCACCACTTAGAACTGATGTTGTCTCATAACAGCTGCTGGGTACTTTGCATATTTTCCACATCTGCCCATGAACTGCTCAATTTTCCTTTTCTGTCTAACTTCCCTCTCCCTCCCTGCCTCAGTGGCCTGCAACCACCTCTCAAATAATAGCTTTTATGTTCACGTTCCAGCCTCCACCTTTGGGAGAACTCAAACTGAAGTACAGTTTATTCTGCTGTTGTGGGGAAGAATGTGGGGTTGATATGCCATGTATGACACCAGTTATGTGATCCTAGGCCCAGTTCTTAAGCATCTTTCCCCACAGCTTTTTCATGTGTACAGCAGAGAGAATGGTGTCACCTACATTCTAGGGTTATTATAGCAGCCATAGTGTAGGAGTCCCTCCTTATAATGAGGTGGAATCTGTCACCTCATACTTTAGATCTTTATGGGGAAAATGGCCAAGAGCTTCAGACCATACCAGTTAGGTTAGGGATGAGACAGATAAGACATCAAGTTAGCGTTTCCTGGGAGTTCACAGGTTGGCTGCTAAGCTATTTCTCTGGGTCTGCTTTGCTTTGGGTTAGGAGGCCATTTGAAATCAACAATTCTCCTCTTAAGCCTTGTTTCAAAGAACTGGAGTGAGACAAATTATTTTAATAATTCCTGTAATGAATGGCAGTTAATTGTTAGAGAAATGCTACTGAAAACAATACCTAATACAATACTCTTTATATTTTCCATTCTTTTCTGACAACCTGAGTTTATTACTCTAAATATACTGCTAATGGCAGTCAACCCCCCCTTTGATGTAGAGCCCAACACCATGTTTCCATTTATTTGTGAGTATGTAAAGCAAATTTCAAGGAAGAGATTAAAAACATAGGTTGGGAGCCCCAGTGGGCGTTTGCTGCGGCTAGTGGGTGGCTTACTGTGTGGGTGATGAAGAGTTAGTACAGAAGAAGGATACTATTAAATATTCAGGCTTCTTCTAGCCCTTCCTTCCCCATCCCGCTCCTGCCCTGCTGTACAACTAGTCATAGTTCCCTTTGAGAGATGCCTAGGCAAGTTATGGGTGGTGCACCCAAAGTACCAGCAGCACCAACCATCTCAATAGAGCAAGAGAACCCTGAGTTCTTCCTTGGGCCACTTGAAATCTACTTTTATTCATACCTCCTTGTGTACCTGATGTGTACTGTGATCTGAGAAACTCTAAGGCAGGGAGATCTCTTGCTTGCTGGTCCCTATTCATATGGGAGGGAGTCCACATAGTCCCCATACTCCTCTCTGAAGTGCTTGAAGGTGGAAATTGAGAGCTGCCCCTCCTCCACTGCTTTTCCCTGGGGCAAATAAAGAAAGGAAACAAGGGGCAATGGGACCTGAAAGACAAGTAGCCACTAGGCACTTGCAGGTGAAGTGCACAGTATGGTTAGAACTTCTATTTCTTTGTCCTGATTACTTTTTATGGTCAACTTGACACAACCTGAAGTCACTTGGATAGAAGGACATTCAACTGATAAATTGCCTCCTCAGTCAGATTGGTTTATGGTCATGTCTGTGAGAGGACATCTTGATTGAACACTGATATGGGAGGGCCCTGCCCACTGTGCCACTAATTCAGAAAGTGCATTACAGCCAGATCTTATGGAGACAATTGAGGTTCCCTCCTTTCAGATAACTAGTTTGTGTTAAGTTGACATAAAACTATGCAGCACAATTGACACCTTGTCAGCTTGACCCACAAAAACGTCACTGTTTAGCCACAAACTTTCCCATCTTTTTCATCCCCAAGATCACACATTAATAACACCACAGTATAAAATGTTTTACAAACTTAAAACTCCCAGTCTTTACAAATTCAAACATTTTAAAATTCAATCTCTTTACAAATCCAAAGTCTCTCTTAAAGCCTAAAATCTCTTAAAATCCAGCCTCTCAGCTGTGGACTCTTGTAGAACTGAAAATAAGTTAAACACTTCCTTCCTCAAGTCAAAATCAGATCAAGGGAATGTCTACTGTCTGGGATTCACTCAAGATCTTCTGGGCTCCTCCAAGGGATTTGGGTCACTTCTCCAGCTCTGGCCTTTGCAGCACACACAGCTTGTCTTCTAGGCTCTGGCTGATGTCCCCACTGCTGCTGTTCTTGTTAATCATCCCATGGTACTGGCATTTACAAAATACTGGGATCTTCTGCTGCAATTGGACTGCACTTTCACCAATAGCCTTTTCTGGGCTCTTTTTATGATGCCAAGCCTCAGCTTCTCTACATGACCCCAAAGTTCCAAAATCCTTCTGCAATCCTCTCCAAAAACAATATGGTCATGTCTGTTACAGTAATACCCCACAATCCTAGTACCAAAATTTATATTCATCAGGGTTCCCCCACCACACACATTACACAAACCACACACACCAACATACACACACACACACACACACACAGAGAGAGAGAGAGAGAGAGAGAGAGAGAGAGAGAGAGAGAGAGAGAGAGAGAGAGAATTTATTGGGATAACTTACAGACTACAGTCCAACTAATTCAGCAATGGCTGGCTATGAACAGAGAGTGCAAGAATTCAGAAGTTTTTCAGTTCATGAGACTGGGTGTTTCAGCTGGTCTTCAGTAGACCCTGGAATCCTAAAGAAGTGGGGTTCGATGTCAGTGAAGGAATGGATGGGTTAGCAAGACAAGGGCAAGTGGGCAAAGAGCAAAAGCTTCCTTCCTCCCTGTCCTTACATAGGCTTCAAGCAGAAGGTGTAGCTGAGATTAAAAGTGTGTGTCTTCCCACCTCAAGATCTGGGTTAGGGGCTGGAGAGATGGCTCAGCGGTTAAAAGCACTGACTGCTCTTCCAGAAGTCCTGAGTTCAATTCCCAGCAACCACATGGTGGCTCACAACCATCTGTAATGGGATCCGATGCCCTCTTCTTGTGTGTCTGAAGACAGCAACAGTGTACTCATATACATAAAATAAATAAATAAAAATCTTTAAAAAAAAAAAAAGATCTGGGTTAGAAGTGAATCTTCCTACTTCAAATTAAGCTATGCAAAACAAAACAAAACAAACAAACAAAAACCTGTCTTTGAGGTGCCTTCCATTTTTGAATTTTAGTTAAGTCCATATGTAATCAAGTTGACGACCAAGAATGGCCATCACACGCATGCTGCCCATCCACACTGCTTCCAGAATGTTTATGTCTCCTAAACACACGCTCTGCACCCGCTAAACAGGAGCACCCTGTCACCCTCATGCCCTGGTCTCTGAGAACTCTATTTTATCTTTCATCTTAGCCCATTTGTTTTTAATTGCTGTATTATATTTCTTCAGTAACTACCTTGCATATGATCTATTTCTCTGGTGGGCTAAGAAAATGCATTTATTTTCTATTAGTGTCATAACTAATAACCGTAACTTTAGTAGCTTAGACGACATTTATTATTATTCTATAGTTCTGCATTTCCAAATTCTGGCTCAGTTCTCTCTAGGCTGATGTCAAGATATTAATGACTGTACATTCTTTTTGTTTTGTTTTTGTTTTGTTTTTCGAGACAGGGTTTCTCTGTGTAGCCCTGGCTGTCCTGGAACTCACTCTGTAGACCAGGCTGGCCTCGAACTCAGAACTCCACCTGCCTCTGCCTCCCAAATGCTAGGATTAAAGGCATGCGCCACCACTGCCCTGCAGCTGTACATTCTTTTGAAGCTCTGGAAAAGTATTCCATTTCTGGTCTTTTTTATTTTTTAACTAGAATTTTTTTCCTTTATTGAAAATAAAGTTTTTCTCACATAATATATCCTGATTATGGTTTCCCCTCCCAGTTCTTTCCCACTTCCCCTCCATCCTGGATCCATTCCCTTTCTGTCTCTCCTTAGAAAACACACAGGTTTCTAAGGGAATATAATTAATGTAATGTAATGTAATATAATGTAATATAATATAATATAATAAATATAATTAATATAATTAATGTAATATAATATAAGTAATATAATTAATGTAATATAATGTATAAAACAGAAACTGACACATCAGAATTGAACAAAACAAACAAACAGAAAGAAAAGAGCCCAAGAGAAGGCACAAGAAACAGACACCCACTTGTTCTCACACTTAGGAATCCCATAAAAACACTAAACTGAAAAGCTATAATATATACTTAGAAGATCTGGTGCATGCTGCCTCAGTCTCCGTGAGTTCACATGAGGATTGCTCATGTTGATTCAGTGGCTCTTGTTTCCTTGATGTCCTCCATCCCTCTTGCTTTTACATTATTTCTCCCTCCTCTTCCCCAGAATTCCCTGAACCCTAAGGGAATGGCTTTGATGGAGACATGCTGTTTAGGGTTGAGTGTTACAAGGGTTTCACTCTCTGAATAATGTCTGGCTCTGGGTCTAGTATTGTTCCCATCTGCTACAGGAGGAAGCTTCTCGGACCAAAGCTTTGATCTATGAGTATAGCAGAATATTATTAGGAGTCTTTTTATTGCCATATTGTTGTTTTAGAACAGTTGTATTTGATTTTACCCTAGGTCCTTGAGCTATCTAGTCTTTTTTTTGGGGGGGGGGGTTTGTTTGTTTGTTTGGTTTTTTTTTCGAGACAGGGTTTCTCTGTGTAGACCTGGCTGTCCTGGAACTCCCTCTGTAGACCAGGCTGGCCTCGAACTCAGAAATCCACCTGCCTCTGCCTCCCAAGTGCTGGGATTAAAGGCGTGCACCACCACTGCCCAGCGAGAGCTATCTAGTCTTAGGTTCTTGGTCTGCTAAGAAGTGTTGGGTATGGGTTCCATCTTGTGAAGTGGACCTTAAGTTAAGTCAGATATTGGTTGGTTACTCCCACAAGCTTTGTGCCAAAATTGTTCTAACATATTTGCAGCCAGGACACCATTGTAAATCAAATGGTCTGTGGCTGGCTTGGTGCTTACATTTCCCTTTTAGTAGCATGCAGAGTACCTTCCTGTATTTTCTCACCATCCCACAGAATTGTCTCCAAAATTGACCACATGCTTGAACACAAAACAAATCTCAACAGATACAAGAGAATTGCAATACCATTACATCCTATCTTACCACTATGGATTAAGCTGGATATAACAACAAGATTAAGCTTACAAATTCCTGGAAACTGAACAACTCACTACTGAATTAAAAATTGATAAAGATAGAAATGAAAGACTTTCTATAACTGAATAAAAAGGAATATACAACACACCCAAACTTATGAAACACAATGAAGATGACTCTAATGGGCAGTTAAGTGCCTAAGGGCCTGCATAAAACAATTGGAAGACCTCATACTAGTAACTTCACAGCATACCAAAACCCACCAGAACAAAAAGAAGAAATCATGCCCAAGAGAAGTAGATGGCAAGAAATAATCAAATTCGGGTTGAAAGCAATAAAATAGAAACAACAAGAAAACAATATGAAGAATCAATTTAACAAAGTTGTTTCTTTGAGAAAAATCATAAAATTGACAAACCCTTAGCCAAAATAACTAAAAGATAGAGAAAGAATATGCAAATTAACAAAATTAGAATTAAGGGGGAGGTGTAACAATCAACACAGGAAATCCAGAAAAGCCTTTACTCAACCAAATTAGAAAATCTAAAAATGTGGTTAAGTTTCAGCTGGATAATGGTGTCACATATCTTGGAGGCAGAGGCAGGTAGATCTCTGTGAGTTTGAGGCCAGCCTGGTCTACAGAGAAAGCTCCAGGACAGCCAAAGCTAAACAGAGAGACCTTGTCTCAAAAATCAAAAAGCAAAGAACAAAAAAAGGAAGAAAAAAATAATTTTCTCAATATATACCACTTATCAAAGTCAAATCAAGACTAAACACACAATTTTAAAAGATCTATAATCCCTAGTGAAATGGAAGTGGTAATTAAAAATTTCCCAACAAAAATAAGTCCATTGCCAGATGGTTTTAAGCTCAGATTTATGCCAGACTTTCAAAGAACAGTTATTGCCAATACTCCTCAAATTATTCCACAAATAGAAACAGAAAGAACACTGCCTAATTCATTTTATGAGACCACAGTTTCCCCAATGCCCAAACTTCTTAGAGACCCAACAAAAAACAATTACAGACTGATTCTGCTTATGAACATAGATACAAATTTTTTCAATAAAATATTTGTAAACCAAATGCAACATCACATGAAGAAGATCATCCACTATTTTCAAGTAGGCTTTGTCTTAGAAATTTAGAGATGATTCAACATATGGAAATTGATAATTAAATCCATCATATAACCAAACTGAAAAAAATCCACGTGATCATATAATTAGATGCAGAAAAGGCCTTTGACAAAATCTAACACCCCTTCATGAGAGAAAAATCTTGGAGAGATCACAACTACGAGGGACATAACGTCAACATAATGAAAGCAGTTTGCACCAAGCCCATAGCCAACATCAAATAAATGAAGAGAAACTCAAAGCAATTCTGCTAATAGCCACTAAAATAAAGCAAGACAAGGTTGTTTACTCTTTCTGTACCTATTGAACACAGTACTTAAAGTCTTGGCTAGAGCAATAAGACAACTGAAGGAGATCAGGGGGATACAAACTGGAAAAGAAGAAGTCAAAGTCTCTTTATCTGAAGATGATATGATAGCATAATAAGTGACTATGAAAACTTCACTGGGGAACTCCAGTGATAAACACATTCATCAAAGTAGATGCTCTTTCTTTTCCAGTGTGTATTTCTGGATTCTTTATGAAAAATTGGGCATCTATAGGTGTATGGATTTGTATCTGGGTCTTCAATTTGATTCCATTGATCAAATTTTGGATACAAAATTGACTCAAAAAAATCAATTTTCCTATATACAAATGGCAAACAGATTGAGAAAGAAATCAGGGAAACAAGTCTTTTCACAATAGCCTCAGATAATATAAAATATCTTGGGTTAACTCTAAACGAGAAAGTGAAAGACTTCTATAATAAAAACTTTAAGATATTGAAGAAAGAAACTGAAGAAGATATCAGAAAATGGAAATATCTTCCATGCTCATGAATTGGTAGATTAACATAGTAAAAATGGCCATCTACCAAAAGCAATCTATAGATTCAGTGTAATCCCCATGAAAATTCCCAGCATAATTCTTCACAGATCTTGAAAGGACAGTTTTCAGCTTCACATGGAAACACACACACACACACACACACACACACACACACACACACACACACACACACGGATAGCTAAACCAATCCTGAATAATAAAAGTACTGCTAGAGGTATCATCATCCCTGATTTCAAGTTATACTACAGAGCTATAGTAATAAAAACGGCATTGTATTATCACAAAAACAAACACATTGATCAATGGAATCAAACATATTGAACAATGGATGTCTCTCAACAGAAGAATGGATAAAGAAAGTGTGGTACATTTATTTACACAATGGAATATCACTCAGCCATTAAAAAAACTGAAATCATGAAATTTGCATGTAAATGGATGGAACTAAAACAATCAACCTGAGTGAGGCAACCCAGACCCAGAAAGAATATTGCTGGTATATGGATATTAGCTGTTAGGTCATTGATAATCAAACTACAGTTCAAAGAAGCACAGAGGTTATGTATAGTGTAAGGAACTAGGGGCCAGATAGATCTTGTTAGGAAAGGGAAATAGAATAGGTAGTTGTGGATGGATGGGGGTGGGCTGGAATGGTAGGATCAAGTAGGATGGGGAGGAGAGATGGAACTGAGGGAAGGGATGTAGGGAAAGACAGAGACAGCTAGAATTAAGGGCCATTTGAGGGGTAGTATGGAAACCTAATACAGTAGAAGCTCCCTAAGATATATAAATATATAAAGTTATTCTGAATGAAATCGCCAAAGTGGCTCAAGTTGCTATCTCTTGTCACTAAATGAAACTTCTATTATCAGGATTAGTTACATCTAATTGAGTTGTCAGTCAAAAGAGTCCCATGAGAGTCCTCAAACAACCAAGGCTGTTGCCAAAGCTTTAGGTTGCTCTCCACAGCAAGGGGCCATTGCTGAAGACAACACCTACACAGTCATTGAATATGGAGAAGTCAAGCTGGTATCTTCATAGAGTCTTCACCCCTTTCTGGTCCTTTATACCAGCCACAACCTGTTCACACCCCTTGGCCTCCCACCTCCATTGTCAAAGGCAAGCGTTTCGTACCATGCTGACTCTGCTCCCATTGCTACATCTTCTCTCTAACTCTCTTTTTTGTTTCCCTTGTTTATTTTGGCAACCTGTTTGATTACACTGGACATTCTCAGATCCTCTTCCTATGTTATAGTCTTTCTTCCATCTGTAAATATGTTTCTCTTTTGCTAGGTGGTGACTTACAAGTCTAGGGATTAGGATGTGAACTTCTTCAGAGGAGCCATTATTTTCCCAGTTGGTTCTAGAACTACCCAACAGTTGAAACCTATCTTTCTCTTCATGCTCATGTCTGTGAGTTCTCTGGGCAGTACATCTGCAGTGGAACTCTCTGTCCCTTCTTTGATTTTGAAGGTCTTTTTTGGAGTCAGATCTGTTCTTTATTTTTGGAACAACCACTAACGAGATGGATCCCAGAGAGCTCAGGTTCACTCCTACCGCAAGTGAATGGAGTCAATGACTCTGCCTTTCTGGTCAGGCTCTGGGTTCACTCCTTTCCAATGGTTATACTTTGGAAATTTTATGGTCCTGATAACTAAGAGGGAGGCTAGAAGGTTCCACAGCAGACCAGGGAGGGATTTAAAGCAATGCTGTCTAAGTCATGTGCTAAAAGAAGAGCTGCCTCTGTTGTGGAGGAAGGTTGGCTAGGGCTGAGGAGATGGTCCTGTAGTTAAGGCCCTGTCATGTCTGACAGATGTTCATTTGGGCACTTCCCACTTTACAGCTGATTCTTGTAATTTCCTTAAAACCCAAAGTGCATTCTTTGGCAATTGTGAGAGGGTGGAAATATTCATCTTTTAGAGAAAAATGTTTATTTTGAAGTAAAAAAAAAAAGTAAACAAGTCCAGTTCTACAAAAAGTAAAATTATTAGCTTAATAATAATTTGATTTGCCTGTATGTCCTTGGGGCAAAGTGATCCTCTACTCTAGTTGCCTGTGATTGGGTTTTGCATGGCTATAGCAATTTAGTTGTTTGCAATTAATGAGGGTTGTTTAAAATAATATTCTCTAGCGGTTACGTAGATGTGCTAAGATGGGTTTAGGTGGAAAATCCTTTAGTAGCATTAGATGCTCACTGAAGGGGAAATTGGGATAGGAAATATAATACTCAGACTAAAGGAAATTCCTTACTTTTGTAGATTTCAGTAGGAGAGCTCTCTGGCTTAGAGGTGAGTTTAGCAGTTTAGTGAAAGAACTGGGTAAGATATAAGATGGTCACTTAGCAAGCTAATCCTATTGTCCCACCCTGCTTTGGGTTTAATGGGTTAAGGAAGATACTGAATTGGATATAAGCTGCAGGGGCAGCACCTGTCTTTCTATCATGGTTTTTTTTCAATGTGCCTCAGTTTGTTCCATAATTATAGTATCTGATTCTAATGGCATTTCCAAAGGGAAATAAAATCATTCCCAAGCAATGGCCAGATGAAGTGCCAGCTTTCTGACATCCCTACTTGTAAGAGTCCATCAGTGGAATAGTGTAAGTTTTAATGAGTTTTCTTCTCTTACAAATGCCCAAAGATAGGTCAGCAAGATGGCTCAGTGGGTTAAGGCACTTGCCACCAAGGCTGAGGACCTGGCTTTGATCCTCAGGACCTAGATGGTAGAAGTAGAGAATCTACTCCCATAAGTTGTCCTTTGCCCATCACATGAACACACACACACACACACACACACACACACACACACACACATATTAAATGTAACAAAAATAAATAATGGTCAAACAAATGATTGGCTCTCCACACTTTTCTTGGCTTCATGGTAGTTTATGAGCATAGGACAATGGACACTGGAAGTGGGGATAACAATGTCTGGGGATGAAATGCTCTCTGTTCATTTTACACTTTCGAGATGAGTTTCTAGGACTTATTCCTGCTACAGATTGGTCTTGGTATTATTTAATGTGACTAGGCTTTATCACAAAAATAACATTGTGTGTGGGAAGGGACTAAAGGAGCACACATAATGTAATTTGTCCTGGGTTCTGCAGGGCCACAGGAATGGCCTTGAGTAGGAGCATGGTTGTCTTCTAGGGCCAGGATAAATGTAGAAGGCTGTGCTGAGTTGTGGTATTGTAATGAGGGTGTTTTGAGAACAGAACGTGAGAACTATTGCTTTTAGGAGGGCAGGTTATTCCAGTGTGTCACCGACAACTTCATCCTATAAACTATCTTCTTTCTCCTACTGGGAAAAGTATCATGGTATCACTTCATAAATGTGACCTTAGTCATCATCCTAATACATTTTCCCAGAATCTGCAAAGGGCCAAAATACTTCAAAGGGACTTGTGGCTATTGATGTAACATCATTAAATTCTATGAGAAACACGAAGACATAATACTGGCACTTCAGACTATTTTGGGCAAAAGAATGTAAATAGACAATGTTTCAAACAGAAATATCCCCAACCTTCAGATATCAAAATAACAACGTTGCAATGGGCAATATATCTGGGGGTTCTGGCCACAAAGAACCTCCAGTGGAATCACAAAGCATAATGATGGAATACAGGCTTAAAATAACAGTAAATAAAATTCTTTTCCTCCAAAGGAGGTCAAAGTAATGAAGACATTTGATCACTTTCTCCAGTCTGCTTCTTCTAGAAAGGGAGGTATAAGAAGGACTGGGCCAGAGAAGGATGGGAACGAAGTCATTGCATGACCGAGTATGTCTTGCCTGACTGTTGAGTGCAGGACATGGCTCGGTGGGTAAGCACACAGACACTACATCTCCAGCACTTCCTAGCGTCAGATAACTAACCTTTCTCTGTGGCACTCCCCCCTGATATTATTTTGGGCTAACCACAGGAACTACTTCATAGGTTTCTTATGAGGATTGTCCATCTAAAATCCTTTATACACCTGAGTTCCTCAATATCCTTTGGGGGTTGATTGGTTCCAGGACGCTCTTGATAACACAAGCCACAGAAGTCCAAGTTCTTCATAAAAATATCATCATAATTGTGTACAATGTTTCATTCCTTCTGTTCCTTTAAACCCTCCCCAGATCACTAAACTCATACAATGTGATATAAGTCAGAAGTTGTCATGCTGTGTTATTTACAGAAATAAGTATCTGCTCATGTTCAGTATGGACACATTTCTTTTCTTAAATATGTTCAATCTGTGAGTGCTTGAAGCTTCATATGTGGTACCCACCAGTATGATGGACCCACTGAGAGAGGCACAGAATAGGCACTCAAATGCCACAGTTACAAAACAAGTCTTTAGATAAAAGGATAGTTGCCAGCATAAACAGCACATAATCAGGAAGAAATGGTTTCTACAGCAAATGAAGGACGGAAAGATTTCAGGCTTCTGGTAGAGGAGTCCCTCAAGGAGGAAATGGGGCATGACCAGAGAAATGGAGGCAGCTGCAGAAACCCACCTGAGCAGAGCTTAGACATTAGCCGAAAATCTTCCTTCCTTCCTTCCTTCCTTCCTTCCTTCCTTCCTTCCTTCCTTCCTTCCTTCCTTCCTTCCTTCCTCCCTCCCTCCTTTCCTTCCTTCCTCCTTTCCTTTTTATTTACAAATTCATATTTTTATATAAGTGGTGCTGTTGGAACCTTCACTGGACAGGGATTAGGATGGTTGAATGAAAGCTAGGTACTGTAAATAGCGGGTTCTACCTTTCAGCAGGGGTCAAGTGTCTGGAGTCTGATCAGCGGAAAGGAGCTGAAGAGAAAGTCTTCTGTGGCGTCAGTCTAGTATGAGAGGCTTACTTCAACAATACTAACTGATCCCAAGGAGTTTTCTGGTGCTCAAAGGAAGGCAAAGGACCCAAGGCATAGCCTGGAGTGCTAGAAAGGTCTTAAGAAAAATGATGTTGGGGCTGGGGAGAAGGCTCAGTTGGGGAAGTGCTTGCTATGAAGGCGTAAAAGTTTGAGTTTGGATGCCCAGCACCCATGTAAAAAGCTGCCTGTGACACCGTAGTCCTAATGCTGGTGAGACAGAGACAGGGGGAACCCCAGGGCTTGCTGGCCAACCAGTCTAACTGAATTGGTGAGCTCCAGGTACAGCAAGAGACCTTGTCATAAAAAATAAGGTGGAGAGCCACAGGGGATGACACCTGGTACATATTTATAGCTTCCACATACATAGGCATATGTGTGTACTTGCACCCCCACACATGTGCACGCACGTATACACACACGAACACAAGCATACCCCTTCATACACACTGATACATTGTGTTTAAAAAGAATAATCTCACAGAGACATTGCTACTCCTCACGAAGCAAGTGTTTGACACCTATCTATGCTAGAGATATTTAGAAGAAATCTTTGAAAGTATCTCTTCAACGTGTTTAAGGTTCTCGCAACCTAGATGAGGACTATCTGGGCTTGGGGAGTTGGGAGGACTTATCTGAAAGACACTGAGTATGTGACCTCTTGTTCAATAAACATCAAATGAGTAATGCAGATAAAGCAAGCTACTGAAGGTCAGAAGGGATTCCTTGGGCCACAGTGGTGATATTAAAGAAGGCTGACTTGAAGCTTTGTTTTATTTTAAATCAAGACAGTTCTATTTTTGGAGAGGAAAAACACCCAGCAGTTGGTTAAAATGGAGAACAAACAAAAAATAAAATTTGACACTGTTATTCGTATTTTTTTGCTTGTGTGCAAAATTCCCTGAGCCTAAGATGTGAATGAGGAGAGACAGTTTTAGTAATAACAACTCACATTTGTCAAACACTTAAGGGACTGTGGTGCTACTGTACATCAGCTCTCACCATCCTTAGTTAAATAGATATATCGTTGCTATCTTTAGTTTGCAGATGGGCAAGAAGAGGAACAGAAAGATTATTTTACTCCCTCAGAGGATTAGCCTTATTAGCAGTATCATGATTCTGTGACTAGGTTATGACCTGCTATGGGGATGGTGGTGGTAAAGATGATTGATGGTGATGGTGGTAGTGGTGGTGGTGGTGATGGTGATGAGGATGATGATGGTGATGATGGTGATGGTGGTGATGATGATGATGGCGACATCACTGTTTCCACTACTGTGTAGGGACCGACAGCCTTATTCTTGGGAGGCTTTACTCATTAGTCTCCTTTAGCTGAAGTTAAGATGGAACTCAGAGGCATTTGTATCGGGAGTGTTAAGCCATAACTGTCCCAGTTTCAAGGCTGTGTGCTTCTTGGGTACTCAAACTATCACCACACTAGCACCTGCAACATTGGTTCAAACCATTGGACCACTACCTCACCCAGAAGCTCCTCCATAGTGGTCAGGAAGCCAAGCAGTAAAAAGTACTGGAAATTTCAAGTATGCTTGGGTCTGTGCCTGCTTCACACCCTTGGTCACTGTTGTGTCATCAGCCCTCCATAACTGAATCATTGCCAGAGCGGGTTAATAGATCTGCATTGATTTTCTACCTTTCTACCCATGAGTTCCCCTACCTATACAATCGTGGTTGTCATGGCACCCACCTTATGCCCTCCGTATTCCTTAGTCATAGTTTCTGGAAATCCTCAAGCCTTCATGGGTTTATTAGGACCTGGAGTCAAGTCTCAACTTAGAAATGATAAGTGATATCTAAGAACAAGTTAGAACATGATTACAGAACAAGACTGACACACAGTATTTCACAAGTATACCATAATGCCACTGAACCATAACATGAGCTTCTTCATCAATTAGAAAGCAGAGCAAAGAGGAAGAATTGCAGGATGTCAAGGAGAGGCCCACAATCTTGACCTGAGTTATGTAAAGTTGCCGAGTGTGCTCATCAGTTATGTCTGAGGGACACTTGCCTGAATACTTTTAATGCTTCAAATTCTGTGATACTATGAATCTAGAAACCCTGGAAGTCATTTTTACTCCCCGTCTCTTCCAGGTCTTCCTCTCCTTCTTTCTCCTTTTCTTCTTCCTCCTCCTCTTTCAACTTCTTTCCCAGCTTTTCTGTTTAAATAAAAGTTCCCTAGATAATCGCTGGGTGCTTGAAAGCTTGAAGTCCTTCCACCCACGGACTGAGGAGAAACATTGCACCAGGATCCAAGTGGGATTGCAGCCAGACAACAGTCAGCCCAAGCTCTGGGACCAGAAAATGACCTCGATATCAGGCCTTACAGGTACCAATTAACCAGAGAAGTAATGATAAGCTAACTTTACAGAACGCTAACATTGAGTCAAGAATATTTATCTTCTTGAAATCCAAATGAGTCTGATTCCAAAACTGTGGAGACCCAGAAAAGAGATGCAAGAGGCTTAGTTAACTGCAGAGAAATGGCAAAACTAAAAACTCAAAACTCCCTCCTTTAATAACAGCATTCATTAAAAGCATCAACAATGTCTTCCATGAAATTAAAAGCCAAACAAAGCCCTGACATACCACACATGCAGAAAAGCAAAAGAAGAGACAAAGACCTTAGGAGTCTAGAAAGGATGCGATTGGGTGTGATTGACAGCTACATAAAACTTACTGAGTTTCCCTGGATCTACTCTCACCCATCCTTCCTGGTCAGGAGATTATTCCTTCCCATCTCCTTTTCTTCAGGAAACCATTGGAGGATATACTGACCAAAATAGGAGATAAACTGTGGAAGAGGAAGACAGGTTTTTTTTAGGAAACAGGAGCTCACACAGGAAGGAGGTGGAGGGAAATCCCAGGCTGATGACGCAGGGAAGTCCCCAAAGAACAGCTGTGCAGCAAGCATGAAGTGGAGCCCAGAGTGGAGCCATGCACGGGGTTCCAGAAAAAATGCACTGAAACTCAACACTCCTCATGATTCCGAAGATGAAAAAAGGTTAACAGTGATTTTATAGATTATATATAGACATTGAAAGTTGTTATATAGATCTCTAACTTGATCAAATAAAGCATTAATAATGATTAACACCACGAAAAACAGAAAGTTAACTTATGCAAAATACTAAATATAAACATACATATCACTTGCCTTAAAAACGAGTTGTCATCAGGGAAACACTAAATATGTATTTGACCCAAATTAGGATTAAAATATTGAAATAACATGAGAGTTAAATGATCATCTACCATAATAAATGCTGGATTATACCAAAACTACAAACCAAGAGATATAAATATTGGAAAAATCTTTAGAACTATATAGTAAATACACAAAGATCCACATTGTAGAACTGAAAGTGAATGCTTCTAAAGACTAGGTTAGTGGAGAGAGAGAGAGAGAGAGAGAGAGAGAGAGAGAGAGAGAGAGAGAGAGAAGAATATGAATACATGCTTGGAAGTTGTTAGTTTTATTTTTCCAAAGTCTAAACTCTAATGTTTTATTATAAACTTTCTTGAAGCAGAACGCCATGATGTTAAGGGTGTTGATTCTAAATAAAACTAAACAAGAGTTCACATTTGAAAGCCATGGTGAAGATGCTCTGGGAGCTTGGGGACTTTCTTCTGGTCTGCATAACGTCAGCAAAGGAGAGTGACAAAAACAGGACTCAGCTCATGAGTGTGCCCAGTGAAGTGAGCATATCCTTGTAAACCCTTAGTTATAAGCCTGGCACATAGGATACACCCAGGGAATCTTGGGCCTTAGTAACTCACTTTTATAATTATGTCTGTGTATTACTTTGGTGAGAAAAAAATAAAAGAAAGCATCGAGAGCAAGCAGCTTTGTGACTAGGGTGTGGTAGAGAGGTGTTCTAGCATGAACTCTGATGCTGCATCCTGGCTTACCATGATCACGAAAGGGCACCGAGTGAGTTGTGATGCGTGTGAAGTCGTCAAGAGGAAATGAAGAATGAAGTGTGTGTGTGTGTCTGTGTGTCTGTGTGTGTGTGTTCATTTAAAGGACGGGGGGTGACGTGTCCAATCAATGTCATTAAAAACCAGATTTGTTGCACCAGTATTTTTTTTAGAAACATTCTTCCCAGTATGTGGGGCAGTGATCTGTGACAGGCAATCTGGCACCCGGTCAAGCACAGGCATAAACTCTGGGTGACCCAGCAGAATCCACAAGGGACCAGGAAACATGCCAATGCTCCCGAGAGGCTTTTGGCTCTGGTCATAGTCACATACCTCCCCTCCTCAGGTAGAGGCATGGCCACACAGCACCAAGCCATCCCCATGTTAATGAGACACCTAGAGACTTAACCACGCCCCTTCCCAGTTACCATATCTGCCTCGCCTCTCCCAGAGGGGTGGGGGTACAATTTCATCCACGACACTCTCCACACGATGACAATAAACGTCTTAGAATTATGGACTGTCTCTTCATCTGGACCTGCCGTGGGAAGCGAGGGATCCAGCCCTCTATTAAGGAGCCGTGTCTAATCTCTTGCCGAGGGTTTCCCAGCACTCCCAGACAGTACCCATTCACTCAAGCCTAAGCAGCTAGTCCAGTGCCCCAAGCTGCCACAAACTGGGTCCCATGGCGGGAGGCCAGCTGCGCTCTGTGGCCTGTTCCCAGGTCCCGCAGCATCCAGGCTGCTTTGGAACGACTCCCTCTTCTACCCACGGGCTGTGTTTCCGCAGAGGCCTCTCACACAGTCTGGCCAGCCCGTAGGACTGTAGAAGAGCTCACAGCCACTTCCTGCGTGTCTCCTGTCCCACCCAGAGCTGCAGCGCCCAGGACGAACACCTGGGGCTTCTTTCCACCACACTGGGTTTGGTCCAACACCAGTAGGTCTCTGACATAGATCGAATCCTCTTTCTAGCCCTGGATGTGAAGGAAGAAGGACAGTGGAATTTTCTCCTCACAGCTCAGGCCTTGATGTGGGCCTCTTCCTGTCTTTGGGTGAGGGGCCAGGAGGCTGAAGATGGTGGAGTTTCCTGCAGCTCTCCCCCCATTTCATCTAGATGAGAAAAATGACCATTTCAGACAGAAGACAGGCTGTGACTACTCGGGTTATCCTCACTGCTGCTAAATCAAAATAACTGACTGGTACCATTTCCCGCTCATGCTAGGTGCAATGGGCTAAAAATCAGCCTAGTTGATTCAGCTGGAACCTGATTTCATTTCTCCTGACGAGGATTGCCTACAGGGCTCCTATTAGGAGCAGATAGCCTCTGCTGAGTCACTCAGCATGGACACTTTCCAGGCCTGCACCCCATGGTCCTCCTGGAACCCACTGAACCCCAGCTAACTGGAGCCCAGTTTCTCTGACTCACTACCTTCTGGGAAAAGTTCACTGGTGTCCCTGAAATGTCACTACATCATGAAAACTTCAGAGAAACCCTGTCTCGAAAAATCAAAAAAAAAAAAAAAAAAAAAAAGAAAGAAAGAAAGAAAGAAAGAAAGAAAGAAAGAAAGAAAGAAAGAAAGAAAGAAAGAAAGAAAACTACATCCTGAACTGACCACTGGGGTGTAGCTGTGCCCTCCTTCATCTTGGAACCTTCAAGACTTTCTCCCATTCCACCCCTTTGCAGTCACTTAGCCTGGCTCACCATTTTTTTTTTCTTTTTGTCTACTTACCTCTGACCTAAATGAATATTGTCTAAATGCTTACATCACTCCCAAGTTCAAATTGAATTTGAATCCCCACTGTGGCAGTATTAAGAGGTAGGATTGGTAAACAGGCAATTAGGTCCTGAGGGTCCACACGTGTGAATGGGCTGGGATTTGTAAAAGAAGCTTGCGGAAGCTCATTTTTCCAGTTCCAGCCCACAAAGACGGATAGCAGGCACTGTGTAGGAGGGAGAGAAGAGTTTTCAAACACCAGACCTGCCTGTGCTTTGATCTTGACCTTGTATCTTCCAGAATTGTGAGTAAAACTTTGATGTTTTCCATGTTGCTCGTTCTGTGGTGTTTGGTGACAGCCGTCCAATGGACTAACACAAGCAAGTGGGTGATTCCATGGGTCTTCTGTAAGTGAGCAAGAGGTCGGGAATTTCTAAGCTTAACCAATGTTTGCAAAGGTTAGAGGAATATCTGAATTTGGACAGGAGGACCAATTTGTTAAGCTCGGAGATGAAGCAGTGTTTAGCAGTATGGAGTCTGTGAGGAGTGTGGCATCCAGGGCAGCTCACGTCCTGAGAAGGATGACAAAGGCTTGACTATTCACCCAGTGACCTCCACGAGTCACTTGAGTCACTTGTGTTTGGTCTTTTGAGTTCTTTGTTTTTAAGTGATACTGATGCTGCTGTAGGAGGGTGAGGTGGGGTTGTAGATCGCTTCAGAGAATGCTGAGAAATGAAGGCCTACTGCTTTGATGTTGTTTGGATGAGAGAGAGACAGACAGACAGACAGAGACAGAGACACAGACAGACAGATGGACAAAGACAGAGACACACAGAGAGAGGCAGAGGGACAGAGACATAGAGACAGAGACAGACAGACAAGGACAGACACAGGTGGGTGATGACGGGCTTCAAAGTCATTAGAAACGAGCTATCACCCACTGCTTCAGCCTGGAACCTGGAACCCAAGGCAGAGGGAAGGTGAGAATTGAAAACTGTCACTCAAAATGTTTCAGCCACGAGGGCCAGAGATAGAAACAGAGCTGTGAACATTGTCACACGTCAAAGGCAACACCCTGCTTACTCACTTTCTGAGCACAGGAAGCAGCCTGCTGCTCACAACCGTACGGGCTTCCTGTTCCTGCTGCAGCAAGTGGAAACATCACAAATCTGTCATCTGGAGCTGCAGGCTAAGAGCTGGTTGTTGGTTGAGCTTCACTCCCTCCCCAGGAGTCTGGGGGTGGGATCAACTTTGCTTTTTCCATCTTCTAGAGACCTTGCATCCTTGCTCTGTAGAGCATTTTGCATGACTGTGGCTTCTGTGTTTCTGACTATGATCTCCCCACCTCATTTCTACAAGGACTCACTCTCGTCATCATATGGTCAGCCTTGCCAAATAAGTCAAATAAGCACATACACCATGATGTACAGGTATATACCCATACCACAGCATACGATTCACAGGTCTATGAACAAAGCTGTTTATATTGCTAGCATCAGGACTCTATAGTTTTTGGGGTTTCATTAAAAGATAACCCAGACAACAGTAATCTGGGTTTTTGGTGGTGGTGATGGTAGTGGTGGTTGGTTTTTTTTTTTTTTTTTCTTCTTTAAACTGTTCTTGACACCTCTTACTAGTGAAAGTTTTCCTTGAATCCTCAAACTGCCTCCCTACTCCTCGGCCCTTTTCTACTTTGATACAGTTTGTCTACCTTTCTTAAATTCCTCCAGTTCTACACACGGTATGCACTCGCTGACAAGTGAATATTAGCCCAAAAGTTCAGAATACCCAAGATACAATTCACAGACCATATGAAGCTCAAGAAGAAGGAAGACCAAAGTATGGATGCTTCAGTGCTTCTTAGAAGGGGGAAAAATGCACAAAATTGGATATTTTTCTAGGTGGGTGTGAATGCTCATAGGAAAACCACAGCAACAACAATGAACAAACAGACCGAACTTAATTTAAGTTGAAAGAGTAGATAGCCATTGTTCAAACCACCTGGCAATGCCTTTTATAAAAGAAGGAAAGGAAGGAAGGGAGGGAGGGAGGGAGAGAGAGAGAGAGAGAGAGAGAGAGAGAGAGAGAGAGAAATGATAAGGTATAAGCCTACTTCTACATATCTCTCCAAAGATATCTACATGGATTGGTGCCACTTGGAGTGATCTCAAGTACAGAGCATGAGCAAGTGTTGGGAGCTTGATGGATAGAACCAAGCTCAGACCACCTGGCCTTCCTGAATCAAATCGAGAACATCAGCAAGATTTTGGGTGCCTGTGTGCACATTCAAGCTTGCCTGGCACCAGCCCTGGGCATGGAACAGTCTTAGAATCGTCTTAGTAACAGACTGTCGGTTCCCATCTCAGAGTTTCTGGTTTCAAAGTCTTCAGGGGATTCCAGGCTTTTGTCTAGCATGTTCCCTGGGAACTGTGTTTTGAGAACTGCTGCTGTAGAGCAGTAGGGAGCAGGGGGAGGCTTTAAGGAAGCATCAGAGTCTCTCAGGGCAAGTCATACTTCCATCTTGGTTTCTTCACCCAAGTGAGCTGAAGTGTCATCTGGGTCACATACTTAGAACACTCTAGCAACCCTAAAATAATTACTTGCAGTCAAACAGGGAGATAGATTGTCTTTAGATGACCCAAGGCACCATTATTTCAATACTCACTCTATAGTCTGTCAGGGACCCTCGTTCTGAGGAATGCTTTCTTGGGAACAAAAACTGAAGCCTTGTTTCTGATGCCGCAGAGAGTAGGGATGAGTTCACCCTTGTCACAGCCTCTAGGGGGTCTTTTTGTTTCTCCTTCACCCTTCTTCCTTTCTCCTCCCAGAAAGAATCCTGAATGAGTCACAATGGCTTCCATTTAACTAACCTCTTATCTCCAGGCAATTTATTTTAATAATTCATGGATCCACAAAGCTCCCTAGGACAACAGCAGGGACAGTTTTATTAACTTCATTTTGTGCATGGCTAACTTACCTACCCCAAATTACTTGGCAAGAAGACCTGGTCGCTATCCACAGATGCATTTGTCCATTCAGCGTTGCACACTTCAGCTGTTCTCCTGAACAGAAGAGTTACTGAGGTAAGTGAAAAGGAGCGAGCTATGATGTGGCTCACAGCGGACAAGAAGGAACAGGAGGAATCTGGTTCTTTTCTGCAAAGCCTTTTGCTTTGCTTTGCATTCTTTCTCCTCTCTCAACTTCCTTCCCAACTCTTTTTTTTAAAAAAATATAAATAAATAAAAGTCCCTTAGATGATCATTAGATGCTTGAAAGCTTGATTACTAATCATCCAAAAACTGTTGAAGAGCATCCCACCACCAGGATCCAAGTGGCCTTGCAGTCTAAGCATTGAGATTTCAGGCAGGAAGTAGTTAGCATAGCAGCCTTTGCAGACTGTAGTTAATGCAATGGCCAAAGGACAGTGAGTGGGGAAAATCCAGGGCCCTCAGTGTCATAAGGACTCAGGGCTTGGGAAGAAGCTCTGGTAATAGATCAACAGATGAGTAGACCGTGCTTTTGCTGATCATGATTATGTATTTCTTTTATCCCCTTATCCTCACTGAGCAGGTGTGTAGTTTCTTTGCCTGGGCAGTGGGAAGGTTAAAGCCCTCTCTGCTGTATAAGAGAGTTAACGCACATATGTCTGCTTATCATTTTCTTTTTCCTGTCTTGTTGGCTTTGTCTACCTGCGGGCCGTTTACTCCTACATCCTCCCATAGTGCTCCTTTTCTCTCCTTAGACTAATCTCTCAATACATGGCCATTATGGTGTGTGCTATTGTTGAATGCTCTACAGCCTAGTGACAGAGAGCCATAGGAATCTTCCTTCCTGGTGAATGCTGACTGCTCTCCATATGTATTTTCTTTGTGTGATTGGTTTTTATCCATAGCTCACATTTATTAGGTATTTCTGTGTCTGGCTCTGTGCTGATGTCTAAACATAGATTCCCCCCCCCATTTATTCTTATATAGGAAGTACTATTACCATTTAATAGAAGAAAAAATAGGCACAGAGAGGTTAAGTAAGAATTTGCTATAAAATGTATCATGTTCCTGATTTCTATAGTTGATTCTTATTAAGGGAACCTACAAGGGGTGGGGGCATGTTTCAAACCCTGACATAGTTGGTAAAGTATGAGCTGTAGGTGGTTATTTGGAGCACTCAGGAGAGAGCACTTCCTGAGTTATCTTTTAGTAAGATGGTAGACTTCAGGTGTGGCCATTCAATATGTAAAGAGGAAACCCAGGGCAGAGTATCATATTCCCCTCACTTCAGAATCTTTGCTTCTTCTTAAAGACCATGAACATTCAAAAAGGGATGAAAAATATAATATCTGAAGAAAACAAATATACTTTCTTCACCCAGACCAGGAAGTCTGCCTCCTGCCCTTGGCATGACCCTGGCAATAAGGTGAATATCTTTGATCCCAGTGAGCATTTGAAGCTGGTGTTAATATGGCTGCAAATCAGTCTAGTATTTAGACAGTGGTCCATTAATCTGGGCAGGGAATGAAATGAGGACTGGGGTTCCTCTCCTTATACCCCACTACTATAGTGGAGAACCACAGTAGAACATATCCCACACTAGAAATTAGATGGTCAGGGAATGTGACTAGTCCTGACTAGTGTGGGCAATGTGATCGTGGCCGTGAGACTGTCTGTGAGCTTCTGCGTTTGTCTGTGGAAGTTGATCCCAGAATCAATTGAGATGACATATGGAGTAGAGACTTAAACTTGGTGGCCCTCATTTATGAGAGAGATCATCTGCCACGTGGTTTCAGAAGGCCAGGAATTGGGGGACATTGAGAGGTTCAGGTTCATGGATACTTGGGAAGCAGCACTCACCCGAAGGCTTGGGGACTGAGGATCTGCTTCTAAGATGGTAGGCAAGCTGATACTGGTTTTCAGCTGGAGGCTTTGGTTTATCACCGTGTGGTTCTCCCCAGAGGGCTGTTTAAGTGATCTCATGACTTGCAGCCAGCTGCCCTCCCAGCAGGCCTTCCCTGAGAAACATAAATCAGCTCTGCACTGTATGGAGCATGGATAGCAGAAGTCAAGGATCATTACGGACCTCCGAGAGGCATTCTGTAACTGGTGACTGGATAGCATTAGATTTATTGTTCTAGCTGACGCTGTTGCTATAAGTTGGAACTACTGCTGGCTTCCATGATGACTTTGGCTAAATTTCAGGCTGTCCCTCAGTCCAGCCATTCTTTCTGTGTTCTGAACTTATGACTCCAAAATGTGTGTTCCAAAGGCCATTTGGACAAGTAGGGGTGGGTTAGGAACAGTACGGATGACAGCCAAGACCAAGCCAGGAAGTGTGGTGGATATTTTAAGGCAGCATGAATAAGGATTGGTGAAAGACTCAGGAGAGCTTCCAGGCCTCAAGCCAACAGTGTCATGCTCAGACCTTATTGTTTCTACTGTAAGAGAAAGTAGCAGAGTCTACTTAAGCCAGTGGTTTCACATTCTGCCCTAACTGATCTTCTGTCCATCTTGCTAGCAAAATATCAAATGTCCGCTTCACTTCCTGTGCCTCTTCCTGTTGGGTTTCTGTACTAGGGTCAGCCATCCCTTGCGGAAATGGTTAGAAAAGCTGTTCAAAGTCTGAGACTCAGCTGACCTGATCCTACAGGGAGTGGGATGCCTTGCAGTAATGACACATGACCAAATCTGAATGTAGTTCTGCATTTCAATCAAGATGGTATCAATATCAAATCAACCAATCAGTCAATCATTCAATCAAAATGGTGTCAGAAATGAGCCCTGCTTGTATATCAAGAGTGATAATTTTATACTTAATGCATGAGATACTACAGGGATTTTCATAATGCCAACAAGGTACCCATAACATTGGGAGATCATTGTGGCCTCTCCTATTCCTCCCATTGAGTGTCCATTTGGGGCTAGAGTCTTTGACTAAGAATCTGCAAGATGTTCGAATGTTGGAACGGCACAGATTCAGCAGCCATTTCTCCCTGACTACCTCTAACTATAGTTAGTTTTTGTTTTCTAACTGAAAGAACTGTCTTCCCTGGCTACACTGTTTATCTTGTGTAGTCCTGACCACCTCATGCTATAAGGTCATCTCTGGGTGGGCTGGGTTGAGACGTTTCCCTTTTCCATAGAAAAGAGATGCATGCCAGGAGAGCTCATGGGCCCTGCTGCTCCTCTTGCTTCCTTCCTTCAATGTGAACATAACAGCTTGGGTGGAGCAGTCATCTGGTGGGCAGGAGGCAACCAAAGAGGTAGATAAAATTCCCACATGGAAAGCAAAAGTGAAAGAAGAATGTTGGAAAGGCAATTGTTTGAAGTGACTTTGAGAGCTGGAGAGGCAAGAATGGGCCAGAGAGCAGAGGGACTGCCTGACAGATGGCGATGTAGGAGAGAGAAAGTAACAGCACAGTACTGTCTGTCCTGAGTTTGCATCTCTAAAGTCAAAGTTTTTGCAGGTCCCCACTCCTAAGAGGTAGCACATGGTTGGAGTAACTTGAATAGTGAGGGGCAGCTCAGTGTCGTGCAGCAGACAGAGCAGGACTTTAGCATCAGGCAGCCTGAGCTTGAGTCCTACCTAGGTCCATCAGAGACTCTGTGACTCTGAGCCCTTTCTTGTATAAGTTCTTCAGGACTTAGCTTCCACATTTGCAAGCTGGCACTAAATATTCAACCATGTAACACACACAAAGCACCATGTTTAGTTTGGTGCATAGTAAGTGTTCAGTAATGTGCGTATGGATGATTACCACTATTTTGTTGTTGTTCCTTTTTACAGGTCATCATACGATGTATGCTCAACCAGAAAATCAGTTGTTCCACTCTCAAATGGAACCATCTCCTCTCATAGAATATCACAACAGCATCCTTCAGAGATTTTCTTTGAAGCAAATTTGCCTAGTGTGTAAATAATACAGCCTGGTTTTTTTTGTTTGTTTGTTTTGTTTTAAGCCCTTTACATGGACTTTTTTCTCCCAGAAGAGATGAAAGAATTCTATGAGACAAGAAGGTCAAAACTTTAGACAATGGCTTTTAGATATGATAGTGGCTTCAACATTGTGCCTGTCTGAAACAAACCTCTCAAGTTGTGGCAAGTTCCAAATAAGACTGTGGGAGTTTGGAGGACATGATACTATGGCTTTTGTTAAGTCCTTTGAGTGTTGTGTTCTTACTCGGGAATGAGGAGAAGTTGAGGTAGGACTGAGTTACAGTGTCAGGAGGAAACATGGGCACGCCTGTGTGAATGTGGGTCAGACTCTTGATAATCCCCCTCCAGTGCTCAGACTGTTATGGATGCAGCTGTCACACACCTGAGTATGAGAAAACGCCCAGCTGCCCACTCATAGAGCTTCTGTCTTTGCCTAATTCTATTTAACAACTATGACATGTCATCTTTTAAAGTCTTTGCATAGGAAGCTACAGTTCATGAATATATTTTTGTAGGAAAGTAGATATACACATACTTGTTTAGCAAAATGGAAACAGATAGATTTTGTTTCAAACACATCAGAACTGAGAACTAGCTCAGTCAGTAAAATGCTTGTCATACAAGCATAAAAATATTTTCAGCACTTAAAATATTAAACAATGTTAAGAACTTAAAATACTCAGTAATGTTCACATTTTCCTTAAAACATTTTGCCCCAAAACTTACATAAAAAAGCCAAGAATGCTAGAGTGTGCTTGCAACTACAGCCTGGGGGAGGTGGAACAAATGGACCCTTGGGGCTCCCTGGCCAGCCTAATCAGTGACTCCAGGACATGTAAGAGAGCTTATCTCAAAAACAATGTAGATGACACCTGAAGAATGTGCATCCACATTCACACACATGCATACCTTGTGTATCTGTCCATCTACAAAAAGCTAATTAAATTATGAATACATAATTATGATTCTATTTACATACCAATAAACAGGATATGGATGAAGGGCCCTTTATATATTTTATTATTATTTTGAAATGTTATATATATATATATTTCCATTTATGGGTATGTATGTGCAAATGAGTAGCTTCCTGTAGAGTGCAGAAGAGGGCATAGGATCTCCTGGAACTAGAGTTCCAGGCATTTGTAAGCCACCTGACATGGATGCTGGGTATCTAACTTGAGTCTTCTGGAAGAGCAGTATGTGCTCTTAAACATACCAATAAACAGGATATGGACAAAGGGCCCTTTATATATTTTATTATTATTAAACACATTCTACCGCTGAGCCACTCTCACTCTGAGACCCGGGCTTTGTACTTTATTCTACTTGGTGCTCTCGTACATATCAGTTTGGACCACCCTTGCCTCGAGATTGGTTCATTGGTGGTTCTTTGCCTGTTCTGCTCTGTTTTGGAACTTTGGCTGTGCATGCCACCCTAAGTCTCTTCAGTCTATACCTGAGATCTTCTACTTATCTTGGTTCTTGTTCTCTCCCTCCCTCTTTCTCTCCCCCCTCTATGTGTCTGTCTGTCTGTCTGTCTGTCTATCTGTCTGTCTCTTCCTCTATTTTCTTTTTTTAAGAATTGAATGGGGTTTGGTGTGGTATTTTCATACGTGAATACAGTATGTACTGATCAAAGACCGCAGACCTTTAATCCCAGCAATTGAGAGGTAGAGGTAAGTGGATATAGTTTAAGGCCAGACTGTCTACAGAGCCAAGACTACACAAATCAAATGAAACACATAGTACTGCCCCCTTTCTTAAAAAAAAAAAAATCCTAAGCTATGTTATAGCTTAATTAGAAATCAATTGTAAAGCATTCCTTTCCCAAGGCAGGCTTATCATATACTCAATAGTTTATGGACAAAACAGATTTTATATGTATAGTCTTCTGCATAAGAGTTTCTCAGTAAATGCTAATTCAATGAAGCTAGACAGTCATATTTACATAGTCATGTGGTTGTGAACAGTCTATTTCACTGCTTAATTAATAAAAAGTTCTTCTGCATGTTAAAGCACATCTCTCCCAAGAAGGCTTATCAAACACGGCTGATTAACAGGTCATCTATGACAATCCGCTTATAAAGACCACCAGAAGACCTTTACTTTATCTGCATTTATTTTATGCTGAATTTATGCCCATGCCATGAGTTTTTATTTCTTCAGGGATATCTTTTTATTCTGTGCAACCTCCTCTTCTGGCTTTGGAACAATCTGTTCCTTCTCAGTGAGGACCATCTCAGCGTGGCCGGGGGAGCTCATGCATGGGTTAATCCGACCATGAGCTCCGTAGGTTCGTCCGCGCATCTTTTTTTTTTCTTTTCTTTTTTTTTTTTTTTTTGGTTTTTCGAGACAGGGTTTCTCTGTATAGCCCTGGCTATCCTGGAACTCACTCTGTAGACCAGGCTGGCCTCAAACTCAGAAATCTGCCTGCCTCTGCTTCCCAAGTGCTGGGATTAAAGGCGTGCGCATCTTAGGTGCCTTGTTCACCTGGATGTGTCCAATGACCAGAGAATCTGCATCTAAACCCTTAAGTTCAGCATTACTCTCTGCATTTTTAAGCATGTGCAGCAAAAGTTCAGCACTCTTTTTTGGCCACTGTCCCTGTGTCCAGCCCCACTGTTTGGCCTGGGCACACCTACAGACTCTACCATTATACCGCCGGAATGGCACATATTGCTTCTTTAAAGTGACATCCTTCAGATACTTGGTGACTTTGTGGATATGCATACCCTTGATGGCCTGGGCAGTTTCCCGGGTGTTTTTAAAGTGAACATGAAGGTTTGAGCCTCTTGATTTGCATGATTTTGTGGGATTTTCTGGGTCAAGAGAGTAGCGAACCATCTTCACAGGTCACCTCTGGTCGCTTACAGGAAGAGCTAATAGTTATTCTTTAGCTTACACATGAGACAGAACATGTAGTGGTTGCCTTTCTCTGTCTCACTTACTCCATTTAAGATAAACCACCAATTATATTTGCTTAAATGACAGGATTTTGTTGCTTATGGATGGATAATACTGTTTCATATATATATATATATATGAACATTTACTTAATCTACTCATCTGTTGATAAAACCTGGGTTGAGTCCATGTCTTAGTGATTGTGAATATGCTAAAATAAGCACACATGTGTGTGTTTATGTGTGTGTGTATGCAGAATTATATATATAATTCAGAAATATACATCTATAAACATACAAATATATATAATTCAGGATAGAGGGATTATTTGAAGATCTATTTTTAGTTTGATTAAATTACATTTCAAATTAGCATATAAAGTAATGGATACAATTATAACATTTTTTTCATGTATAGCATTGTAATTTACTAATATTCATCCCTCATTACCCTTCTCTAAGTAGTCCCTTAACTCACATCTTTTTATATATTTAAGTATATGGACATATATATTACAGTCTAGATTTTTAAATAAAGGTATGTGAGGCTGGCTTATTTTGCTTAACATGATAACCTCTAATTCAGCCATTTCCTGGCAAATGATATAATCCCATTCTTTTATATGACTGAGTAAAACTTCTTTATGTATATATATAACATCATCTTAATTCATTCATCTGTTGATACACATCTTGGCTGAGTCAAAACTTCAGCAACTGTGAACAGTAACACTGCAAATATAGATGGTAAGGCCTTCAGGAGTATACGCACAATCCCACAGGTGGTATAGAGCTAGTTCATGTGATAGTTCAGCTTTCAGTTGATTGAGCTCCTCCATACTGATCTCCATAGAGGCTGCACTCATTACATTCCCACCAGCAATGTGGAAGGATTCATTCCTACTGTATCTTTGCCAGCATTTGTTGTCATTTGCTATCTTGATGTTAACCATTCTGCTGGGGTGAGCTGAAATCTCAGGGTTGGTTTGATTTGCATTTCCCTAATGGCTGGGGATGCTGAACATTTTTCATATATTAATAGACCATTTGTGCCTCGTTTAAGACCAGTCTATCCAATTCATTTGCTTTTATTTATTGAATAGATAATTTGAATTGAGTGTATTTAATTTTTTTCTTTATATATAAAGCCTTTGTTAAATATATAGATGGCCAAGATTTCCTCTTGTTCTGTAGGTTACCTCTCCATTCTTATTTCCTTTGCTGTATAGAAAGCTTTTAATTTGATGTTATTTGTTGATTCTTGCTATGAATTCCTGGGCTATCAGAGACCTTTTCAAAAAGTCCTTGCTCTATCTGGAAGTTTTTCCTCTATCGATTTCAAAGGTAATCGATTTCAAGGTCTTACATTAAGACCTTGATCCATTTCTAACTGATTTTTGTACAGGATGAAAGGGAATCTTGTCTCATTTTCCATGTTTTTCCAGTTCCATTTGTTGAAGAAGCTATTGTTTCTCCAGTGTGTGTTTCTGGCATCTTAGTTGGATGTCAAGTGGTTCTATCCATGTGGCTTTGTTGGTGTCTTTTATTCCATTCCATTGGTCACATGTCTATTTTCATGCCAGTGTCATGCTGGTTTCATTACTGTAGCTCTGCAGTATAATTTGAAATTCAGTGTTGTGGTTATCCCAGCATTGCTCTTTCTGTTCAAGATTACTTAGCTATTTGGGACCTTTTGCCTTCCCATCAGAATTTTGGGAGAGTCTGTCTAGCTCTGTGAAGAATGTCATTGAAATTTTGATGGCGACTTTTGCAATTTATAGATTGTTTTCAATTCTATTGCCATTTTACCTTGTTGGTTCTTCTGATCCATGGGAGTGGGGGAAGTGGTGTCTTTTCACCTCCTAATGTCTCCAATTTCTTTTTCAGTGTTTTAAAGTTTTCATTATGGAGGTCTTCTTCCACCTTTTAGTAGGGTTTATTCCTGGGTATTTTATTGGTAAGGGGAGGCATTTTTGGGGAACCTCCATGTGGTCCTTTTTAGTCGCTATGTTAATTTACATTCCCACTAAAAATACGGACTCCCTCCCCTGCATCCTTACTAGCAGTGTGTGTGTGTGTGTGTGTGTGTGTGTGTGTGTGTTTGCACACATGTGCACATACTCCAGAGCTTCTCATGTATGAAATAAATACTCTGCCACTCCTATATACCCTTCATTTTAGATGATAGCTCTTCTAACTGCAGGAAAATGGGATTTCATTGTGGTTTCAATTTGCAATTCCCTTATGACTAAAGATGCTGAACATTTTTTCATATTTTTCCGGATGGCAAATTATTGTTGTCGTTGTTATTATTCCTTTAAGTAGTTTGAGCTTCTTAAATATTATGGCTATTCACCCTCTACAAGATGAAGAGATCTACAGATTTTGTAGGGTGTCTCTTGGTATTGTTTTTTTTTTTTCTTTCATTTGCTGTTACAGAAACATTTTAGTTTGATGCAAATCTTTCTTGTCAGTTGTTTCTTGGTTCCTGTGCTCATGGGGCTCTACCCAGAAGACTACTGTACTTTTTCTTTAGCTAGTTTCAGTTTCAGCTCTTCTATTTGGGTCTTTGATCTCTCTTAAGTTAATTCTTCTACCCAGTGACAGACAGGGGATCAGGTTTCAGTACTCTGCATGTAGATATTGAGTTTTCTTAGCATCATTTATTAAAGAGGCTGCCCTTTCTGCAACATATGTTTTTGATGCCTTTGTTGAAAACCAATTGTCTGTAGAAGTGTAGGTTTATTTCTGGGACACTTGCCAGCTGATCATATGATTATTTTATCCTTCATTCTTCTGATGTGGTGTATTATCTTTATTGATTTTAATACATGAAACCATCCTTAAGATGAATTCAACCTGATCATAGCTAGTGATCTTATTAATGTACTAAATTCTGGTACCAGCATAGTGGGGTATTCCTGTGACAACCTGACCATGTTTTGGGGAGGACTGTGGAAGGACTTTGGAACTTTGAGCTAGAAGAGCCATTGGGATATTAAGAGCTCTGTGGGGTGTTCTGTAGGAGCTTGGAAGATAATGTTGAGAACAGTGCAGAAGATGGAGGCCTGGCTTGTGAAATTTCAGAGGGAAGATTAAAGACTCTTATCAGGGCCATTGCTAGTTTGATTTAAGGTTCTGTGGTTTTGGTTAGTTGGGGCTGAAGAAATCAGCTGTGATTAACAAGATACCAGAACTACTAAAGCAAAACCATTGCATTGCTGGGACTATTGATGCTGGTTAGCTGGAGCTAAGATTTTAGCAGTGATTAAGAAGAGACCAGCATCATTGGGGTGAAATCTTCTGAGAAGTGTTTGATGAGAGCACAGAAGCTGCGTTCCAGAGCTGTGGCTGGACTTGGTAATGTCTAAGAGTCACCCAGGTGGTACTGGTTTTGAAGGCATGAAGGAGTCATAAAGAGCAGCTGAGACCTGGGGCACTGTGAGAGGCTGTGGAAGGCCATTGGTGAAGGTGCAGCCTCAGTTGCAATTGACAGCCCAGGACTGAAGGGGTCATGCAAAGGAGTTGAGGTTCGGGCACTGTGAGAGGCCGTGGAAGGCCATTGGTGAAGGTGCAGCCTCAGTTGCAATTGATGGCCCAGGAGTGAAGGGGTCATGCAAAGGAGGTGAGGCTAGGCACCATGAAGAGAGCCTATGAGAGTGTGTTGGTAAACCTAGTTGCAGCAGAAGACAGCAGTATTTTGAAGATGCCGGTACCATGAGATGACCAACAAGAACAGCAGCAGCAGTGGAGTACAGGCATCTGGAGCCTAGAAGACAAGGTGTGTGCTACAAAGGGCAGAGCAGGAGAAGTGACTCAAGCCCTTGGAGGAATCCAGAAGATTGTGAGTAGATCCCAGACATTGGACGGTTGGAGTTTGATTTTGCTTTTGATTGTGACTGTGACCTGATATTTTTCCCTTTTGAAGAAAGAAGGTATTTTATTGGAGCCCACAGTTAAGAGACTTTGAATTTTTAAAAGGCTTTGAATTTTAAGAGATTGGATGTTTAAAAGGGACTGAAATGTTAATATGTAAGAATTTGTAAAAGCTGTGGGACTTTTAAAGTTATTTAGATCTTGGGGATGAATAAGGAAGTAAGGGTCGAGGCTTATTGGTGATGTGTTTGTGTGTCAAGTTGACAAGGGGTCGATTGTACTGGCTAGACTTGACACAAGCTGAAGTTATCACAGAGAAAGGAGTTTCAGTTGAGAAAATGCCTCCATGAGATCCAGCGGTAAGGCATTTTCTCAATTAATGATCAAGGGGGGAAGACCCCTTGTGAGTGGTACCATCTGTGGACTGGTAGTCTTGGGTTCTATAAGAAAGCAGGCTGAGCAAGCCAGGAGAAGGAAGCAAGCCAGTAATTTACATCCCTCCATGGCCTCTGCATCAGCTCCTGCTTCCTGACCTGCTTGAGTCCCAGTCCTAACTTCCTTTCATGATGAACAGCAGCATGGAAGTGTAAGCTCAATAAACCCTTTCCTCCCAGACTTGCATCTTGGTCATGATGTTTGTGCAGGAATAGAAACCCTGACTAAGACATGCAACATATGTTTTTGATGCCTTTGTTGAAAACCAATTGTCTGTAGAAGTGTAGGTTTATTTCTGGGACCCTTGCCAGCTGATCATATGATTATTTTATCCTTCATTCTTCTGATGTGGTATATTATCTTTATTGATTTTAATACATGAAACCATCCTTAAGATGAATTCAACCTGATCATAGCTAGTGATCTTATTAATGTACTAAATTCCATTTGCTAGTAATTTGTTGAAAGTTTTTGCATCTATCTGCATTAGGAATGTTGGTCTGTGATTCTCTTTTGCTGTTGTCTGTATTAGTAATAGAGTAATGCTGGTATTAGAGATATTTTCTTACCTTTCAGTTCTTTGGAATAATTAGGGAAGCATAAAGCTAGCAGGGAATCCTCATTCAGTCCCAGGCTTTCTATTGTAAGATATTCTATTACTGATTTTATCTTACTACTTGTTACTGGTTATTGGTCCATTCAGTTGTTTTAAATCCCTTCAGGGTTTGGTTTTTGGTAGAGCATAAGTATTTAAAAACACTGATACCTTCCTATTGATTTTCTAATCAGTTAATATTGAGTTTTTCATAAACCTTTATGTTTAATGACACTAATGGTGATGTTTTCTTTTCCGTCTCCAATTTAATTTGGGGAGTTGTCTATTTTCCCCCTTGGTTAGTCTAGGTAAAGGTTGTTGATTTTCATATTTACACAAAAACCAATTGAAGCTTTTTGATTTTTTGTGTCTATTTCACATATGTATTTTCACATTATTGTTAATTATTGTATATGTGCATGAGCGTGTGTATGTATGCATTGTTGTATGTCTGATATGTTTGATGAGGGGCGGGGTAGGTGCATGCCACCATGCATGTGTGGAGGCTAGATGACAGCTTTGTGGAATCCGTTCTCTCCTTCTACCTTTACATCAGTTTCAGAGATTGAATTTAGGTCACCAAGCTTATACCATAAGCTCCATTAGCCTTTGAGACACCTATCAGTTCCCATTTCCCTTATTTTTGCTTTGGCTGTTATTTCTAGATTTGGGATTGGTCTGTTCTCAGGGCAGCTTTTGCTATATTCCAAGTTGGAACATGTTATATTATGACTGAAAAAAAAAAAAAAAGAATACAAAACCAAAAACATTTTAATTGAATTTCTCCTTTGATTGTTTTAATGACCCACCATTTATGTAAAAGTATCTTGTTCAGTCTCTATGTGTTTGCATAATTGCTCTAACATTTTCTCTCATTGGTGACCTCTTGTTTTTGTTCCATTATGATCAGAAAAGATACAGAAAAAAATTGTGATATGTGCAGGAAAATAGATGAAACTGGAAAATATATTAAGTGAGGTGACCGGGCTCAGAGAAGTAGCACATGCTCTTTGAATTCATTCATGTTCAAGTTCATTACCGATGTCTAAAGGTGTCCTTTTGCCTATTCTCACTTGGCTGTTTCAGGTGAGTTTTATTCTTTCTCTTGCTTATCTTCTAATTTTCATAGTTTGACTTTCTTACTTCTTGGGTACCTGCTTGCCAGTGGCAATTTACACTTTTGTGTGCTTTCCTGGTGACTGAGGTCTTTATTTTGCCTTTGGATGTGGGACTCTCTTAAGTATCTTTTGTGTTTGCTTGTCTCAGAAGGATTTTCTTCACCTTCATTCTGAAGGACAGCCTTTCTTGCTGGATATAGTGTTCTTAGTTCGCAGTTACTTAGAATAATAATTCCATTTCCTCTGGGCCTTTAGGGTTTCTGCTAAGAAATCTGCTATTAATGTAATGGGGATAGTCTTAAAATGTGTCTTGGTACATTTAAGATTCTAGAATCTTTCTTTTCACCTTAACTGCTTGACTATAATATGTTGAAGTGAAGATCTCTTCTGATCATGTCTATTTGTAGTTCTATACACCTCCTATACATGATTATATATTTCCTAAGACTGAAGAAGTTTTCAACTATTTCTAACTAAGTTTTCCATGCTGTTAACTTTTTTATAGCCATCTTTGAGTATTCAGATGGAGACATCTGTCTCTTTAGTGGAACCTCGAAAGCCTTGAGCGCTCTCATCTTTGCCTCCTCTCATTTTTCTTCTTTCTTTCTTTCTTTCTTTCTTTCTTTCTTTTTTTTTTTTTTTTTTTTTTTTTTTTTGGTTTTTTGAGCCAGGGTTTCTCTGTGTAGCCCTGGCTGTCCTGGAACTCACTCTGTAGATCAGGCTGGCCTCGAACTCAGAAATCCACCTGCCTCTGCCTCCCAAGTGCTGGGATTAAAGGCGTGCGCCACCACTGCTCGGCCAACTTTTTTTGTTGTTGTTGTTGTTGATTTTCCTTCTTTCTTAATTTCATTTATTCGTTTGTTTATTTGTTGTTTATTCTGTTTGACTGGCACATTACAAAATGCCTAGATTTGAGTTCAGATTTTGTTTTTGTTTAATCTAGTCCACTGTTGAAGATTTTGACTGTATTTTTTAGATTCATTCACTGAGTTGTTTTTAAATGTCTATTTTTTGTTGGGTTATTTTAAAAAAAAAAAAACTAGATGGTTTATTTTTACTCTGCATTATCTTAATTTCATTGAACTGTCTATATGTGTACTCTCAGATCTTGTTGAGCTTTTCCATAATCATTCCTTTGAATTGTCTATCATACATATTCCCTACATTAATTTCTTTGGGATCCATCACTAGAGAGCTGCTGCGATTCTTTAGTAGAATTATATAACCTTATTTTTTCATAATCTTTTGTTTCACATTGAAATTTGCACCTTTGAAATATTGGGTTTCTCTACCGCTTTTATGGGGTGGCCTTAGAGGTGGTTTTCTCCTGAAAATGTATCTAAGGTATTAATTTATTATACAATTTTGGCTTTGTTTCTAGCCAGGCACCACAGTGTAGTTTGCCTGTAGCTTCTTTGGCTGCCATGAATGATTTGGGCAATGTATATACAATGGAAACATCAAACTCATTGCCTCTGTGGTCCCTGAAAGAGTTGTGGTTGATTTGAGCCATTTGCTCTTTGGCTACACCTACAAGGAAAATTGCGCCCCTCCAATTATGTGATGATGACAGTCTATGCTAGCTAGCATGCTGGTAGCAAGGACCCCTGGAACTGGCAGACTCAGAAGTGATGAGTGGGCCTGAGATACTAACCTCCTGACTAATCAGTTGCAGAAGTATATAAGGGAACATGGGGACAAGTAAGATAGCAATTGCAGCAACCACTATGTAGCCCTCATATCATGTGATGGTTCGTTTTAATCATCAAATCAATGCAGTCTAGAATCACCTACAAAGGAAGTTTCTATGAGGGGTTATCTAGATTTGGTTGCCCCATGGGCATGTCTATGGAGGATTGTCTTGATTAGTGAGACAGTCCATCTACTGTGGGTGGTAGCATACCCTTAGTCGGGGTTCACAGATTATGTCAGAGTAGAGAAAGTAAGCTAAGCATTAGTATGGATGTGTTAATTCATTTCTCCCTGTTCTTTATTGTGCCTATAGCATAACTATGACTCTCAAGTTCCTGACACTATGATTTCCATGCTACCATAGACTTTAACCTGAAATTATGAGCCAAATAAGACTTTTCTTCTTAAGTTGATTTTTGTTAAGCTACAGAGCATAAACTCACTTTGGTCAGACAATATGTGAAAACAGGAACAATGGGGGGAGGATGAGGTGGCTATAGAAATTATATTTCTGTTACCTGCCTCAGTGGTAGTGCCCAGCCAAGATCTGGACCTTTGCCAGAGCTAGACAAAGGTGTATTTGTTTCTCTAAGTCATGTGTGCCTATGGCTTAGTAACAGCCAGAAACAGAGTTACAAAGTTGATCCAGGCTCTCAAAACAGTTCTGTGGATGGGGCATCAATGGCCACTATATTAGTCAGGGCTCTCTAGAGTAATAGAACTTATAGAATGAATCTCTCTCTCTCTCTCTCTCTCTACACACACACACACACACACACACACACACACACACACACATATATATATATATATATATATATATATATATATATATATATATATATATATATATATATATATATATATATAATGATTTATATGCTGTAGTAGAGTTAATCTAAAAATGGCTGCCTTTGAACGGAAGGTTCAAGAATCCAGAAGTTGTTCAGTCCACAAAACTGGATGTCTTGGCTGGCTTTCAGTATACACTAGAATCCCTAAGAAGCAGACTCTAATGCCAGTGAAAGAATGGACTTGCTAGCAAGTATGAGACCAAGCAGGCAAAAAGAGGGAGGTTCCTTCTTCCATGTCCTTTATATAGGCTGTCAACAGAAGATGTAGTCCAGATTAAAGGTGGATCTTCCACCTCAAAAGATGTAGGTTAAAACTTTATCTTCCTATATCAAAGAATCTAGATTAAAAGTAGATCTTTCTAGTTCAAATCATTTAATTAAGAAAAAGTCCCCCACCAGTGTGCCTAGTCTTTTAGGTTTTAGTTAGTTCCAGATGTTGCAAAGTTGACAAGTGTGGTGGATGGCCCTAGTGTTGCTTGTATTTTGTTGTTAATGCTGCTTTCCCAGGAGGGGCTGTCTGGAATGAGGAATGAGTCACATACTCAGGTGACTTCTTGTGAACCTCCCCAAATGAATAAAGGGACCAATCACTGGGCAAAGTAGGTGGGACTTCTGGGTTGGACAGAGGAAGAGAGGAAGCAGGAGAGAGTTAGAGTCCTTCTGATAGGGATAGCATAAGGACAAGATATAGCTGCTAGTGTCTCCCAGTTTCTATGGTGGATCCGCCAGGATTTGCCACTGGAAGGTTTAGATTTAATATGGCTTACAAGATTAGGATTCTAGTTGTTGAGCCCAGAGATTGAGTTACCATTGTTTCTGAACTACGTTTGTGTGGTGTTTTCTGTTTCACAGTGACTCAACTGGGTTCTAGAGAGAAAGGTACAGTGGCAAAGTGTGGGTTTGCCAGATATGCACCACAAAGGCCGTGGAGATTTTTATTTATTTATTTTATGTATAAGTGCTCTATCTGCATGTACACATACATGACAGAAGAGGGTATTAGATCCCATTACAGATGATTATGAGCCACTATGTGGTTGCTGGATTGAATTCAGGATCTCTGGAAAAGCAGTTGGTGCTCTTATCCACTGAGCCACCTCTCCAGATGGCCTGTGGGGTTTTGAAGCATGGGCCTGGCATGGTAGTGAACCACCAGTGGGAACCTAGTGAGCTAGGTGGAGAGATTTGGAGCTCTGAGTCAGAGAGTCTCCAAAAGATAAAAACAGGCCAGCCATTGCCCACCAGTGCATAGCTGGTCAGCCTGACAGGGCAGAGAGTAGCAGGGCATAGCACAGGAACTTGCTGTTCTTTTCTAAGTATTCTTTTGTTGTTTTTTTTTTTTTTTTTTTTTCCGGAAAAAAAAAATGTTCTTTTCTAATATTTCCCACAACAGACACTGAAGAACGGCCATAATAGGCACTGTGGTATTTTTCCCTGGTCTGCCTTGTCAGTAATAGATGCCTGAACATGGTACAGAGAACAGGAGCAGTAGCATCTATGTAGTTACTTACCTTCAATTCTGGCTCTCGTAAGCCTGATGCTTGAATATTTTCTAGCATTTCTCTGCTAGTCCACTCTTCTCTCATACCTCCATCTCTTTATGCTGGGAGGAAAACAGAAAGATACTATGAAACTCTGGTAAGCATTTAGATATCTTACTTCCCAGAGATTTCTTCAAATGCCTTCCTTCCATCCTGTCCTGTGCTCACAGTATTTGTAGTCATTTCTCAAAAATTCCATAGGCTAATAAAATTCCTCTCTTCAAAATATCTTGACTTCCAAAGTTCATGGATGTTACCAAAATGTTTCATTGAAATCTATTATTGGAAGATGAGTATGGTAGTTTGAATAGGAATGGCCCCAATAGTCTCATATATTTGAATGCTTAGTCATTAGGAAGTGGCGCTATTTGAGAAGGATTAGGAGGTGTGGCTTTTTGGAGTAGGTGTCTACTTGTTGGAGAAAATGTCTAGACATTGAAGTTTCAAAAGTCCATGTTAGTTCCAGTTCTTTCTCTCAGCCTGTGGATCTGGAGGTAGCTCTCAGCTACTTTTCCAGTGCCATGTCTGCCTGGCTACATGCTGCCATAGTCCCTACCATGAATGATAATAGACTAAACCTCTGAAACTATAAGAAAGCCCCCAATTAAATGTTTTCTTTTATATGAGTTGCCTTGGTTATAGTGTCTCTTCTCTGTTGGGGACTGGTTCCAATGCTTTGAATTAATCTGGCTCCCAAAATCGGGATCATGTATGTCTAAACACTGAAGGTCCTTTTCCTCTATTTGTCTTTGATCAATCAATAAAGAGCCAACGGTCAATGGCTGGGCAGGCAGACTAAGGTGGGACCTTTGGATTTGTTTGGGCTAAGAACTAGAAGGAAGAAGAGGAATCACCATGTCTTGGGGGAAAAGGATGGGACATGAGAGCTTCAGGAGAGAAAGCCAACCAGCCATGTAAGAATTCAAGTAAGTAGCCACTGGCCACTTCCCCAATTGAGCCTGGAGTAGCAGAGGAAGGTTTAGGCGTCCCAGGAGTTACTGGCGGGAGCCAAAGCAGTGTAGTTAAATTTGCCTCTACACTTCCCAACAGTAAAACACTAAGATAAGGAATTAAAGAAATGGGTTGGTAAAACTGGGGATGAAGCCCAGTGGGGGACCACTTGCTTAACATGTGGGTTTGATCCTCAGTACTGTCATCCTTCAAAGGAAGTAAAAGTAATTAAACAAGAAATGGATTTTGTGGAAGAAAAACGAACTATAGTGACACATGAGGTTGGGCTTTAGGGCACATTAATGTCTAGTGGGAAAGTATGGAGCACAGACCCCGCAGCATCAAGAAAAGTTGCACTAACTTTTGTATGTATACAACAAAACTAACATCAATTGGCATGAAAATTACCACTGAGCCTTTGACTGGTGAGAGTACAGCATTCAAGCAGAGGGCCCTGATTTTGCTGCTCTTTCTTTCTATATACTTTGCAGAATGGTTTTCTCAGTCAGGGTAAGGCGAATGTGGCCCAAAGAGTGCTGGAAAAGGAATACAGTGAGTCTCAAGCAGATTTTCAGGCCTAAACACCAATGCTTCCTAGAATTATGCTCTGATAAGTTGGATAAGAAATCACCATAATGGGAATTTATCTGAAAAAAATAAAATTAAAACAAAATCTCTTGTTCAAGTATCATTATCATTTACAGAGACCTCTTGACAGACTCCTCAGGGGAGGAGAAATGTTGATCACCTGATGTGCTAACAAATTCCTTCTATGGGAGGAACCTTTATGAAGCCATTATGTGGTCTTATTATTTTTTACTTTTTCTTGGCTGATAGAGGCTACATTTCCCTTCAGTTATTGGAAATTTTCATATGATTTTATTATCAATAGCTTTTCCCTCTCTTTTCATTTGTTCTTTTTGTGTTTATTGTATGCTAGGCATTTTAAAAATCTTCTTGTATACTTGTCTTTAATAATTAAATGGTTCTTCAGAATAACTAATAGACATCCAACCATGCATAGATCAGAATTATTAGTGTGTTGGCTTATGAGAAATCCAAGATGCATGCCTAACATCCAATACAAACAAAATATTCTAGATGTAGGTATGAGTAATTGTAAATATTTCACATAATACATATAGCTTAAAAGTAAAAAAAAAAAAAAATACATTTTTTATTGACCTACCATATATCTAACCCTTTGGTAAGAGTTACAGTAAATGAAAAATGAGAGAGATATCCCTGGGGAAAATAGTTCTATTAGATAGGCAAATGTTACCAATGAACATATTTTTTGCCATCTGTTTATGAGAGTTCATTCATATGCTAGGTGTATTCTGTGTGGCATCTTGTTTGGCTTTTGCCTTCCCCCAGATACTAAGAACACAGGTGTGTCCTGTGAAATCTGTACTTAAGTGCCTCTATTGTGGAGCGAGAGTTGATTTCTCTTCCAAAATAAAAGTAACATGTGGAATTGGATGCAGCTCACTTCTAACATGCCAAGGTAAAAGAGACAATGAAGACTTGGCAACTGTCCTTGTATAGGGAGGACAGTGGCCAGCCTGGAGCTGAGCTGTGTGATGTCAGCCATCCAAAGTCCCTGCAACATGGGAGCCTCATATGGAGATATCTGTTTCTAGGAAAGAGTTCACTGCATTAGTTACTTTTCTTGGTGCTATGACCAAATAATTGACAAGATACAACTTAAAGAAGGGGTTTATAGTTTGATGGGATGTAGTCTGTCATGACAGGAAGGCACAGAAGCAGGATCATGAGGCAGCTGGTCACATAACATCTGTAGTCATGAAGCAGAGGGGGACTAAAAAATGGGACCTGGTGAAAACAAAATATCAAAGCCTACTCCCCAGTGAGCCAATGTCCTCCAGTAAGGCTCAACCTCCTAAATGTTCCACAGCCTTCTAGAACAGTACCTCAAGCTAGGATACTCTTCAAATGTGAACCTACAAAAGATAGTTCACATTCAAACCACAATGCTTACAATGGAGATGGTGCCTTTGACAATATTTGAAACACAAGGCATTACCTGAAGGGTAATAGGGGACATAGAGAGGTGTCTCAACAGTACAGACAGGGCGAAACCACCAAGGAGTCTGTAGGCCCATTTCTCTTCAGTGGGTAACATTTGAAGTGTTCTCTGCTCTGTAAAGCTTTGCTTCTCTCTGGATCATCTTGAAGCTAACTGTTTATTTCTACTGTAAATCTTCAAACACATGAAAGTAGCCATTTTAGTTTGCCTCTAGTAGAAGACTAGCCTCTTTGAAGACAACCATTTTTTTTTCATCACTGGATGGAGCTCTCTCCATGAAGTTCTGTTGACTGGATAATCAGCACCATCAAACTCTTAAAGTCATGAGCCCAGAGGAGGTGAGGGAGGTCACTTGTAATATGCCAAGGTAATAGAGCCAAGGAAGGCCTGGCAAATGTCCCTGGGTAGGTAGGACAGTGGTCAGCCTCAAGCTGAGCTGGGTGATGTCAGCCCTCTGAACTCACATCATGGCCTTTAGCAACTCTTTAAAGCTATGAGCCACTTGGCAGAGCGTCTGTGTAAACACAGTAAACATGAGATGAGATGAGCAGTACATTTTCTGGATTGTGATAAAGTTCTCCATCGTTTTTGGTTTGAGAAGGCTTGGACAGTAAATCAGTGAGCCCTGAAATAAAAGCTCCATAAATAAATTGGTTCCAGTGGGCTAGTCATACGACCGATGGTGTATTTTCCAGTCACATTTTAATGAGACATCCTGGTGATGGATGATGCTCTTGTGGCACTCTGTCCTTAACGTGGTGAGTGGTGGTTCTGGAGGTTCAGTGTCCTGTCTTTATATTACAGGCCAGATCTTTATCTGTGTCTAGGAAGATATAGCTTGGAGCATTATTTATTTATTTATTTATCAACAAGTTAAGCCTGAGGTCACGATCAGACTGCCATGATTGAATGCTCTAAAGAGACAGAATTTCTTCATTTCCTTCTGGAGAGCCGAATGCAGATAAGCAAGCCTGTGTTGGTGGCTACTCATTTGTCCCCCTCCCCCACCCTTTCAAAAGCATCTCAGTGGTTTTCTGTTGAGCTGATTTATGACAGTGATATCAAACTAGAGGATACGAAGTGGGATTTTTTTTTTTTTTTTTTTTTTTTTTTTTTTAGAAGATCTGAACTTTGGATAGGAAACAGTCTATGACATATACTCTAAATGCAAGATTACCATTTCTAGAGATGGATTCAGAAACAGGTCAGAAAAGCACTTTTTGTTGGAAAAAATGGGCTCAGCAATCATGTCTTAAAAGATGATCCTTCTCATGGCCTATGCTGACCAAGAGCAGTAGTTTTTAACCTGTGAGTTGCAACTCTTTGGGGGTTTAATGACCCTTTCCAAAGGGTCACCTGTGACCTTCCTGCATACAGATATTTACAATTTATAACCATAGCAAAATTAATGTTATGAAGTAGCAACAAAAATCTGTTATTGGGGTGACTATAACGTGAGGAACTGTATTAAAGGGTCACAGTATTAGGAAGCATGAGAACCACTGCCCTATAGGATTTCATAGGCCACCTCCTCCCTATCTCTCCTGTTGTCAGGAGATGGTAAAAGGTCATCTTGAAAATAAGTTTCCATGCACACGATAGAGAACTCAGTTGCCAGTTTGGGTTCACTAGGTTAGCTTTTAAGATGTCTGCAAGCCTACTAGACTCCAGTTTCTGCAATGCTGTCCCCCAGCCACCTTGCTGGCAATGCACGAGACTGAGAGATGCTCAGATCTACCTCAGCCCCGTAGTCACCAGTCGTGCTTGTGGGCTGTACTTGTAGCAAGAGACTGAGAGATGCTCAGATCTACCTCAGCCCTGTAGTCACCAGTCGTGCTTGTGGGCTGGCTGTACTTGTAGCCAGACTGTAAATGGAACGTTGGTGGATGCAGATGTTTCTCTCAGTTTACCCAACTCCCTCTCTATATCCTACCAAGAGGCCCAAGAGCCTCCAGAGTCAGACTTTGTTTCCACAGAGAAGGAGCAGGAGGCCTGGATGGCTATATGAGTTAGCCAGGTTCTCAGAGTTGGTTCGAGCCACCAGGAAGACAGTCCCTCCCACTGCTAAATTAAATTTCCCTATCTGGAGCCTGTGCCATGAAGTAGCATTTCTAGCACACGTCAATGGAAATACGATTTGTTGAAATACTAGACGTACCAGGAAGAGGTGACTAAAGCAGCCATTTTCAACCTTGTGTATCCATGAAGAGAGGCTGTGGAGGAACAGCTCTACTCTTGAGTTATCAAGTAATGGATGAGGTCTGGGAGTTGGAATATCAACAAGGTTTCAACTGATGCTGATGTGTTCTGAGGAAGATCAAGCTTTTTCAGGCCATTTGTCACTGGGTACCGTGTTCTGTCTATCAGCTGTGTCACATTGTTCAGCCCTTAGCAGGAGGAACTACTGGTGACCCCTCTTTGAACTGCTTTGTACATTTTTTTTCATGGCAAGTCTTTAGATTCTATCCTGGGAGGGATTGGGGAGAGGGGCGTGCTTTGGCTTTCAAGGAGATGGGTCTTCTCACTCTGTGTTCTAACATGTTGTAAGACCTTGAATAAGTCATATTATACCCAAGCATTAGTTTTTCCTATCTGTAGAATGGAGGTAATATCTTCTAACTCATATATAATTGTTGGGGGATTGGTATGGATAAAGCATAGGGAGTTTAATAGATAATAATTTCTTGGTGTGTCAGAGTCCAGTCATGAGAAGAGTATAGCCGTGTGCCACATAATGACGTCTCAGCTGATGTGGGCTCCCCTAGAATAGTGTGTGTCACACACAGTTGTGCACTGGCCCAACTTATCACTTGATTGTGCAAAGGCTGATTTAGACAAACCTACAGTTCGAGCATGTCTAAAAAGTAGCATGGGCAGTACATGAGACCTGACGACAGTTCTCATTGGCCAATGTAGTTGATATATCTTAGAGTACACTCCTAATTATAAAATGTTCTCTGTAAACGTTTGCTCTGCTACCCCAGCAGCAGCCCCAGATAGCTCATTTAGATGCCTTGATTATACCATTTGCCCTTGTGCTTGGGCCCTGGGAGCCCATAGGTATATGCCATACAGCCTAGGTGTAGTATCATAGGTTATGCCAGCTAGGTGTATGGAAACATGCCCTGTAATGTTCACATAATGACCAAATTACCCCTGCCACTAGGTACTGCATAGTGCTACTTGCAGGCAGAATTAAGGAAAGCAGAATTACTCAGCCAATGAAAGGGTAAGAAACCCAAAAGAAGGTGTATTCAGAAAGCAGAGTTAGAAGCAGTGTGAGGCTGTAGACACTCAGAAGACTTTGGTGGGACCGCAGCCTTGTCTGGGAGCTAAGTACACAGGATATCACTCACATCTGAAGGAGAAAAATCCACATAGCAGGAACTGTAGCCATGGTGGAGTCTCACTCAGGGAAACCAGAGGGTCTAAGATCCAAGGAATGAGTTTTGTGATACCTGAGAGCTACTGCCATGCTTACCCTGCAGCAGACGTTGTTGGCATAGAAGTGTGGGTCCTCTTAGTCTTATGCCTAGCCCATGTCTTCTTTTCTGTTTTTTGGGGGTGTGGGTAATCATTACTTTTTGGTGTTTTGTTTTGTTTAAGAGACAGGGTTTCTGTGTAGCCCTGGCCACACTGGAACGCCTCCTGTAGAGCAAGCTGGCTTTGAGCTCAGAGATCTGCCTCCCTCTGCCTCCAGAGTGCTGGGATTAAAGCTATGAGCTCATCATTCATAGACAGTAGTGTGGTCATGGGTTCAACCAGCAGGATATGTTGGTGGGGAAGTTATTTCACAGTAAGAGCTGCTGCTTGACCAGGTGATGCAATGCACACTGGTGTTTGGGGACTAAGTGGCCCTGTGTACAGTCTCAGGTCCCATCATTGCATCCTGTTCTTGTACCATGAGTTTAAATAATCCAGTGTACAAGAGACAAAACCAGAAGCCATAAAAAACCCAAAAGTACTAGTAGATAATTGTCAAGGTTGGGTACAGGCCAGGAAAGATAGAGGGAAATGAGACTTTTTGAATAGCAAGAACATGCCTTGAAATGATATCACCTAGAGGTATTTATTTTTTTACCACCAACACATTAAGATGCTATATAAATAACACTGAGCACATTCAAGTGACTGATTTGTACCTTCAGTTTATAAAATGGAGTCAGAATAGTGAAATAAACAGGTTGGTGGGAGCTTAGAAACGTCTCTGGTGAAAACTAAAATTTCAAATGGAAACTTTTAAGTTTCAAAACAAACTTTATTCTGTTTGAGGACCTAATACAATGCATTAAGCAACTTAAAACAATACATAGCTTCACTGAATCTATAACTTGAACAAAATGTCAAGGAGGCACACTCCCTCCCCCCACCCCAGTTACCTTGTAAAGGCAAAATTACAACCGACCATGACATCCTCCCTCTCGTCAAAAGACCAACTTTAGTTTATCAATGTCATATAAACAGATTTGTAAAAACATTGAACAGAGTGTAGCTTTAAAAAATACACACATATAAATGAGGGTTTTTTGTTTTGCTTTTTTTTTTTTTTTTTTTTTTATTAAATAGCAGCATCCTGGGCAGCCAATGCTATCTCATGGTGACAAGCTCAGTGTGAAGTAGGGGAGTCTTTCCAGTTGAGCCAATTCCACCCCCTCCCTACCCCCCCAGTACTGTTATTTTATATAACTATAGATTGTTGTAAAAAATAGAAGAATTTGGCATTTTGGAACTTTGTCCCATGTGAGGCATTGTGCTTTTTAACTGCCCCTTTCTTAAATGACCCTAAATTCAAACAGACAACAAAGCCCACTTTCCAAATGACTTGGAGACCATGCATTGCGAAAGCAGAGTTGGGAAAACCAGCAGGAACTTTCTCCCTAAGACTATCAGTAGGACTTCCCAAACAAGTTATAGTTCATAACCAGATATATGACGAAGCAATTGGTTCCCCACAATGACAGCTCACAGAAACACACTCTGACTTGACAACACTGAGAACAGGGACCTATCAGATAAGCAAGTCATCCAGACCTGCTCCCTAAAAGGGAGTAGCTTCTAAAAACAAGAAAATGTCAAATGATGGACTTCTCACTTCACTTGCCAACAATTTTTACCTTTATAAGACAAAACAAAACAGCAAAGAAACACACACATACACGCACACACACACACACAAGACCTATACTGGACATCCGCTTGTTATGTACTTGAACTGTGGATCTGCGTGGCTGAAAGGTATACTGGAAACAGTCCATGCACATTATACATATATACATATATCCAGGGCTGTGAAGTTGTCAAATGTTGTGAAATAATCTTGCTGCCTTACCCCAGGGTTATGATCACTCTGGTGTGGAACACGAGTCCCAACCCTCCTACTTCTATAGTCTAGCTCAGCCTCTCAGCAGCTTAGTGTCTGGCTGTCTCTAGGATGTGACCGTTGGTGAGAAAACCTGAGGTGGGAATGCTCACATCTCAGCCGTGCTGTATCTATCTGCACTCAGGAGCCACTTGATGATACCAGAACCCGGATGGAATCCACAGAACCTTAGTGGCCAAACTTCTCTAAGGACAGAGTTGGTGAGCATACTAACCTGCCATCAAAAAGGCGTTCAGCAGGACAGATGTGATATAACTTAATGACTCCTGCCTTCTGACAAATGAAAAAACTACTGTACTCACGTCGGTGAGGTGAGAAACTGAGGCAACTGGCTAAGTCGCAAGTCATCTTGAAGAGAGTGTTGAAGGCAAAAACGCTTAACAGAACTTGTAATGAAGCAATCTCAGATCCATTTTTAAAATTAAAGTTATTTGTATTTGATAGCATAGTATACACGATGTGCTACAAAAAGAAAAGGGGAAAAGAAAGAGAGAAAGAAGAAAGCAGAATCCAACCACAAACCTAGCTTACAAACAACTATTAAGTCTTCGGTTGTATGTGGCATGGCGGACTGCTACTGCTGGAGGTTGCAAACCCTGGAGTAATTGCCTGGCAGTCAGGAGGTGGTCGGGTCAAGTTTCTGGGCTGACAGTCTGGCTGACTGACTTTTGCTCTTGAGAATGAGCAGTGGCTTCATAGGAAGGAAAACAATGCATTCTACAGACCATTAACCCAGCCATTGGGCTGCAAATTCCAGGATTAAAGCAAGAACAACATTACAAGATCCTCCAAATACCTTCACCTTAGTCTATGAAAGGAAGAGATATAAAGTCCTGGGTGCATCTGATATTGAGAAAGAGAAACTGAAGATGGCTTGTGAATCTACCTGGGCTGGGACTGTGACTACCATCAACCTCTACTTGTCACAGCACAAGACAATTTCCCATGAACACACCAGCTTTTGCACATGTATGCTAGGGTAGGGAAACTCAAACTTTTGTCCTAAGTTAAAGATGTCATCAACTGCTCCCTTTCCACACCGTGATGTATACAACATGCACAATTATGCTAATGAGAAGAACTGTCAGAACTGTCGTTGGCTTTTAACAATCTCCACAAAGCACAGTGACCGCCCACTTGGGTCTACTTGCCTTCCGCTCTGAACTGAACAGAGAGCTAGGAAAATAACAAGCATCCAACTAGAAGTACTGATTTCCAGACCATGCTTTTGCTGGAAGGAATGGTGGCTGGCTGGCTGCTGTGCCTAGTCCAATGCTACGAAGAGAAGAGAACACATTTTCTAAATGCAGGGATTCAACCTTGAGACCAGTGTGTTACAACAATGAAAAAGGGCACGCTCCAGGAATCCCAGAACAAACTCGGCCCTTTCTTCAGGAGAAGGGAGATGCTGGCCAGCTGCGCTGGGCTGGAGTTTCATACAGTAGGTCTGGAGGTGCTGTTAATTGGTAATGACTACCAACTCAGATGGGGAAAAACCGGGAGACAAACAGCCTCGCTTCTCCCCTACTCTGGGATCCCGAGAAAGTGCACACCACCTTACTCCCCCCTCCCCTTCCCCCACCTCTTACAACCCATGACTGCCTCCCTTCCCTCCAGATTCAAGAAGTTCACAATTCATTCCGATACAAACATTGCCAGGTACCGTATTTCAAGAGTCTTAACACTGTTGGACTCAGCAATACTTTGTCATATCATATATCATTTTCTTTTTCTTTTTTATTGAATAAAGCAGCTTCGAAGCTTATCAGGGCCCTGCCCAACATTTAGTCCAAAAAAAAAAAAAAAAAAAAAATCTGTTATGAACTTTTTAACCTTGGGCTAACAGCCAAGTATTCTGTACAAGAAAAACTGTAAAATATTTCATAGTTTTAATTCTTAAGCCATTTTCCTTTCTGGCATCCTGTACATTTCTTTTTTTAAAAAAAGTAAGAATAACAAAAACAAATATTAACAAAAAATCAGGGACAGTATTTTCAAGCAACAAAAACTGGGGTAAGGGAAGCTTATTCTGAAGGTGTATTTGAAACTGGTAACAACATAATAAAAATTAAGAATTGCATAGCGCCGCACATTTAGCCTTCAGCAAAACAAAACAGAAGCTATTTGGTATTGATACAAATCCATCTATTTGATAGTTAGTCACCCAATATTATGTACATATTTTATATACTGAATGTCACTGTAAGTCCCCTTGTCCACACTCCTTTTTCTGTTGGTGGGGTTGTTGATTTGACAAGTTTAAACAAAACCTTTTCTTGTGTTTTTGTTTTTTTTCTCCCGAACATACAACATCGGTGTTCTCTCAGTGTCCTGTGTGAACAGACGTGGCTCTCTGATACATATCGTTCTTTCATTTAAAAAGGAAATAATCCACAGTGTGATGTGTCTGGGTTCACCACACCCAGCGACACCCAGGCTAAACCAGGCTGGACCAAGCGGCCCCAGGCGTAGGCTCTTTGGCCCTGCCTACCTTCTGGTCTCCAAAGTCCCAACTTGTAGCTGGAGAAGCTTCAGAAAGCGTTAACAAGCACCATGGTTAAAGGCCTCTTTGTCCCTGCACGGAGATTTTTTGCATTTCTTTTTCTCTGTGTGTTGGTTGTGTGTTGTGGCTTTAAATTAAAAAAAGAAAGAGGATAAGGTTAGAAACATCTGGTCATCCAACAGCCCTAGGCTGCGTGTCTTCCCCGACTTCTTTTTGTCCAAGAAAGCTCTAGTCCTATGTGCAGACAGCCGGCTTCGTTTCTGCAGCTCAGTTCACAGGTCGGGCTGGAGAGGAGCCCTTTGCTTCCCAGAGGCCTTGGGTGGCTTGAAGGTGAGGAACTGGATCCGAGGACAGCGCTTCATCGCCTCTGTTGTGCATATACTGGGTATGCTAGTGTGACATTGAGGGAGTCATTGTGCTGCACGAGGGAGGTGTGTTGATAATGTAGCACCAGCTCCTTCAGGGAGCTGTACAGGTTGTAGGGCTCGGCAAAGCCATAGCCGGTGGCAGTCTTGTTGATGACGCAATGCTTGACTTCACCGTCTACCCTGGAAAGAGGAAGGGAACAAGAAAAGTCTTTTGAGCTGGTCTCAGACGATCTGGAATGCTGCAGGGTATTTTTAACAAAGCCATCCTCATGGAGGGGCACAGTGAATGGGTCTGTTTGCCTCTGGAGGAATCAAAGCCCCAAAGCCACAGTAAACCACCAGTGCCCTTTGTACTGGGTAAGCGACATACACCAGGACTAAGCTTTTGAGCCTGCTTCACTGGACTCTAAATGGTTTCACATGAGGAGAGGTGAATAACATGTACGTATGGAGTAGGGTTCCCATGGGACGTGAGGGCCTGATAGACCTGTGGCTGGATGTGCCATGTGGCAAGCATGTGACACATGACAGCTTCTGGGTGCTGTCATTGCTGTCTCGGTGAGACCACATGCCAGCATCCCTCCCTGCAGTTATAATCAACAGGTCTCTCTTGGGCTCTCCTTGAGATGTCATCGAAACTATCCATCTTGCCATTTATTCTGCATTCTCCTATTCTCCCTCTGTCTTTCTTAAAGGGATAGCTCCTAAATGAAGCAGTAGTGGGTCCTAGGTTCTTTTAGTGTCTTTCCATACAAGAGGACAGTTGTTTTTCTGTCCCTATGATGCTAGTGACGCCAAACCTTCCTTGCATTGTTCTTTCGGTTGACTCCAGGGTCTCCCTGGAGAGTCAACAGTCAATAGAGTTGCAGTCTATGCTGACCTCAATCATTCACCATCCTCTCGCCTGAGCCTCTGAGTGCTAGGATTGTAGACGCCATGTTCTACTATTCCATTTTACTTTTCAGAGTGCTCCTCCACAGTATTAAGAAGTAAGAAGAAACCAGACTACAAGATAGAAATGTTCCCACTTCGGGGTGTGTCTCTGAATGATTGTAATGGTTGTCCCTGAAGGAGTGCTTTATTTAATTCAGGTAATGTTCTCACAAAACATGACTGTACATCCTAACTTTTAGAAGGGCAGGAACAGTGGGCAGGTACAGCCATTTCTGTTTATAATTAAGACAAGAAAAAAAGACCTAAAGACATCTAGGAATCAATTCACTTGTCCTAGCTGTCCTATTAAATGGCAGCAGGTGTCTCTCTGTGATGTGTCCTTAACAGATTCGTCTGGCTAGACTAACCATACTATACACTTCTTCAAGGTTAGAACGTTTTCAAATCCTAATTGCCAATGAATAAATAACTGAAACATAATGAGGGAGCTCTCTTGAGCTACTTACACTACAGAGCAGGCATAGCAGCCCTGCTTACTGCTCTCCCGGACAAGGAAAGTGCCGTCTCGCTTCCCTCTCAACAGGTTCTCTGCTTTGTTTCGGTTGCTGCTCCCGACATTCCACGTCTTCTCATCATGGTGGGGCAAATCCTCATCATCTTCTACCAGTGAGTATTGGCTACACAGGCAGAAGGGAAGGTTTGTGACTCCAGAGCGTGGGAACCCAGGCTGCCCCAAGGTCTCCTTCCGAGCAAGTTGGATGACTTAGCCTCTCTCTCTACTCTTTTTGTTTGGCCTTCTCACCAACCCCCAGGGTAAATAGCAGAAACTTATTACTATCTCCACTTGCAAGCCCACAGTCACCCTTAGATACCTGGGCAGAGGGCAGGGACAATATTAAGAAGACTGCCAGTTTGAAAATAATTCAAACCAAACATATACTTAACTTTCAAAATACACTAAACTTAATTGTTGGTTTTCTCTCATTGTTCCAAAAATATCTGGGAATTTACCTGATGTTCAGAGACATCATTATGGACACAGAGGTTCAATTTATACAACTGTGGGTTAAAAAACAAACCAAAACCAACACCCAGTCTTCCGGGGTTCAGCTCTCCCTGTTTAAAGCTCTGGATCCGGCCTCTAAGTTTATACATTTCTGCTTGGGATGTGCCCCAGAGTCGGTAGAACTCTGTTGACAGAGCTTTCCTCCGCTGCCTCCCGTCTTCAGCAGCTACTTACTCTTCCATGTTCTCGTTTCCCAGCCACTCGTTTAACTTCTTCTGCCGAACACCTTTCTGCGTCAGCCACCTGAAAGAGTTTTGCACGTTAAGGACATGAGAATCCCTCCTTGAATGTAGCCACGGTCAGGCCTCCGGGTTCTGTTTCCGACACTTACATCAAGTATTGGTCTCTCGTCTTTCTCAGCTGAATGAGGTCCGGCTTGATGCTGTTCATGCGCTTGTCGATCTCACGGTACTCGGCTGCCTGGTTCTTCAAGTCTTCCTCCAGTCTCCTCCTGCTGTCAATGATCTCACTGATACGAGACTTTAGCTTATCGTAATTATGCATAATCCTGCAGGCAGGAGAATAACAGATCACTAAGTTCCACATACATCGCCCAAGGGCCCCAGAGTAAAGGGAGCTTTGTTGATTTCATTTGAAAATTGCTCAAGTGACAGGAAGTGAGATCTCCAGTGTGACCAGTCTTAAATGACTTTTGCTACTTTCTGTCACCAGGATAATGGGGACCTCGCATGCTTCATCTACCTTTGAATTTCTTTCTCGTTGCCCTCGCGTTTAAACTTCTCTATGTACTCTTTGCTGTACCGCTCCTGGGTTTGGCATTGTTCTTCAAATATTTTTATGGTTTCATTAAATGCTTCAATAGCTGTTCTTTTCATTTGGATTTCCTGCAACACAAGTTTCATAAGGCAATGTCATCATTTTCGGAGTACCACTCCTTTACTATAAGAGACAAGCTAGCTAGTGATGTCATGCAATGAGCTGCTGGTCAGCACCGTCATCCATGGATACCAGGAGCCCTCTTGGCCACTCACAGCCAGATGCTTAAGTCCCTTATTGAAGTGATGTAATGGCCACACAGAGCCCGAGCAATTTTCTCATCGACTCCAAATCATCTCTAAATGGCTTGAGCCTGATACCTCATCAATGCATACACAGCTGTGTGGTGTGACTACAGGAGCAAGGGGGCGGGGAGAAGTTTTTCCTGTGCATCCTCAGGATACAGGAGCAAGAGACAGGCACTGCCGGTGTACTCGGTTAGCAGGGCTGGTCACGAATTCACAAACTCTCGTCAAACGATAAAGAAACATGTTCCTTGTGGAGAATTAATTTTCTTTCTACTTTCACTTTTTAAAGTTATGTTTTATTTTTTGAGATTATAATATCATTACATTATCTCCTCCTTCCCTTTCAATCCTCCCATACCGCCCCCCCTGCTCCTTCAAATTCGTGTTGCGCACATGCACGTGCACTCGTGCGTTCCTAAGTATGTAAGTACAAGCTGGTGTCAGTCTTTTAAAAAGCCATTTTATTTTATGGCATCCATGCTGCTTTCTCTGGTAATCAACATGGCCACTGCTCACAGCAGGAGGGATGGATCTCAACTCTCCATTCCAGAGCTTGGATAAACTGACATTAGCAGTTGTTATCAATGTCCAGCCTGGGCGGAAGTACCCAGTCAGGAATTACGTCGCATCAACTGAAAGCTCATAATAACCCTGCCAGTTAGAAGCAAGCTTAGTGTAGGACTTATAAGCATGGGTTACATTGAAAAGGGTTAGAGACACTTAATTCTTCTTTTGAATCTGAATATAACACACGTTACCCCAAAATATCTTAAACTCACCTGGGAAGTACGGGTGTATTCCTCATATAATCTATCATATTCCCGACTTTTTTCTTGAAATTGAGTATTATATTCATGTAATTTTTTCCCTACAGCTTCAATATTATCTTCTTTGACAACTTGATCCTGGAAGGATATACAAGCAGGGAAAAAAAGAATTCAATTGAGATAAGGTATTTACTCAAAATAACAATCCTTAACCACACAGTCAACTCGGTATCTGATTTAGACAACATAAAATTCTGGTCAGGGTGTAAAGTTTGTCGAAACCCAATTTCAAATCGGTTTCTATGTTGGAGAGTCTCTTGGCCCCGTGTTACTGCAGTGTGAGGGGTTCTGTGTGAATTACCTGCTGGTATTTGGACACTGGGTAGAGTAACTTCACATCCAGCTTCGGGTTGTACTGAGCTAAAGACTCATTCCGGTAGTGGTTTATTAATTCAACCACAGAGTTGAAGGTTAATGGATCCGAGAAGCCATATTTTCCATCTCGGTGAAAGATTTTGATTAATTTGTTATTTCCTCCTTTCCTGTAAATACAATACAACAATAATGATTATTAACATTTTCTGATGCAGAAGGAGGGCTCTTAGGGAAGGGGGAGGGGGAGGGGGAGGCGTGGAGGAGAGGGATGAATCAAGTATGTTTGAAAAATCCTATAATGAAACCCATTACTTTCTATGCTAATTTAAGGAGGAAAAAAGGCACTCTAATGAAGAAATGTTTTCATGACAACCCGGACATCGCAATTACAGCTGACTTCCTGGCTCACCTTAGTGTAAGAGTATAGTCGCCGTGCATTTTAGTAGATGCGTCTCGTACCAAAAAGGTCCCGTCAGCAGTATCTCGGAGTTTTTCATTCACTTCTTCCCTAAAATGAACACAGTATAAGACCATACTTACTTTTCAGCTTTGAATAACCACACACTTACAAAGACACACACACTTCCCCCCTCCTGCACTGGGGATTGCTTTACCACTGAGATACATCTTTAGCCTTAACAGACACTATTCTTTAGGACACTGAACAGAAAATCCAGAGGTCCCATGTCTTTACATTCTGCTCTCTGTGTAGATTTACATGTGTACTGTACATCTGCAAAGCTCACTAGTAGTTCCTTCTTTGCTTATACAAAAGTATTACAAATTCATCTCACTGAAAATAAGTGCATGATACACACACACACATATGTGTGTGTAAATGGGTATATATACATTGTTTTTTTTGTTTTAGTTTTTTTTTAAAAAAAAAAAAAAACCCCAAAAACCTGTTTCTGACAAATCAGCACAGAAAATCGGGATCCACAACAAAGGCTAAGCACTCTAAGAGCTAAAGGAACAGACCCTTTATTCCTGAAGTCCTGCCCACTAGAGAGAAAGCAGGCAGTGCCCTGTTACCCCGAGCTTCCCTGGCATCTCTGGCAATAGGGAGGCTTCCTGGGTATTCAATGTCCCGTGTCACCCAGCACCCACAGTGCTCAGTGACTTTTCTTGTTGTCTTTGGAAGAGACCCAACTATGCTTCATGCTTGTGTTGGATGACATCCTAAAAATGGAAGTGAGCAAGCTGGTGCTTTCTGTTCTTGCTTGAAACCTCCCTGCGGCTGCTGAGAGTGAGGGACTGTGGGGCCTTACCTGGAGATATCCCCCCAGTACCATTCAGCATCCTGCAGGGACATATTGTTGTTCATGCTGTTGTTGGCTACAGTAGTAGGCTTCGGTGGTTTAGGGGGCAGTGCTGTGGGAGGGGGAAAGAAGAGACAAAAAAAAAGTTGTTTGCAATCCAAACTCCAAATGTATATTTAAAATTAGATTTAAAATTCTGCATCTTTTCATTATAACAACAACAATAACAACAACAAAGAAATTTGAGGGGGGGAAGTAGTATAATTCTATTTTAATTAAAATGTATAAAAATTCAATTCTATTTTCAGTTAAAAGGCAATTGAATTTACTAAGACATTTACAATGGGGTGGGGAGAGAAGGGGGTGGGGGGAATGGATACCAGGAATTCATAATTTCATGTACCACGGAAGATACTTGTCTTTGAAAGAAATCTCAGACTATGATTTAAAACGAAAACTGAAAAGGAAAAAAGTAGTAGTGAGTGACAGGGAGATGACCCAGACAGACAGACAGACAGGCCAACAGACCAATCTAGAGGCTAGAAAATAAATGGGGCTGGCTATGGGAGAAAATTTCATAGCAAATCCAGAGTCGACGTTCTCTACCTCTAAATTTTAGCTATGCTAAAGTTGTGCAGCTCCGTCTAAAGTAAGAAACCGGGAACATCTGAGAAGCAGAAATAACAGGAGTTGGGCTTTCATTCCTCCTCTTAATTATGAAAGACAAATTTGGTTGCTGTGTCCTGCATGAGCACAGCAGTCACATTTTAAGACAGCCCTCATTTGCAGCAAGTATGTTTTTAAGAACTGGGTTTTTCTCTGTGGATACTTCAGGCACAGCACTGCCAAAGCCACTTTAAGAAACTCATCTGTGACCTAAATCTCCTTAGTCTTCATGTTACTATTCTGCAGGGGGACACTGTGCTCTACATGTCAGGTCTGGTTAAAAACCTTATCCCCTTCTTCAATGTCAAATCAGTATGCACAGGGTGACGAGAAGCCCCTCAGCGGTTCTGAGTTTCCTCATGGTAGGAAGGGCTGACCCCAGAGGGAACAACCAATGGGCTTAGATTTTTAGCTAAATCCAAAACCATTAACTTTGAAAGCACTGTAACTGCTTTAATTTATGCCTGGGAAGATTTCAGGTGTCTACCGAGACTATTTACAAAGGCAAGGAAAGACAACTTCTTTTCCCATTGTAGTATCTCAGCAGGAGAGAGAGAGAGCAAGCAAGTCCCCACATCTGATTTATGAGAGAGTCTCAGGTCATCATAAACCAGTTTGAGTCACTGCTACATCTCACATGCTTTCTAAAGCACCCGGTGTCATCAAAGTACCATAGAGTCCAGAGCCAGCAGAGAAAGCAGCACAAAGGATGAGTCCTCTTAATGAAAGGAACAATATACAACAGTATAGCCCAACTTGCCAAGGATCACAATTAACAAGACAGCAGCGGCAGAAAAAGTAGAAAACAGTTCCCATCCATTCAGCAAGAACCAGCATTTATCGAACACAGCCTGAGCTGCTTGCTGCTACAGGCAGGCAAAGAATCTGTTTAATTTTAAAGTCCTAATCAAACTAATTTTAAACAGTGAAACAAAGCAGTAAAAATAGCAACCTCAAGAGGATCTGTTACAGCAGCTTTCAAAAAAAAAAAAAAAATTAAAGCCACAAAATTAACTAGCTCTCTCCGTTAATCCTGAAGTATTACCTGGTGGATCCATTTCTATATAAAACATCAAGTCTGTGCCACAGTTTAGCTCTGTCTTGGCACACTCTAAGTCCAGGTCTTCCATAGTCCAAACCGTGGTGTACATTTGGGCGAGAGTTTCCTCTGCTGTGCTCAGTTAAAAGAGTCCGGCTTTCTTTGTAATGGTGTCTTGGAATTCATTTTAAAACCTATACGGGGCTGCACTGTAACCTATTACATCACACGCCCCAGCCAATCAAGTCAGAAAAATGTCACCAGACCACTCCTGCTTCGTCAGTTCTCTTGGATGCCGGCTTCACACAGCCCGGGCCTCTCTCTGAGAGCCTACATGTCACACAGCCGCTGCGTCTACGTGCTCATCGTTTCGAAAGGTGTTTAATTTGCCTGCTCTCTTCCAGCACCGTGCTCTCTAATCCCCTTTTTATTACTCTGCAGCATGGTACATTCCACTGTTGGCAGACTGACAAAGGCTGATAAACTGCAGCTTCCAGCTCTGCTCCCTTCCTGCATCTGGGCTTAGAGATAGCCTGGCTATTCCTTGGTATAGAAATCTTACAAAGGCATCAAAATAATATCCTTAAGGTCTCTATTGCAGTCCTTAGATATCACCCATATATTAGAAGCGGAAAGGCTCTGAGCACTCTGGATATTTAAAGCCAGTCTTCCACGATTCACTGAGAGCTTGGATTTTAAACACTGCCATAGACGCACCACATTAACAAGAGAAGCTTAGAGACTACTTAGACAAAATGCCTCTACCAGATATCCCAAGGTCAAAACAAGACTTTATAGAATAATCATGAAAATTCAGCACAGGAACGAAGCAGTCTATTATTTTGTAGAAATGATAAGCAGAATGGTCAAGCTTTGGTGAGTTTTAATGTTCCTGCCTAACAACACCGGGCAACAGGGTGCTTCTGCAAAAAAAAAAAAAAAAAGAGGCCATCTCTCAGAACGCAGAGTACAGGTGATCTCTGCCAAGTGTTTCACTCAGCTCAGGAACCCATCTCAACTGCTAGCTGCTTTAAGGAAGGTGATGTAATCTCTTTCTCTCTCTCTGCCCTCCCCCTTCTCTCTTTAGCTCAGAGCCTTACTGGGGGGGGGGGGGACGACGACAAATATTCCTTCTTAGTAGTATTCAATATAAAGAAATCAATTTCCCTACAAATGGAATGATTCATTTTGGTTCTTTAAATCATTCTGCATGCAATTCTGTCCCCACACTGCCTCTGGGAGACCGAACTTCTTGACATTTACATGATGACTGGGGTAATGCTCCATTGTAAATGTGGCTTCATTTTGAAGAGTGGACTTGGTGACTGTGAATGCCATGCACCTGTGGGATGATCTACGGAACACGGGGGGAGGGGGGGGACCACGTTAGATTTCTATCCCATTTGGAATCACACAGCATTAAAAGTAGAGCAAGGCACTCCGTTCTCTGGACGCTGTCCACTCGCGTCCCTTCTCTAGGGCATTTCTGTATTATTGGAGACTCAACCTGTCCCTTCCAGCTCACACTTCTATATTTGCCCATAAACTGCAAACCCATAGTTTAAGTCTAAACTCAAAGTCTGATAAAAATGGTAGGGAAGTATGTCCTTATTTAAGATAAAAAAAAAAAGTAGTTGGATTAAAAACGTTGAGTCTTCTCCCAAAAGTAAAGAGACAAGTACTCTGAGCAGTACGGCCCAAGGGTCAGCCACAGGGACATGTGTGCAGCACTCAGTCAGCCTAGCTGTAGACTGCCGCCGACATGTGGCAAGGGGACCCAAAGAGCAGGTCTGGGAGACAGGTGATTTTCCATGGTCTCTGCAAGCCCTGGCTTGGCCCCAACTTCCTGCCCAGTACTTTCTAAACTCCAAACCTAAACCCCATCTCTTCTCCGCAGTGTCCCCCCCTGGAGGACAGAAGGGAGTGTCTCCCCTAATCGCCCATCTGCTCTCCCCAGGCGGCACTCACCCAGGCGCACACACTCCCAGCGTTCACACACACACACACACACCCGCCTGTCCGCCCAGCCAAACTGGAGAGGACGGCTTGCAGATAAAGAGCCCGGTGCAAAGAAGTGCATAAACGAAAAATGACTTACTTTGCAGGTTATGCATTTCAACAGTTTCGCTTTCAACTGCCAGTATCCCACCGAGGGAAAAAAATCCAAAGAAGCTGTTCTTCTACCAAGTGGCTCCAGCCCCTGAGGCTCCCCCGCCCGCCCGGTACCGGCAGTAAGGAACCTAGCTGGAGGAGAGCGCGCAAGGCGGGGGCGCGCGACTCTCAGCCCGGTTGCCGGCTCCCCTGGGCTAGGCTGCAGCGGGTCCCTCCGCCCCGCGCCCCGCCCCGGCAGCAAGTCCCCAGCTCCACGAGCAGAGCCCCCCTGGGTCGCGCTACTGCACGGGGGAAGAAAGGAGCCCCGGCGGGCGCTCGCACTTCTCGCTCAGATAAAGATCGCGGCTTCATGATTAACTCGGGCAGGTTCAAATATTTGCTGAGCTAGGGATTTTGGGAGGGGGAGGGGCACCCAAGTCAAAGTCAAAGTTGTCATCGGGCTGACAAGTGGCCGAGGCAAGACTAACTTGCTCATTTTCGCCCGGGAAATGAGAAGGGCATTGTAAGGGGGTGCTGAAAATAGTCCTCCCTGGTGGCTACGGTGCCCGTAACACACTGGCAGCCCTGGCTCCGGGGGCTCAAGTGGGCCGCAGTGAAGCAGCACAGGAAGTAATCCACCTAGTTCAGCAAAAAATAGAATCAAAGCCGCATTTGTGAAGGCCTGAACCTCTCGGAACAGCTCAGGACAGGGTGCCTCTCGTGTCCTCCTCCTCCCACGCACTGGCACAGTCTGCCCCGCAGGTGTAACAGAAAAGCCCTTCACATTGTGCACTGCATGCAGGCTGGCAGCCCCAGGAGGGCATCCTCCATGCAAGCCGAGATCTTTAAGGGGTCAACTTCAGCTCACCTTCAAATGGCCCTAGGACTTCTAATCGGACTATCTAAGAGGTGTGTCTGCACTGGGTTAACTGCTGGCTGGGCACCGCAAAGGGACAGAGAAGGGCATGCTTTCTCTTCCGGGGAATCTAGTCTTTGATTTGAGAAAGTTGCAGCTAACTGGGGTTAGGATTGCTGGGTGGTCAGAAAAGAAATTAAGTCTTTTCCTAGAAAACGTTCCCATGGTATCTGCACAGAAGCCCCTACTTCGATCTTTTGAATCGTTAACGAAAAGAAATCACGAAAGCCCCAAAACAAACCCAACAAGACAGTAATGTAGAGATCACACTTGGTAATTCCTTCATACAATATTGGAGGCTTCACAAAAAGAACACAACCTTCAGACTTCCGGTTCTAAATCCCACTCTCAGCTCACTGCCCCATTCTTTGCTTCCCTTGGCCATGGAAAGTAAAGCCTAACAAACTGAATTTACTTTCTTTTAGGCCACACTGAAGAAAAACAAAACAAAAAACAAAAAACAAACCCTCACATCTATATCTATATATGGCTTTCTTGTTTTCTTCTTTTAGCTTAAGAGAAATAAAGCTGCCTTCTTATGTTCATGCATTGCCCTGCTTTCAAATGAGTTTCTCTGGAAGAAACATCAGACATAGTGACTTCTTACCCATACCTGTCTGGACCAACCCAAGAACCTTCTAGAAGATTAAAATGTAAATCTGACAGTCTATTTTGTCTCAGAACAAAAGTATCTACTGTAAAGCAGTAGATACCAGTAAAGACTCCAAATAGCCATGGACCTGCCATTTCAAACAATTCCTCACGATATGTACAATCACCTACCATAGAGGCTCTATTATGAACGTTAAGTGCAAGAGTGAGCAGAATCTTTCCCCACCAACAGAGATGCATGCTCTTTATTAGTTTAAGGAGGGAGCCCTCTGCTGGCGGAACTGAGTAAATCACGCCTGCTTAAGAGAAAACCATCAGCTTCCAGTTTCGCCTTCTCTGTATCCAAAAAGCCCCACAAATTAATAAAACAATTATAAACAGCTGATAAATATTGTAATCCACTACTAAACCAAAGACACAGGTGCCACAATACCTAGGAATTAATTTCCATTTGGCTAATAAGCCCCTTTAAAAAAACTTGTGCTTTCATGGTGTCTTATTTACCTAGGGCTGCTGAGACCCATCATTGCACACGCATAACTGAAGTCTCACTTCACCCTCTGGCTGCTTCAAGCCGGTGAGCATCCCTTTCCTCAGGGTTTTTTCAACTCGGTTCAGAGGCAAAGACAGGCCAGGACTCTATCTTTCAGTAGATTTCAGCTAGCCAGGAAACTCTCATGATCATTAGCATGTGCTTCCAAGTTCTGTGACATGCTTTCTGCTCTGAACAAGACCTCTTCAGGCCACTCCCCGAGATCTGGAAAGCTTGCTTCTCAGAGGCTTGTATGCACCACTGTCAATGAACAAAAGCTGGGGAAAACAGGCAGCAGGGGGGAAATGAATTATCCCAAGTTACCCAGAGTAAAAGGAAATTGTTCCTTCATAATTCCAACATAAGACATCTTAGAAAGTAGGGCTAATCCACGGTTCCGTGTCCGGTGAGCTCAGTGAACCCACATTAAGGAAAAACGCCCTTTCCAGTTAATAAACAAACCCAGGTTTACATACCAAAAAAAAAAAAAAAAAATCCAGACACAGTCTAAGGGCTTTCTGCAAAGGCACGCCCACGGCCACTGTCTAGAAGACAGAGGACCTCACCCCTCCCACCCCCACTCCCCATCCCATGATGTCTGTCCCTTCAGAGACAGAGAAAGCTATATCCGGAAAACAAAAGTAAAAACATCGCCTAGCACGTGCCCAGAGCGGCACTTACAATGCACTCGGGGATCTTGAGTAAAACTTTCTAGTTTTCATGAGAGGGAATTGAGCTCTCCCCTGTTCACTTCTACCCCTCTTGGGGTCTACATCTTTTTCAAAACCTTGATCCGTACTTTAGAGACAACTCTCTCATATCAGACCATATTTTAAACCCAATGGGGGGGGGGGAACCAAACCAAAAACCAAAAACCAAATCAGAGAAGAGTGAAACTCTGAAAGTTATTTCCCTCTGTCTTGGTGCTTGCTTACATCTACAGCTGTGAACCCAGCCCAGGGCATTTAAAACAAGAGGCATGAATTAAGCTCTTTGGGAGGAATGTTTCGCAATACACCAGCAGTTAAAAATCAACCTTGACAGGTGGAGGAGGGCAGAGGGAGAAGGAGTCACTTCTTTCCTCCTCTAGGCTTGAGGGTGCAATATTAGACTCCAATTATGCTACATTAATATTTCTGAATACATCCATGAAATCTAAAACACGGGTGGTATTCAGAGGTACCCTGTGTTCACTGGCCCTGTTCCTTCTGTGGATGCCCCATTAGAGATCAGCTTAGCTCCCCATGTCTGAGGAGTGTAAGGAATTCCAGAAAACCTGCCACTCAACTTCAGATATAATGAAGACTTCCCAACCACAGGGGATGAATGGCAAGCTAACATCAGAGCTCTGAAAACATACTGTCCCCATCACCTGTCCACATCTGTGTCCCCTTCCATAAAAGCAAGGAATCTTTACCTCAGAGGGCTGCTGGATGCAGAAAATCAGGTGGCGTCTTAAGATTTCTTTGAAAACCAACAGGTTATCAGTGTATGTATTTGGAGAATTAGTAGGCTGTGCCCAGATTGCTAATTTGAATGAACCAAAATGAGGAATAGCCTTTGTCTTTGCTTCTTAGAAATGAAGCTGAACCAATGAAACTAACAGTAAAAAAGTAAACAAACAAACAACAACAACAAAAACCCACAGGGCAGTTACAGATAAGAAGCTGAAGAACACACACAGTGAATGGGCCATGTTAACCTGCACAGAAAGCGCACTGGGACCTACTGGGACTGACTGGGACACAGATAAAGTGGATGGCACTGGGAACGCTGTGTACAGTTGTACGTTCTGTGCACTGGGTAAAGGCACACTGGCAAAGTGACAGAGGGAGTGGCGCTGACATCCAGGTCACTCCACCCAAGACACACTGCTTGTTCAATCCTAACAACCAAGGGAGAGAGGCTCATCTTTCCTTCTGCTGTACATCTCGTGGAGCTTTGCCCCCAGAGCTGCCCACATTGCCCTGGGACTCTTTGCTCCACATGGCCCATGGGATCTTCTCTCATTGTTAGCTCAGTACATTCTGAGAACACCAGAAGGCCTTTTCACTACACACTGAAACTGGCCCATGATTCATAATGGTTCCAACAATGTAGGCACAGGTGATCTGCAGAGGGGACAGGCTGGACCCAAAGGTAGCTTCTGGGCAGATCCAGGTGTGGCACACACTGTTCAGGCAGCAGAGAGTGAACCCCTTAGCTCTGTGTCTTCATAGCCTCAGTCATGCCTTACTACACTGCCACTTAAGACGTGGCCTGTGTCATGCCAGCCTGGAGAAACCCATTAAGAAACAGCGAAGGACAAGGGTCCTAGAAAGTGTACCCAGCCTACAGAGCATAGCCTGCAACACCTCGATTTGCTGTCCGCCTGCAAATACAAATGCTGTTTTCCTTTTCTCCAGATAAAACTGGGCCTGGTTGTCAAGGCCCTTTTCAGGGTGTACTCTTCCATGAATTTATCTACTTACTCAGTTACCCTAAAAAGTCACCAACAGTACCTCTAAAGCTCTGCTTCTCTTGGGAGAAGTGCACTCCCAGCCAGCATTTAGACACCATGTCTTAACAGGCCTTATTTAAGTTGACATTGCACCTCGGACATCAGCCTGATCATTCTAAGTACTACCTCTTAAGGGCCCAGAGAAGATCCTTGTGGTCCCCACTTAAGGATCCCTCAACGACTCCTTTCTGTTCAGAGCAGCAGTTTCTATAAATGACTGGTTTATCAGCATTCATTTGAGATGCACTGGAGGTGAGCTTCCAAAGCCCTTGGGGACTCTTGCATGGCAGGCTGGCTGATGAGGGCCTCTGAGATGGCATTACATTCCCCCTGGGGTCACCCCCCCCCCAGCCCCTGCCTGGGGATGTCCCACCAATTACTGCACTGGAGCTATCCTAGAGTTCAAAGATGATTTGGGATAAAGGCACCTTCTTTTACCCTCTCGTAGGTGGAGAGTGAAATGTTTCCACAGGTGAGGCGCTGAAGCATCCATTCATTTGGTCCCACGGGGCCTATACAGTGCTCAGCGTGGCTGAGAAATACCACATGAAGTACAAATGGCTCACATAGGGCTTATCTTACTTGGATTTAATTCTTTTTCTCTTCTTTTTTTGAAGAGGCTGCACAAGGACTAGGACAATCCAGTATGTTCAAATCTCTGTCATTCCCCAGCAGAGCTGATGGAACTAATCCTCCTTTGAAATTAGTATACCAACTTCTATGCGGGGGAACAGGAGTATTCTTCTGTGTATCAGGCCGCATTATGAAAATGGCTGATGATGATACACGCTTACTTTTATAAGTCAGTCTTACAAAAGACATTTAATCCATTTATATTAAACTACAGTGGTGAACTCCCCCTCTCCCCAGACAAATAAGCCCTTAGTAATCAATTCATTTATAAAAGTCCTGTCTGGCTTCCATGTGTATTCCCTGATGAGGTCAGAGTGTCACTAAGAAGACCATGATGGCTGACTCCTCAGATTGCCCCACCCCTGAGCCCCCACCCCTCACCATTCTGAGCCCTTCAGGTCAAACAAAACTACACTGCACCTCCTCTCCACCAAGCAGCTAAACAAGCAGGAGGAAGTGAACAGTTGCAGCTCAGCCCTCTGGCTCAGGGCCTGACTGTTCTTGGTGTCCCTCTTCCTTCCTAGCCTGTGTGGTTAGTCTCAGGTTAGGCAATCTCTATGGCTCCCAGCCACATCCATGCCCCCATGCTCTTTCTTCCCCGGTAAGGTCAAAAGCAGCTCCTGAGCATAACCCGGTGCTCCTGCATCCATGATCTAGGAAATTCAGTATCATATGGGGTGATACCTCAGCTTGAAATCCCAGGCTAGGATGAGGCGCCTTGGTGTCTATAGCTATGGGCACCCCTGCTAAATGCTGTTTGCTGTGGTTTGGAACCTTTGGAATATACCATGCACCCATGATCTCTGTCCCTCTAGGTACCATATTTGGGCCTGTCCACAGAACCTCTTCCTAGGTCCTGCATCCTGCGTGCTCATCCATATGTTTTGAGCCCAAGCCCTGGCCTCTCCCAAGTGGTCTCATCCAGATGCAAAGAACCACAGCTGGCCATGCAATGACAGAAAAGCACAGCAGGATGTTCTGACCCAGTGATTGCTCACATCACCCGTACTAATGTGCATGAGTTACCCATCACAGATAGCGGAAGCAGGGTGCTTCATTTAAAAGCCTGGGCACCAAGGAGGAGGACAAGCAGAACTTACCTGTTGGCCTGCAACTATGCTCCCCTGCTAAGGGCTGATTAGTAATCTAAATGACCAGCCCTGTAAGCTAACTACAACTAGATCACAGATTGTTTGAACTCTCTAAAGGAGAAGCCGCTGTTTCAGGTGAGTCTACGCTTCCTGCTCTGTCAGATGGCTAGCTGAAAGCCATCTGGCTTGATCTAAACAGACCCAGCAGAGCACCGCTTTCATACTGCCTGCGTTACTGAAAATGTTTATTTTGACAGACATTTCTTGGCATAGTCTCTTCCAAAACACACACTCCAAAATACTTTAAATTATATAGTAATTATAACCCCCCCCTTGAAAGATTCAGAGAAACAACAACAGCAAAATGTCAACAGCTAAAACGAACTCCATAAATTTATTCAGCAGCCTGAAGCCTAAGAGGTGTAAGGTCCAGGGAGCTCTCTCTATTCTCATCTAAGACAAAAAGATGGAGGCAGGAAGGAATCTTGAGGTCAAGGCCAACCTGAACTCCATAGTGAGACCTTGTATCAAGCTAATAAATTAAATTTTAAAAAAGAATAAAACTGAGATACCTTAAAACCTGAATAACCCGACATATATCATTTCGCGAGCACCACCACTGTTATTTTTCCACGAACCATAAATTAGCATATTACTATGGTCTGCAGTTATACCAAAGACCCGTGTTAATTCCGAGGAGCTAGAAACCACCGACTGCAAGATTTCAAGGTCCAAAAAAGCTGAGCCGGAAGTGTCAAATGTTGCAAAGCCTTACCTGGTGCTGGCTGTCTTTCATTCCATTCCGTTGAGATTAAAATCTCGATCACTTTTATGAGGTGTTCAGTACTATCAGAGCTGCAACAGAGAGTGTTCTGTGAGAGCCGTCCTTTCTAAAAGTGATACAGTTTTCATTCATCTACATCCTTTTGGTGTGTGTGAAGTAAGTCCGCATAAAACGTGCATCTGTGAGCCATCCATTTAGGGCCGCTCATCACCCCCCACCCGTCTGCCCCAAACCTTCTTTTCATCCTCTATTTACCTGGCTGCTGGGAATCTGAAAAGCACAGGGCCGAAGATTTCAGAGAGGACTCTTGCATTCAGAAGATTTTTGCTGGAGGCTTGAGAGAGCTTGAAGAAATGCTTGAGCAAATACTGAAGCGTAAGCCAATACTGATGAGGTATATTGGGGGACCTAATGAGCTTCTTCAACAGCTGGATGGAGTCTTCCGAGCTTTGTACCTCTGCAAGTTCAAAACAAAACAGAACAGGAAACAGCGTGAGGCTAGGTGGGGGTGCCAACCAGCCAAGGCTTTAACCATTTCTCCTCTCTCCCTCTGCTACCCGAGGAGGCCCACACGGAAATCGTCAGGAAAGGTACCTAGGACATTGGTCCTTCTTATTAAGCAATATGCATTGTGAGAAAGTAAAGATCTCGGGTCAAGTGAAATACAAGAAACTCTTCTTGTAAAAAAACCACAAACTGTTCTGGGTGTGCTCTCAGAAGGCTGGCCTCCATCAAAGAGCACCAAGCATGATTGGCTACTTCCTTGGATCGTCAGATAAGTATCACAGGTTAAACTTTGAAGGTCACGGACCACAATTTCCTGTCCCCAAAGCATCTGAACAGAGCGTCGGCTCCAGATGCTGAATGCTACACCCTCAATGCATTTTGTTCTGGGTATTCAGGGAAGAGGGCAAGAATATTGCTCATCATGCATTCTAGTTCTGGATCTCTGAATCTGGTGCTAGGACTTGGGCAGCTGTGACCTGCACAGCTGCAGCGGTCTTTGCAGAGAGTGAGCAAAAGTTAGCAGTTAGCCAGTTTAACGCATGGGCAGGCTTCTGAGCAAATAAATATAAATCTGGGTCTCTTCTATCAGATGCTGTGTGGTAAAGGAGATCTGGGGTGGTGTGAGGCACGGGGCCGGTTTAGTATTTCCTCAATGCCTTCTACTTATACGCTGCAGCAGTTCCCAGAGTAGCAAGCATGCCTGTATCTCTGTATCCATTCTGAGAGGTCTGAAAAGAGAGAACCAACCTTGGGCTAAAGACGCCATCTCATTGTAAACAGCTACTGGAATGACAGGATTTGGTAGGTCCGCGAGATAGCGTTTGAAAGCATCTGCTACAACGTGTACATCCATCATTTCCAAGTCCACCGAGGCGGCATCTAGGAGGGAAACAATTTAAGAAACATTTGAGACACTCAGACTTCTGTTGGGCCGGTTTTTCAAGTGTGGGACTTAAATAAGACGCAGGGAAGGGAGCAATGTGAGAAGCAGAAGCCATGGTACACTGATAACTGTTTCTCAAAGGGTCATTCCTGAATTTTGGACAGAACAGCTTTTCTTCGGCAAGTTCCGTCTCATACCCAGCCTTTAGCTATTATGTTAGTACCATATTTCTTAGGGCAACAAAAAAAGAATGCCACTGTTAAAGATAAGTTAATACTCTCCTCTGATGAGATGGCAACCCCCCCATGCCTGTGTTAAAAGTCAAAGCCGCCAGTGTTCCATAAAGAACAGTTTGGAGAGAGATCCTGTAAGGGGCGATTAGGTTAAACAAGGTTGTTAGAGTAGACCCTAAGCCCACAAACTGGCATCATTATAAAAAAAGACAAAGTCACAGACACCAGGACTGCATGAACAGAGGAAAGGCCACAGAGAGACACACTGAGAGGCACCTATTGGAGAGCCAAGAAAAGGAGTCTCAAAGCAAGCCTACACCTTGGATTTCCAGCCTCTAAGACTATGTGAGAAATAAACTGTATTCAGTCTTCTGGAGTGGTTCTGCCCTGTCTGAGAAGGCTCTGGCCTGGAACTGGATAACCATTCGGCCAGTGTCTCCTCAAACCACTGAGGGAGACAAGTCCCAGGTTTTCCCAAATCTTAACTGATAAATGCTCATGAAATTTAAACCCTAACAGAGTGATCAACTGAACATCTAGATACCAAAGGCTTTTGGCAAACAATTTCCAGATTGCCTATAGAACAATCTGAATAGTCTCAGAAAAGTAAACAATTCTAAGATTACCTCTAGAACAATCTGGACAGTCTCAGAATACCTCCCCTAATGTGGTTACTATGTAACCTGTGAGCATCAGATAGCTGGGAAGAAAGAGAAAAGGACGAATTCCTCCCATCAGTCCATCAGCTAGCAAGGTCAAGCCATTCACCAAAGGGGTAGCAGTAACCAAAAGCACTTTTCTGCACAAGACGTGTGCGTAGTTCAGTCCTTCGGATGGGAAAGGAAATGGCCAAGAGAAAGCAGGGGCACCGAGAGCAAGAAGCATCCAGGGTATCCATAGAAGAGAGGCATTTGGCGATGGGAAGCACCATGGGAAGAGCTGTCTAGGGAACAGTGTGCTGGGGGGCCTGACAGTACACATTCGCCTGCCTTCACTAAGGCACTGGGGATTCTGCTACCAAGGAGATAAATGAAGCAAGATAATATAAGGATATCACATAACCCAATGTGTGGCTGGCTCAGGCAGTGTCTGGGAGATGAGAAAATACCAGAGTCACTTTACGATGTTTCTACAGGGGGCTGGAGAGATGGCTCAGTGGTTAAGAGCACTGACTGCTCTTCCAGAGGTCCTGAGTTCAGTTCCCAGCAACCACATGTTGGCTCACAACCATCTGTAATGGGATCCGATGCCCTCTTCTGGTGTGTCTGAAGATAGCTACAGTGTACTCACGTACATAAAATAAATAAATAAATCTAAAAAAAAAAAAGAAATAAAAAGAGAAGATGTTTCTACGTAAGGAGAGGACAGTATTTGGGATAACCTCGAACTAAAGATGATGGTGTAAAGCAGGCTCCTTAAACTTTCCCCCATTCAATTAAAAACAAATTTAAAACAAACAAACAAACAAACAAACAAACAACTTTGCCCATTCATGATCTCTTTGTACCCAAGACATTTTTATATGACCCAAGATAGTTAGGTACATAAAACAGGCACACAAAGCAAATAATGAAATTATAAAGCAGTTTATTTTACAAGAATTGCTAAGACTACATATAACTTTTACCACTGATTAAAGGGGAGAGCTTTTTTTTGCATACTAATGAGAGATTTTTTTTTTTATTCTTTTACAGAAGTAAATCTTAGCTGAGTATTCGATGCTTCAAGATACAGAGCATCTTCAGTGCCTTTGGAGGTAATCAATGTTTACTTAGAAGCTGTCAGTGCTGGGGCGGTGCTTTGTCTAAATACATGACACAAAATGATGGAGTCGTGTGTCAAGGGCCATTCCAAAACTTTCTGGAAATTCTTTCCTAATGATTCCAACCCAAAATTTATTTAACATTTTAAAAAATGAAACTCAAAGAACAATTTTTACAATCAAATATTTTGATATAATTCAAGCCAAAGACATACATACATACATATATACATATATGCATATGTGCGTATGTGTGTATCTGTAAATGTATATAAACAACCTGAAGTTATGTATGTTGAGGATGGGAGGAAAATTCACATCAGAGTCTTCCAAAATTCAATCACAGTTTCTACGGAGCAGGAGACTGTGTGTGTGTGTGTGTGTGTGTGTGTGTGTGTGTGTGTGTGTGTGTGTGTAACCCATAACATACAATAGTGTCGAATCTGAGCTGAGGTGCAGGTGGCCTGTGAAAAGCATGAATATTGTATGTTCAGAACCTTAGTTAGTGAGCCTTAGATAGTGAAACTGAAGCACGGCACATGAGTAAATACGGCCAAACCCATCTTAAATTTTGGCTCAGAAACCTTAATTGTTGCCAACTTCTTGATGACCACCACATGAGGTTACCCTTCCCTTTAGGGGAAAAGACCCACAAACTGAGAAGCTATGGGAATCTGGGCTGAGACGGAGGTACAGAAAGTCTTCAGGCACATCGTTCCATTAAGCAAACCTTGTCCCACTAAGTAGGCAGATGTAAGTGACACCACAGCCTAGTGTAAATAGGCATAGGCCACGTCCAGAAAAACTGTAAAAGTTAAGACCTAAGAGGATAAAATGCTGCAGCACTGAAATATCGTAGAGAGCTAACCAGACAACACAGCACATCCTAACTAACGAGTGTGGGCAGGCCATGTTGGCCCTTTGCATAAAGGGTCTAGCCTGAAACTGAGCAATTATTTGTGAACTTATATAACGCCAAGTAAGATTATATGGGCATCTGTAGAGAACTCCAAAGAATGTCTGAAGTTTCTGCCTCCTCTAGACGCTGCCTTTGTATGCCTCGTTTCTTGTCTCTCTGCCTTGAATAGGAGTATCTCTGAATTTCCTCATCCTGAAAAATGTATGCTACATCCTTAGGAGATGCGTGAGGGTCACCCCCTTAGTGCTCCTTCCTGCAGGGCTGATGAACACCTGAGGAGCAGTCAGTATGTTTTAAGTATCTCACATCACACTTAGGGAACCTCGAGGACAGAGTGTGCCTCTCCCCTGCTCTTCCTGCCTCGCTCAGCAGCCAACACAGGAGCTGTGACAAATAGTTAAGGTCTGGAGCCCTTGGGCAGGCGCTCACCCCTGAGACCTTAAGAACCTAGGGAGTTTGGTCCACAGAGTCTTCACAGTGTTTGAGTGAAATTACACCACACAAGTCTTGGGATAAACTCCCCATGTGTAAAAGTCCAGGAGAGTTGATGATAGAGTTCACTTGGTTTTACTTATTTTTTTTTTGTGAAGTGACTTCTCACGTGCCTTGGGGTTTCTGACTTGTGCAACGTATGATTCCTCTTCTGTGTTAATGCCACCGGGCAGCTCTTAGCTAAGAGGTAGTGGTCCGTCATCTCACTTTTCACTAAACTACTGATGGGTAACCTGTTCCTTCAATGCTTCACTATTCCAGTTCCTCGGGGAAGTCCCACCCCCAACCCCCAGCCAGCCACCAGTTGATCTCTATCTGGTTTAGTGGTTCCCAAGGCGTGGGGGTACCGTAGGAGGAGTCTGGCACTATTTGGAGACCGTTCTTGCCTGTCGTGACTGGGGGTAGATGCTACTGACACCTGGTGGGTAGAGGCTAGGGATGTGGCTAAACACCCTGCAGTGAATGTGACATTCCTTGATCAGTGGAACACAGCAAGAGTGCCAGGTTGAGGAAGCTGTAGTCCTAGGGTTAAGAGAAACCAAAAGGTGTCAGGAGAAAATTTAGACCATTAAAATTCAAGTAAGACAACAACAACAACAACAACAAAGTTGTTTTAGGGTAAAATGAGGAAGGTGAGAGGAAGCAGGGATAATCAGAATAATCTGAATATAAATCACAGCTTTGCCACCTTACCACCAAATCCTGTTAAAGGAATTTGCTTAATCTGGGCTTTCTTTTCTGGAGTCACTAACATCAGCATTAAGTTAACATAAGATTCTGTAAAGGGAACAGGCTGCTGCCCACCTCTGTCTAGCAGTGCAAATTTACAAGGGTATTTGAAAGCCAGCATTTGTCAGGTGAAACCGAGGCTCCCATGAATACTGAACAAGCTGATGGATGGAACTACCAGGAGACACTTTTGGCAGATGCGCTCCCAAGTTTGGATCATATTTGCTCATTTTTGGCTAGGAAAGTGTACCAGTTCTCTACATGTGGGTTTTGATGTCAATGGGAAAGGAAAGCTGCCTGTCAAAATACACCATTGACGTGAGTGAATCTTGGTGGTTTACGCCATCTCATGAGTGGTGTGAGAAAAAAAAAACAACTTTTTCCAAAGCTAACCTGGATCATTTTGTATTGGTAACATTAAAACCTTAACCACAACTTTTCATAGTTTCATTAGTTTCTGGTGTCTTTACGTTTCCTGTGACTTTTAGCATGTGTTCAATTTCACCACCAACCCCGCCCCCCCCTTTTTTTTTTTGTAATCAAAACATGTAAAACTCTATTTCAATTGGCAGAGAGCAAAATTCAACATTTCCTTAACACCCTGGTAAGGCTGTGAGAAATACAAAAAACTCTTGACTTTGCTGCCCATCAGCTTCCAGTGACCCGGTTGGTAAAAGCATGGGGCACACTCAGGAGCTGGGACGTTATGTTGCCCTGTGTGTGCTCAGCTGAGTTCTCGGCACACAAGGAACTGGAGTTCAGACACTTGGTTGGGTTTGCTTCAAGTGAAAGCAGGCACTGATAAACATCTAGTCTCGCTCTTTCCTCTAAGAAACACCTTTTGTAGAAATTCCCTGAGTTGCCCAATCCTGAAGTTGCTTCTCTCTTCAAAGGGTTCCCTTGTGAAGGTCACGGGGGGGGGGGGGGGGGGCACTCCCATGCGAGCATAGTTTTGAAGGAATCTTGCCCAGAACAGCAGCAAAGGCAACCCTTTCATTTAAATATACAAACTTGGGTAAGAGATATGAGGTAGAAAGCTACAAGAAAGACACACAAAGGGACAGGGATGGAATACTGTGAAGGGATGAAGGACTTGAGAGAGGGGTTAGCATGAGAAGAAAGCCTGCTGGGCTAAGTTGTACTACTTTACCCTGGATGGAAAAGGAATGAGCGAGCCACATGAAGCCACCATTTGGCAGAATGCATTAGTGTCTCTTAAGTAATGGTGTGCTGATGCTGGCTTGGCTGGTGCTGGTTCAAGAGACCAACTGTTCTCAATTTATTCCCAACTCCACATTCAATGACATCATGTTAGTCATCATGAAATCAACCACAGTGGGGCTATTTACATCACGCAAATGGGCTAATACACTAACCTGGTACTCACTCTAACCTGGTTCTTGCTTTCTGCAGAGAGCGGAGTTATCGTCCCACTACCAAATAAAGCACTGGATGCCATGTTTCTCAATGTGTATAGGGCGGGAAAAGTCAGCAGGTGAGCAAGCCAGCCAGCAAGCCAGGTGGGAGGGAAAGGGAGACAGGGAAAGGTAAGAGGACACCAGGAAGCATTCATTGACTGACACAGACTCAGAATCTTTTTGGCTGACCCAAATGAATGAGATGTGACTGACAAGCAAGGCTCAGGAACAATGACAGAGACACAGAGTCAGGTAAATGCCAAGAAGACTGTTTCTGTGATTCCTGCTCAGGCCAGGGGCCTGTGTGTGTGAAGGGTTGAGAGTTTATACTCCAACCCCAACTCGGGAGCCCCATGGCAAAGGCGTGTGCTCCTAATGTAATGGGGTACAAGGAGCTCCTGCCCAAGATTTGAGAATTCCTTTGAGATTTACAGTGCTGTATGAACAGGGGTGGGGGTGCATCATCAAAACCAGAAACTTTATCCTCATTTATATTAGTCCTGTGACACTCACCACAATCAAGAAGCTGTCGTAATTCTGCAGGGCTGCTGGAGCTCTGTGTTCTGTAGAGAGTCGAACTTTCCAGTCCTAGGACACAAAACAGACCGTGTATGCAAAGCACGGCTCTCAGGAGAACCTGTGAGCCTGCTGCCAGAGGGGCATTCCAATTTCCATCCGGTATCTATTCTGGATGGGCACTAAATATTCTTGGAAGCCAACCTCAACAATTAATTTTATCTGGTATGTCAATAATTTTGGCAAATCCATCTTTATTAAATTATGAAGAACTGAATATCTCCCACATAGTAACCACATATTAGTTTTTGAGCAGAGGTTTTCAACCTGTAGATCACACCTCTTTGGTGGGTGTTGCCTAAGACCGTAGGGAAACACAGATATTTACAATATGATTCATAACACCAGCAAAACCACAGTCATGAAGAGGCAACGAAAATAATTTTATAGTTGGGGGGGTCACTACAACACAACTGTATTAAAGGGTCTCAGCATTAGGAAGGTTGAGAACCACTCACTGACCTAGAGTTAGAAATTATCAGCCAGGATTTCTTCCTGGTAGCACAGCCCCTACTCACAGCAGCTAGTAAGACAGTCATATAATGAACGGCCCAGAGATACTTATAAATTATAGCAGTCATGAAACAAAACTCTGAAGAACTGACTTCCTCTAGCAGTATGGTTACCTTTCTTCTCAATGGCTTCCAGGAGCTTTATAAGGAGAGGCGGGGCAACGTCAGGAGGGGCGAACTGCTCAGCCAGGTCAGGAAGGGTCGCTGAAAGAGAGACATTCCCAACGTTAGATTTCATGCAAGGCAGTCAAGCACATTCAACCACAAGGAAGACTATTTAAATACGAGCAATTCAATGACTCCCAACCGCAGGGAACTCAAGAGTTCCCTGAAGGGGTTCCTACACCATGCTGCACACTGCTGTGGCCCCAGAGACTTATCTGTTGTTTCCCTCTAGAGAGAGCTCTCTGAATGTCCATCAAGAATCCCAGAATCCCCTACAATGGGCTTCTGATGTTCTCCCCTCTGGGGCATCTTTCCTAGGACAGACTGCCCTATGTTAGGGCACCTCAGAGTACAGGCTGGGCCTAGGTGGAGGGGCTCCAGGCTAGACTGGAGCTTGCATGTTCAGGGAGAATAAAGAGATGCTTCAGCCCCATGTCCTGAACACAACCAGGGGAGTCCAGAAAATCTGAACCAAGTCTGGCTTCTAGGTTACTATGAAAGAACTGTTGCTCAGGTGGGCGAGACTGGATAAAATCTTGAGGTAGTCTGTTACCATGGTACGTAACTGATACATCTGAACTCCTAGTAGCTTAGTGTTCTTTTGTATCCTTGCACTGAGCTCTATCAAGGCCCAGGCATCGCTGCAAGCAAATGATCACTGGCCATCAAACAACACATTAAGCCCCTGTGTAACTGCTGTCAAAAACCTTTGCTTGCATACACACACACACACACACACACATGCACACACACACGCACACATATATGGGTGGGAAATGAGATACTTCAAAATGGTTTTAAGATTTATTTCATATTATGTATATGAGTGTTTTGCTGGCAATTGTGTATATGATGTATACGTCCCACTTGTGTGCCTGGTACTTTTGAGGAAAGAAAATGCATTAGATTCCCTGGAACTTGGGTTACAGATGTCTGTGAGTCACTAAAACTATCTAATAGGGTGACAATGTCAAATGACTCCCTCTGACAACAGTGATGACCATGTTCTTACTCAAAAAACGGGGTGGGGGTGGATGAAGTAAAAGTAGTTTTCAAAACTATGCCAGAAGAGGGAGCTAAACATTTCACCTTAAATTTCTCAAATTCCAAAACATAGGTTGTGAATCTTAATGTCAACATCTTCAGGAGTAACTTGTCTGTCATTAATGCGTAAGTTCAGATGTTTATAATTATCTAGAACAGACAGTTCACATACCCTAGAAACACTAAGTGGCCATAATTGGGTTTCAGTGAGGCTTCAGTGCTACAATTATCATAAGATGTATATGATGTTAAAAAAATGTTTAACTAAACCCATTGTAAGTACGAAGGATCAGCAATGATGTCGAGTGCAGGGCCATAATCCAGCACTTGGGAGGCTACAGCCAGAAGGTCTGGGCTATCTTCTAACAGTAAAACCCTGGCTAGAAGAAAGCAACACACACACACAAACACACACACACACACACACACACACACACACACACACACACACACTCATTTGAATGCACGCACGCACACGCACTCATACACCACAAACACATGTATGCACACACACACATATACCACACACTGGCACACAATGACACACAGACACACACCAGCAGCAGCAGCAGCAGCAGCAGCAGCAGCAGCAGCAGCAGCAGCAAAGGGCAAACCATTTCATTTCCTTTGATAAACTATAAACCACTTCCCTTGGCTTTAGAGTTTCAGCTCACAATTGTATCCCCTCCCACAAATACCTTCCCTTCTACATGGAACAAAATGAAGGTCATCCTGTCCATGTACAAGAAGAGAAACTGAAGATAAGGAGAAGAGCTATCCATCAGGATTCAGTACAGGGTCTTCCTGCTAAGAAGCCTCAGCACAGCCCCAAATCCAAAGACCCAAGATTAAGTCGTAAAGACACATACCCATACTGCGCTCTTAAAACTAATCCTCAAATCCTCTCCGATCCCCACATGTAACAGAAGCAATTTTAATGGGAAAAAAACCCACTGGCACAGAGGTCGGAATTGCTTAATAAAGTTTATCTCTTTCCAAAATCTTATCAACACGATCATTTCTGCAGGCAAATATGAAAACTAAATTAAATGATAATTAAAAATTTCGTGTAACTATTATTGAAATGTGCACCCAACAGTTGCTGGTTGGGCAAGCGCTGTGCATACAGGAGTTTCCATCTCCCTTTACTTCAGCTGAAAAGAAGAAAAAGAAAACCAATAACAAAAACCAATATCCTGAGCTACAGTTTCTTCATCTAACACCTATACCGTTGTTAGATGAAGTCTCTGAAAAGCACTGTGGTGACCACCAGATATCTGTGAGAACCCTGGCCTTCTCAAAGCACTGTGCCCATAGAGGGGAAGGAAGAGTCCTCCCCTTCTGTGCTGTACTGAGGGGATGCCCAGCTGACTCTTTTAATATTGAAGAAGGTTGGCTTCGCAAAGGCGTGACTCACGACAGCTGATGGAGATTTTGCAATAGGAACTTGAAAGGGCAAACTCTACAAGGTAAGACAATGAAAACAACAACAATTCCAGGATGTCCCATTCCTTGGTATAAGGTCTCGCTCACTCAGCGTGCTTCCCCTCTGAAATATTTAGACTCGGATAACACGGCAGTCCTACGGGAATTCCTATCACCCACTTCCGACAATGGGATCATCACTGGAATTCTGTACGGTATTCTAAAACAAGTGCTACTTTCTACAACAATTCTAAACCAAACTATTCGTTAATTCCATTAAATACATATGCAAGGACTATATTTCTGTCAGTACATTTCATCGTAAGAGATTCCAGCAGGAAGTAGCTAGGGACGACTGACTAACAGGCTACTATTCCCTGATTAGTCCATCAAGAAGCATCAAATCAAAGTCTGATAAAATATTACGGTACCAAAACTTATTTTAAAAACAAACAAACAAACAAACAAACTACAGAATACACAGGTTGAGGCTGTCAAGAAAAACTCAGATCCTGTAGCATGAACATCTTCATTTTACATATACATTCCATTCGATGCAATTTTTCCAGATATTCTGGACCTGAATCAGAATTCACTTCCATTCGGAAGCTTGCCGTACTGCGTTGCCTAAGGTCTGCCCAGCCACGAGTCTTCTCAAGCATCTGGAAGTGTCTGTACATTTCCCGACACACCCGAGCCCAGTTTCTCACTTAACCAAATCATTTTTCATCAGAAAAAGTCATCGTTGTACAAGGAAAAAAGAAAACAGAGAGAACAGTCAAAAAGTCTGAGAGGAGTGAGTCTGATTCATGTATAACTGCTAAGGAAAGGCAGACTGGGCTAGCCTTCCACACTGAAGTAGGAGCCCCAGGTCATAGAAGAAATTACTCATGCTACATCGGAGGCTGCATTTTCTGTTTGCTCTTTCAGCAGGTCCCAGTGACAGCCAATCACAGAACAGAAGAGAACCTCTCTCCAAACTGAAGCCCTTCCCAAACTACTGAATCGGGCAAGCCCCAACACTCCTGGGCACCAGGAGTGTGTGGGAGATAGGAGCACTCTGTGCTCTAAGTGGGGCCAACGCTACCAAGTGCAAGATGAAACCAACCCAGCTGCAGCCTTTGGAGGCGTTCTCCATTAAAAAAAAAAAAAAAAAAAACTGAAAAGAAAAGAAAAAGACATTTTAAAGTTAGTGCCTGGCAGGAGTGAGTGGAAAGTCTAAGAGGAAACATCAAGATGCAGAGGCTGCCCGAGCCAAGTATTTCATTCCTGATGGAAGCGGCTTGGAAGTGTGCGAAAAACTGCTCGTTCCCACTCAAAATGTAACATGGACTACACAGGAAAGAAAGGATATATGCAAATGGGGGTCAATATTAAAGCAAGATGTTAAGCTGTCTCCTGACTTGCTGAGTCCAAGCTTTATTTCTGTCTGGACCAATCTTCTCTAGCGACTTCAAAAGAAAAAAAAAATGGTGGACACAAATCAAAGCAGCCCCAATTCTTTTCCTAAACACAGTGAGCACGTTCATACTGTCTACCTGTAACAGCTAATACCCTGGACTTCAAACTTCTTAAGCTCTGCGGGCTGCAAGCCACATCAAAAGCTGGTGTGCTCTTTGGGCAAGACAGTAAGACTAAAAAACAAAGCAAAAAAATAAACCATGGGTTCGTTAATCTTGGTACACACTGGTTTCATCAGTACTGCTGATGTGATTAAAAGCACAGAAAAGTGCGTTTCCATCCTTGGGGTACCACTTAATGACATTATCTTGGACAAGTTAATTAACTTAGACCTGAGTTTTTTCATCTGTAAAATGGGAGTAATTATATGAGTTAGTAAGGATGAATGAGCAATAGATCCTCAATGTACCCAGGGTGTAGAAAGACAATCATTAGTATCAGATGATTAATAGATTGTAAAGTTTCGTTTTTACATGCATTAATGTCTATCTGCATGTCTGTACATGGACTACATGTATGCCAGGTGCCCAAGGAGGCCAGAAGAGGGTATTGAATTCCCCAGAACTGTAGTTATTGATAATTGTAGCTGTCATGTGGGTGCTGGGAACTGAACTTGGGTCCTCTGCAAGAGTAGCCAGCAGTCTTAACTACTAGGCAATTTCCCTGGCCCCATTAAAAGATTTTTGAATATTCATTCACGATGACAAAATTTAAGAGCAGGCTATCTATAACATTAGGTCAGTTTTCTTAATACTTCTTAAAGGAGGGGAGCTTGAAGTATATCTGACAGAGTAGATATTAACGTTTTGCCTCTCGCTCTATAAATAATACTCTTTTCAGAAGTCAACTCAAATATTATACTATTTTGAACTTATCATATTTTCTCAAGTAAGAACCATAACACTACCTTGTTGAAGCTATTTGACTTCAATTCTCTGAATCTGAAGGAAAAACTAAGTTGGGATGATTGTGTAATAAATTCTATTAAGCTTCCAGAAGCAAACTAGGTTTTGCTTAGGAGAATGAAGCCGGAAGGACGGGCAATGAAGAATGGGAGTCGACGTGAAAGTAAATCTCCAGGCGCCACCACACTGCTCTTGAAGGTAACTAGTAACATGGACATTTTCAAAATGGCTAACAGATGTGAACTGAAGCCTGCAAGTCCTTAGTTCTGAACATCTCCAAGTTCATCCCCTGCCTCATCTTTTTTTGCTCCACAAGTCAGAAGAGAATAATGGGAGACTCTACCCACTTAATCTTATTTCTAGACTTGCTTCTAGGTTGGCCTCTGAAACAAAGAGCAGGCAAAGGTCTTAGGAAGCATAAGCAGGCACAAGGCTTTGCCTCTGATGGTCTCTACTAAAGCCATAAAGTGACTTCAGAATACGGAAGTGCAGGCAGGCACTTTGACAGGCAGGCTAATTAATTGTGATCTTTATCACCTATATTGGAATCTGATGTAAAGATGACAACTTATGGTGCACAGCAAATTAAAATGCTGAGCAGGAGGTAAATAGGAAAGAAAGTGAGCTCCTCCCTCTCCCCCATTTCCTACCAAGAAAATAATTTATAGTTGAGTCCAAAGAATTTCAAAGGCCAATGATTTATAAGGAAGTTGGTCTTTTGGTTGGTTGGCTGAGGAAGATTTCATTTGAAGCATGACTCAGATAACCCATAAAAGAAAGAATGGGGAAGAGGCGATGGGGTGTGAGAGAAAAAAATCACATTTCACACACACACGTGGTGGGAGTGGGCACTTGGTTCTTTGTTGAATGCATGAAGGAAGGATTGTTAACGACACCAGCTAGGAGCCATGTCCTCACACCATTTAACGTGCATGCTCTTATTTTATTTTTCATACCAGCTCAAAGATGTCTAGTCTTTATTATTCTTGATTTAAAGACAAGGAAACAGATGTTGAGAAGCTAAGTCATTTGGTCCGTGTCATAAGCTCCTAAGTAGTGTGCATGGGCCAGTTTTCTCTGCATCACTCCCTGGCTTGGAAAAGAAACCTATGATGTTCCCTAAAATTTCAAGGTTCCCAAATTTCAGTGGTAATTCAGGAAGAGTGTCACGTAACACAGAAGACATGTGATCCTCAATCCCATCAAGCAATAGCCATAACTGGTGGGCTTAAGAAAAGCCACCTCGACAGCAGCATCTGCTTAGGTGTACCCTTCCGCAAGTATTCTCCTCCACTCTCACACTGTTCTGATGTTCAGGTAATGAACCTTACACACAGTGGAGCGGTGGGTATCCCTGTTCAGAGCGGATGGAGGTAGGGACCCCTTGCAGAACTAGGTGAGGGAAGGCTGGCAGCAATGCTCAAGTCTCTCCCGTATAAATGATACTGAACCTCACTGTCAAACTTAGAAAACATGTCACAAATGCTATCACGAAACCAGATCATGTGGTAGAATTTGAGAAGCCCCGAATGCAACGAGAGGAAATAGAAGAGATTGAAAAGCTATCACGGTTGACACCAGAGGCCAGAAAGATGTCTGATCTAGGCTGGCAACCCTCTGACCAGGCAGAAGCAAATGCTGGCCAAGGGAGGACAGAGCTTGAGGAGGAGCAACTGCCAAAGCAGCAAACTGGATCAGCTGAGCAATGCTGAGAGTTTTAAGAAAGGCTGGATGGAAATGAGAGGCAACAAAGAGCCACCAAACCCCATCCTACACAGCCCAGGAAGCCAGGGATTTTCTCTGATATTTAAAAATATACTGAAAACTTGAATGCCTGGCTATACTCCACCTAGACCCTACAATTAATATTTTGCCATAAATGGTATCTGTAATTATTTTTTGGTAATTTTTTGGGGTGTGAATTAGTTGCCATGGACTGTACTGTGTTCCCCATAATTCATATGTTGAAGCCCTTTGAGGTACCACCCCCCACCCCCAGAGTGATGATACTCAAGAGACAGCTTCTGGAAAAGTTTAAATAAGGTGTGTGGGGGGAGGGGGAAGGGTCCTTCATGATGAGATCAGTGTTCTCACCCTTTCCAGAGGAGGGTCCATGGAAGGAAGCCATATGCAAGCTAGGAAGAGTTTCAAACCAGGTCCTTACCAAGTTATCAGAATTTACCAAGGTTCTATCAGCAACCACACCTAAAGGGTAAAACCTTCCTTTGTCTAGGGAAAGTCAGTAGCAAACTCTGTGCGTAACCTCTGTGCGTAAGGACCTTTGTGACATAGGCAGTTACTGTATAAGCTTTCACGTACATATCAATAATCCCAATTGAGCAAGTGATGCCCACAACTTTCAAGGAGCAAGAGCTAGGATGAGTGTTCAGGCTGTAGAGAGAAAGGGATGACAGGAGCCAGAATACTGACCATTGTTGCCTGCATGTGCTTGGTTTTCAATGGAACTCAGCAAAGCACCTTAACTTGTGTTGGGCAGATGGTGCTAAGTAGGTCTCCCTGGCTCAGTGATTAGGTGTGATGTCCTACCTAATGTCATATCAATAGATATTAGGGGCAGAGAGTCTTGCTGTTTGGTGCATCTCGAGAGTCACAACTTGACTGAGGTCCTGAGTTTAAATTCCGGCCAAGGGCAAGACTCCTTAGTTTTGATGTGCGGTTAGGAGAGACTGGAAATGGGGCAATGGAGAAGCAGTGGAGGCCAGTTACCATGACTGCAGTGAGGCCCCTTGACTCTCACTTCAGATCCTGAAGAGCCTTCCTGGGAAGACCGTATAATTGTCCCCATTTTACAGATGAGGAGAGGAAGATTTAAAAAATGAAGTGATTTGTCCAAAGTCAGTACAGCAATCAAGTGGCAAACTGATTTGAATGAATCCAGCTTGCTTTCTTGGGAGGCCCAATTGGTGCATTCTGGAGGTTACCCAGCCAAGATCAGAGGCTGCAAAAAGCTTTGCATGAGGTTGATATAAATGATTTACGGGCCTTGGTGACAAGAAGCATGTCTGTTAAATCGGGCTTGGATTGGTGGGCCAATCCACCATCGCTTCTCCTTTATCAGGCCTGAGCCCCTGCCAGCCCACTCAGCCAGGATAAATATTTTTGGGACAGCATTTATTAAATATTTTTCTCATAAGGCTAAACTAAGCACATTCTTCCTCAGGAATGTCACTGGGTTTATTCAGCTAAAAATAACTGGCCAACTTATCATATTTGGCAAAATATGAAGGGCTCTTTGTGAGTCATCAGGTAGAGGAAAGGTCCAGTAAAGAATATGGTGACCTGGGGACTAGAGAGGTAGCTTAGTGGTTACGAACATTATTAGCTGTTCTTCCAAAGGACTCAGGTTCGACTGCCATGTCATCCGCATGTCAGTTCACAATGGCTATAACTCTAGTCCCAGAAGATCCAGTGACGTCTTCTGGTTTCTGAAGGCAGTACATGCATGGGGCACCCAGACAAAACACCCATTCGTGTAAAAATAAATAATAAAAATGAAAACAAAATAGTGTCTAGAATATCAGAGGAGGAAGAACAAGTGAAAGATGAATTGCACATGGAATGGGCAAGAAAGATGAATGACTCAAAACTGTTGAATGGAAAATTCCCGATAAAATGGGAGAAATACATGAGAAACTAAGTTTGTAACAGTCAGAGTTCTTCATTAACAAAACCCTTAAAAAAATCACTGGCAGAAAACTATGCTACATCCACAGAATAAAGGTCAATGATCTTGAGATAAAAGTAAACACAGCCTTAATGGTGTGAAGGATCACGGTTTGAAAGAAATCAAGCAATATGTCTTTACTACTTCTGTTCCTGGCAATTAATTCTGGTGGGCTAACACATTTTCCTCTATCAAAAGACGCCACGTTCATCAAATAAATGAACACAAACTTACCCATCTCTTCATTAAAGCAGTGACCTTGGCTTTAAGAACGTTAAATGGGCCCGCTGAAGCAAGATGGACGGTATCAGTACAATCTCTTAAAATCACCTCCAGCTGGAAACAGTACTAAGCTATGGCGAGTCATTTGTGTCTGCCTAATCTTTTTTCCCCCCTTAACTGCAATACCAGGAAGCGCTGCAGATAGAACTGTAGCAAAATATTAAGTCTATATTGATTGCATCTGACCTTGCTCCGCCAAAGATTCTCAGAATAAGCTAACAAACAGGGAGATGACATCTGAGGAGTGCGCATGTCGTAATAATTGCTTAAAGGTCTGTGGGGGGTGAAGTGGGCAACTCAATATAAAGGAACAAACTGCTGAATGAAAAGGAGTGAAATAAGCCTGCCGCCCAGATGGGGGGCAGCCAGTCAGGCTTTGCAATCAACACCTTAGCTCCTAGTGGAAGCGTGGCGTCCGGCAGACAGGACGCAGCTGAAACTTCCTGGCTGCAAAGTGGGAACGGTGGGAAAATGCTGATTTTCTATAAATGGAAATACCTGGGATGTTGTTAATGAAAAAGTACCAGTGACTCAGTCTGGCGGAGCGCTGGCAGAGGGGAAGGCATTGCCCTCCCTGTGGGGTGCTCTCTTCTGCCATTAGCATCTCAGAGAGGACCCTTTCTCTGCTCCCCTCCCCCGCTTTTAGCCACCACTTCTTTGTGAGGCTGAACAGGAAGTGATAGCGCCCGCACCAAGGGAAGGAGTTTTGAACATTTTGTTCTATCAGATTAGCCCCAGTAACTTTATGAATTATGAGCTGTCAACTCCTTTTTCAACTGCTATAGAATATGCTTCTTAGAAATTGTAGCTATAAATAAAACAACAGATGTTTTCAATCGGCTCCAATAGCGCTTGGGCAACTTTGTTAAAGGGGAGAAAAGAAATCACAAGACTGCATTAGGGCGCCCCCTGCTGGTCGCTTTTGCAACAGCCTTGTAAAGACATGCTTATTCATGGAGCCCACTTAGGGAAACCAGAAAGGGGTTAAAAAAACAGCTGTGGCTGTTAAATATGATTAGATCCTCTTTTACGCACAATTATCACTATATCTAGAAAAGAAAAAGGAAAAAAAAAAAAACCAAAAGGTGAAAAACGTGCTTAGAGTGTTCCTGGTTTCCCCATGGACAGTCAGAGTCAGGTAACTTTGAACTAAACTAAACATCTGGTATCTCTCTCTAGATCCGTGTTGTGCAGCTGAGAGACATGAGCAAAGATTAATATGATTAAAAAGACCGGCCATATTAAACTGCTTCTAGTTCTTAAACTCTAGGATTGGTGGAGGGAACATAGCTAAATACAAAAGTATTAAATGCACACGTTTCACGTGGATTTGAAAATGTGTTCTCAGCTGCCATGCTACTTCGACCCTGGCAATAATGTCAGGCGGCCGTAGGGACAGCTGGCGTCACCTGCACGCGCAGGTTACTCCAATGCGTGTGCAAAACATTAGAAAGTGAGAGGGTGGTAGCAGTCACTGACACATCATTGGTTACAATGACCTATCCTTCTGAACCTAAGGTGTGGGGCTTAAAGTGGGCTTTGCAAACTAAGTATTAATTTTCACTTTGCTAGAATAAAGAGACTGAAGAACTCTGGCAACCTCCAAACATGGACCTCAGGGAAGACAATGCACCACATGGTCTTAAATTAATCTCAAAGCCATGACAGCTACAAATCAGAGACTGTGGCTGCAGGAGCTTCTGTGTGTGTTGATCTGGCGGGGAAGGAAGACCGTGGAACTGAGAGTAACACGAAGCCAGTTAGAGAGGGAGGAAAGGGCACAGTGGAAACTACATTACACACTCAGGAGACTTCCGGGAGCCATGACAGCAGCCTGGGAAAGAGCATCAGTCTAGTTTGGGACAGACTCAGAGCACGGGGTGTGGGCACCCCCCACACACACACCATGAGTGCTTGGCACAGCAGAGGTTAAGGCTTCAGGAGCGCTTCTCTTTCCAGTCCTCACTCTTCCGCATGTCTGAGTCTTTGTTGAAGTAACCTCCTCTGATGGTTTTGGATTTCTGGCCAATTGCATGTATATAGCACTATAAGGCTCTGAGAAAAAGCACACAAATCTGCCTGTGAACTACTACAGTCAGTCAATGACAGGACAGGGAAAGGTGGCTTACTCTGAGGAGCCTGCTCTGCTCCCCAGGCCCCAGGGCTTTCTAAATTTATTCATTCCCCTGGGGGTGGGGGGTGGGGAGGAAGACTTAGCATTCAGTCATTTAATTCTTTAGAAAACTGTATGTTCTTTAAAATGTGGTCATGGAAAATAATCCCAAACCACACAAGATTAGAAACAATGCACTAGGCCAGAGCATCTCAACTGCGGACACAAAGATGACAGTCGTCATGGCCACCATGATGATACGCTCTAGACCTGAGTGGGTGTACTGAAATTTCCAAATGCAACTGTCCATGACACCGTGAGGAGCGCTCTGTCATCATCCCATCTTTATGAGGAGGTGGGCAGACCGGTAACCCAGATAAAGAATTTGTTCAGTCTCACACAACCAAACCAGCCAGAGTGGGCATTCAATTTAAGGAACTCCCCATGTACTAAAGTACTTAAAAAACGGACTGTCCAGAGCAGATGGCGACATTAGAAATGGTTCTGTGGCCAGAGACCAGACTCGGGAAGTGAGAACGGCTCCGTGGCTGGTCTGGCTTTTACAGAACATATTCTTCTTTTCCTAAGAGAGCCCACCTAATGCATATCTTATCTGATTGCTGGCTATCCATCATGGCGACACACACCCCTCCTTTCCCGACTGCTTGTGGGAACAGCTTGGGCACAGTTCTACCCTTTCCCAACTGACCATTCACTGTAGAAGGGAAAAAGCCAGATCGAAGATGAAATCACACAGAACCCATGACACAGCCACCATGTGGACTTCAGCCCGGGACAGAAAGGACTCACAGGGCCCTGCAACAGGGGCTCTGAATAGAAGCAGGTGTGGAATCAAGCTTTCTGACAAGCATCCTTTACTTACTCTTATAAATGTAAAACAGAAAATGAATTAACCAAAAATTCTACAGTTATTTCCGCCCTAGTCACACGTGGAACATTGTCGGTATAGAGCAAAGACCTGCCAGGCTGTGACACAAGGCTAGTGGACTCAGGACTGGACAGCAGTGCTCTTTCAAATAGTCTCCATCTTCCTCCATGTGGCTTTGGTCATCTGGAGGATGTATTCATTTTAAAATAAAAACTATTAAGACAAACAAACGCACTATACTGTAGTGTTCCAAGAGAGTCAAATAAGAAGGCACACTTTTATGTAACTACTCAAGATGGCTCAGCCATCCTGGGAAGGCATTTGGGCTGAGCTGAGTGGAGCTGGGAACACCCAGAGCATTTGACACAAGCGAAAAACCTGTTGAGAGGCTACAGCAGCTATCCCAGAGTTTGGCATGGTGTCCAGCATGAGGTCAGGCCATGAGCTGGGCTCTACTGAAACGGCGTGATTACTAAAGTTCTTGCGTCTGATGCTTCTCCATCTGTTCCTGGCTTCCCTTGAAGTGAACAGGAAGTTTGACTGTGTGCCTCCTGTTTCGAGACCATCATCTGCTGCCTGCAGATGACAGAAGGTTCAATTTCAATTACCAGGGAAAGGCTGGCATTACTTAGCCATTAAGTCAGAAAGCCCACGGTCTGCTTAGGTTCACATCTGGACAATATGAGCAGCAATAATTTTATTTATAAAATTAGGGGTCATTAACATGTCCCTTATTGGCTGAAAGACAAATGAACAGAAATTACAATATAAAAGGGGTGGAGGTAGAAATATCTACCAATATTAGAGGCAGAGGCAGGCTTCTTGGAGATCTGGGTTTCTTCTTGATAAGATGGTCCAATGGTATACATTTTTACAGTACAGTCGCCACCAATTCAGTTTTTATAGAGCACTCAGGCTAATGACCTCATTCTTATGAAGACATGGAACTATTTTTCAAGGGTGGTGGTTACAGTCTTAAGTCTGAGCTACACACTTCTGTTAAGAATGGTGACAGAGAATGGCTGAGCCATGCAGCAATTCCTTATGCTGCAGCGCTGTCTTCCTGCATGAGGTGGCTGTGCTGCCTGGTGCTCACTCCTAAAACCCGACTCTTCTAAGTATGTGGTCCGTGAAGCTTAACCCTGCACCTGACATTTATTGAAAAAACAAACAAACAAAACAAACCCACAATGAGTTTCATAACTCAAATAGCCATTAATAGTTTGGGCCCAGAAGAGAGTTTTCTTTAAACAAGTGATAGCTTTTGTTCTTTTTCATTGCAAAGTGCTGGGGGTAGGGGGCAGGTAGCAGAAACTAGAGTTGCAGACAGTTTTCATCTTAGACCACATAAATTACCAAAACCCATCAAATTAAAAAAAAAACAAACAACAACAACAACAAAAAAAACCAAGATTATTCAGGAAAAGCAGCAAGAGAACAGGAAAGTTATGTTTTCCACAGGGGATCTCCCTTGGAAATGTCACTTCCTGGGTAACAGATGCTGCACACAAGGATCGCTTGAGTAAGCAGCTAACACAGAACAGGGACCAGATATTAGGCATGGAGTCTTCCTCAAAAATGAGACAGGTCTGTTTTTTTTTTTTGTTTTTTTTTAATGCTTTACAATAAATGATTGGTTGGAAATGTTAATGTACTCTGGAAAATTGCAAGCAATATACATATAAAAGCATCAGTGAAAAGATAATACATTCATTCAGAGTACTTTACACTCTGCACTTGAAATGTTCCAACTGGCCACCAAGACTGCATTAAACCAAGGAGTCAAGTTCATGGCTACTCTGTCCTGTCAGCTATCTTCTGTTAGACAGAAAGGGTAGAGTTTATGGGAACTTTCCTGGGCCCACCTGTCTGTATTTCTCTCAGTTCCCAATTCTGTTACTTGCTCCTTTACCTCAAGATGCTAAAGGGAGGTTGGGGAAGAAAACCCAGATGTGGTAGTGATTGGGGCCTGCTCCCACCTCGGTCCAGACCACCCATCATGCCAGCTCTCTATGGCACCTAGCATAGCAACCTCCGAGAAGCCTCTGTGAAATACCTCTGACCTCTCCCTACAGTGGCCATACCCGACGATGCTCTATATTACTAATAGTTCCCAACACACCACCCCCCCTAAAATCTGCAGTCACCAAAGCACAAATGTCCAAGTGAATGCACGGCGATTCAGTAAGGCCAGACTAGGAAACAGAAGAGCACGAGGCTTGTTAACAGCTGCCCTTCCCTTCCTGACCACCTTTCTTAACCTACCAATGCTTTCCTTCCTCCATATTCCATTCTACTCTCTCCCTCTCCTCCCCCACCTCTCTCTCATTAAGCATCCTCCCCAGTCCAAGACTTCAGGTTCTCTCTGTCTTTGCTCACACAAAAAGCCACCCTCTTGAACTCACTAAAAGGAAAATCTATTATACTGATACAGGAAACGTGATATGGAAATGACCCAGGACACCAGGACATGGTCAATTTTCTATTTTTTTTGTTTTGTTTTGTTTTTGTTTTTGTTCTTTTAATTTTTATTTTTAGATACTTTATTTGCATTTCCAATGTTTCCTGCTTTCTAGGTCTCCTCTTTGGAAACCCCCTATCCCCTCCCTCTCCCCACCTCTATGAGGGAATTCCACCTCCCACCCACCCGCCTACCCACTCCTGTATTCCCACCTTGACATTCCCCTTTACTGGGGCCTCTAACACCCTCAGGCCCAAGGGCCTCTTCTCTCCCTAATGGCCAACAAGGCCCTCCTCTGCCACATATGTGGTCCGAGCCATGGGTCCCTCGATGTGTATTCTTTGGTTGGTGGTCCAGTCTCTGGGAGCACCGGAGGGTCAGGTCAGTTGACACTGTTGCTCCCTCCATGGGGCTGCAAACTCCCTCAGCTCCTTCAGTCCCTTCTTCCACTCCTCCATCTGGGACTTCACTCTCAGTCCAGTGGTTACTGTAAAGTGAAACTTGGGCATTCCGAACTTTTGGGCTAATATCCACTTATCAGTGATTACATACCATGTTTGTTCTTCTGTGACTGAGTTACCACCCTCAGGATGATATTTTCAAGTTCCATTCATTTGCCTGCAAATTTCATTAAGTCATTGTTTTTAATAGCTGAGTAGTACTCCATTGTGTAAATGTACCACATTTTCTGTATCCATTCCTCTGATGAGGGACATCTGGGTTGTTTCCAGCTTCTGGCTATTATAAATATGGCTGCTATGAACATAGTGGAGCATGTGTATTTATTACATGTTAGAGCATCTTCTGGGTATATGCCCAGGAGTGGTATAGCTGAGTCCTCAGGTAGTATTATGTCCATTTTTCTGAGGGTCCGCCAAACTGATTTCCAGAGTGGTTGTACCAGCTTGTAATCCCACCAGCAATGGAGGAGTGTTCCTCTTTCTCCACATCCTTGCCAGCATCTGCTGTCACCTGAGTTTTTGATCTTAGCCATTCTGACTGGTGTGAGGTGGAATCTCAGACTTGTTTTGATTTGCATTTCCCTGATGACTAAGGATGTTGAGCATTTCTTTAGGTGCTTCTCAGCCCTACGAGTTTCCTCAGTTGAGAATTCTGTTTAGCTCTGTTCCCCATTTTTTGATAGGGTTATTTGGTCCTCTGGAGTCTAACTTCTTGAGTTC
>CM052716.1:47692633-47746527 GCA_028551405.1 Uromys caudimaculatus | reverse complement strand
TATCCAGGGTTTGCTGTGGTGGGAGAGCTGGGTTCTGATGTTGCCAAGTGGCCTTGGTTTCTGTTCCTTATGTTCTTGCCCTTGCCTTTTGCCATCTTGTTAACTCTGATGCTAGCTGATCTACCTCTGTCTGCCTGTGGCTTGTCCCTCCTGCAGGCCTCTGTATCAATACTCCTTGAAGACCAGCTCTCTCTTAGAGGTGTTTGGGTTTGGAGTGCTGTGGCACAGAGTCAGCTCTGGGGTGCAGACAGAAACCAGAAGGATCCTGTCCCCAGGTGTCCCTTGGTTCCTGTGTCCTGATGGCTCTACAAGGGTCCCTCTTGATCCAGTGAGTTTGAACAGAAGTGGTGGTTTTGCCTATGCTCGAAGGTGTGTCAGCATTCCTGGGATACCAGCTCTCTCCTGGAGCCCTGTGGCCCAGGCTGAGGTTCCCCGTCCCGGTGAGCAGTGGGGTTAAGACGAGCTTTTTCCACGATGAGGCTTTTCCACACTCCTGGGAGGGTAGCTTTCTCCTGGCACTAATTGGCTACGGAGCCCTGTGGCCCAAGCTGAGGTCCCCAGCCACAGATGGAAACCGGAAGATTCCTGTCCCTCAGTCTCTGTGGCCCGCGGGTTCCAGGCGGATCCCAGTGAGCAGTGGTGCTCGTCTTAACCCCACTCACAGCTTTTCCACGCTCCTGGAGGGTAGCTTTCTCCCGGCGCTAATTGGCTATGGAGCCTTGTGGCCCAAGCTGAGGTTCCCAGCTACCGACATGGTCAGTTTTCATAGAGCACCAAGCCAAATTCTTCTCATCACAAAGATGTGAAGAATAGTCTTTCCTGAAAACAACTGCTCACGGATAGGAATCTTGAGAAAGTCTAATTAAGATTATCAACATGCTCCACACAACAATGGATTTATTGAGATCAAGATAAACAACCATACTCACTTGACCAGAATCAAATACAATAAGCAAGCCATAAATTGGTGTAGCATGTAAAACATTACAAAATATTTTTATATATAATGTTTAGAGACTCAAATTTAAAAAAAACAAACCAAATTCTAATAAGTTAAGTACAAACTGTTTCCATTAAAGACTAGGGACATCAGTTACTTTGAACTATGCTATTCTGAATCAACAAATATTCATATTTTAAAACTTCTATGAGTCGCTCCCTTACAATATCCGTGAACAACCACAAGATTTGGTGTTGCAGGGAGTGGCAGATCCTTGCTGTTCACTGACTGCTTCATGGTCATCCTGACTTCCTCTCTTTAGATGAAGCACAGTGGGGCCTGAGTAAACCTGGGATGCTCAAAGAACGCTGTGGTGTCAGCGAGGCTGAGGTGAAAATGCAGTTCACTTCAAGCACACTTCCATGTGTTCGCGTTCCTCAGCCTCAGCAGTAGTCATGGCCTCAAGTTCCTCACGGATTATTTTGCAGGGCAGATTCTATTAACTCTTGGCCCATGAGAGTCACAAAGCAGTGTCTAACAAGTGATATTCTCTGCTCTGTTACTGAAGCAGACAATGGAGCTGTGCTGGAGGCTGACCCTGGTCATCAAATTATTCTAATACTGGTGGTCAAGAATGGATACCAGCCAAGTCTTCAGGAAGGCCCTGAGTTTAGTATTTGTTCCTGAACACAGTAACTTCTCTTTTTCTTTACAAGTGAGTTTTCCACGTGTGTGGTGCTGGAAGATCTTTGACAACCTATTCGTGTAGACTGAAAGAGTCCACGAAAACCAAGGATTGATGCTTCTCTGGCAGTTTTAGAAAATCAGATAGTGTTAAATTTCATCATCTGTTTAGAAATCTTAGAAGCTCCGAAAGGCTCCCTAACAACCCAATGGCTAAGAGTGTTCCAGGCCCTTCCAGATGTATTCCCCTCAAAGACTCTCTCCCCAGAAACGCTGCCTCAGAATCACATCGAACCCATCCCTGGAGTCAGGGCCTGACTCGTGTCAACTGGGGACACAAGCAAGAGAGGGCCTTGAAGGTTACCCAGTGGAAAATTTAGGAATAAGATTCCAGAACCTCAGGAAACTCTGATTTAATTTAAGATACTGTTTTGTTTGCCTTGTGGAAGGAGGAAAAAAAGCAAGAGGCGACTGAGGTAAGCTGCACCCCTATATTCCATAAGTTTTAAGACTTAAAAAACAAAACAAAACAACACACAATTATGGGTCTAAAAATACTTAAATGTCTCCAAAGTTGTCATCTCTTGAATTTCAGTAAAACCTACGTTACAACTGGAAACCAAGACACTTCTCAGTCCGTTCTATCCAAGAGTAACCATGATTTACATATTTAACTGATATTTCTATAGGTTTATCCTTGGGATCTTGACAGTCACTTTTAATTGAAATTTTCTTTAAATGTTAAATAGCCTTTGGACCAAAAACACCTTGAAGATGCCCCAACCCCTTCGGAAAGAACCCAGCATCTCAGTATTACATCATATCCTCCTCCTAGGATTTTATTTTTTCTTTTAGAAGGAAAGTGTGGGGGGGGGGGGGGGAATAACCCATACAGTCCTTTTCCAATCCGAGATCCATGACTCAAAATTCTTTTCAGTAGACTTTCAATTTTCTATTCTAACCAGAGAAGACAGCAGAAGAGGAAGGAACCACACAGAACAATGAAACACCTACCGAGTTTACATAGGGGAAGAATTACTGCTTTCTTGGAGATTTCTCCTAGATGAGCTTATTTGGGTAACTGCACCAGGTGACTAGGAACCTCACAGGAGTCCCCAGAAGTTTACTCTGACATTGAGTGTTACTAATTTATAGCTCTTTCAAATGTACACATTCCTATTTACAGACCATACTGATGACCAAATGACCAACATTTAAGCATCTCTTGAGATCTTGAAAACATGACTGAGAAGATGGCTTCATCAGTGAAATATTTGCTACATAAGCAACAGGACCCGAGTTTGCATCCCCAGCACCCACATTTAAAAGCCTGGAAGGCCCTGTCTGTAATCCTGGTGGCACCTGTAAGGCAGAGGCAGATGGATCCTTGAAGTTAATCGGACAGCTAGCCTAGCCACATCAGTGAGCTCCAGCTAAAGAGAGTTTCTGTCACAAAAAAAAAAAAAAAAAAAAAAAAAAGGGTAGTGGGCCTGGAGAGTGGCCAGTGGCTGATAGCATGGACTGCTCTTTCAGAGAACACAGGTACGGTTCCCAGCACACACAGGGCAACTAACAACTACCTGTATCTCCAGTTCTTGGGATCAAACACCCTCTTCTGGCCTCCACAGACACCAGGAATGCATATAGTACATATAAATACATGCAGGCAAACACTTTTATACATATTTATATTTTATATATTAATATATTGTACATTATTATCTATAATATTACATGTGAGTATATATTATATAAATATTATATTACATATTATAAATATTAGTGTGTATATATACACACACATACACACTAACATTTATAATATGTATAATATGTATGTATGTATGTAGAAAGTGACCGAATAAGACACTTGGCACTGACTTCTGGCCTCAACACACACAGACCTGCATGAATATGTGCTTACACATGAAACACGTATGCACAGATACACCACACACACAATAAAATCAAAACAAAGTTTATAAAAGTGTGAAACCTAATGCTGTGATCCATGGGGTTACAGAATGCCACTCTCCTAGAATGGCCACAGGCGGGCTTGGATGTTTCTGTTTCAGCCCCTCTTCCTGCCGAGGAAATGCCCCACCTGCTTGGTCAAGTGTTGAGAGACTATGAATCCACTGAGGTAGGCAAGATGCATGTGTTCCAGTTACCATAAAGAACTCCAGTAAGGCAAGCCAAGCATGTGCACCAGATTCCAACAGCTCTGTTCATGGTGCGTACTTGCAAACACATCTAAAAGCCCCAGCTGCTTTTAATTAATAGCACATGCTGGGAGCACCTTGCCTAACTTAGCAAAATACCACTTTATTTTAAATAGGATTCTGAACATTTTTTTATAAGCACTGAATCCATTTATTTTTCAAGGCAAATAAATAACCCCAAAAATAAATTTAAACTGGGCTCTTTTAAAAACAGTCATATTTCACATTGAATGTGCTCCTGAGGCCAGAGGAAATGGCCTTTCCTTTCCTAAACGTTTTAGCCAAGTACTCACAAACCCCATTTCTTCCCAAGAATATTTGCTTTTTTTTTTCCCCCCCAATTTCTCAGAGCCCAGTTTTAAAAGGCTGGAACTTTTCACAAGGCAAAATAATTCCATTTGCTAGTTGGCTCCTTCTCTGAGCCCAGCTTGGATCCTATGGGACACATAACCCTTTACTGAAATGCAGGCAAAGTATCATGAACCATGCTAGGATATTGGTCAACCACAGCTCAAAGTACAAGTTCAAAGGGAGACGGGATGCTAGCTTTAAAGGAAGTGTGGCGAGCAGACACACCACTGAGCATCAAGCCTTAAGCCAAACCAACAGAAACATTCAAGGAGAAAATACACACTTTATGCCTTGTTGGGGGAGTAGGGTGGGAAGCCAGATAGCAAGAACTACTGTTACGGGAGATGGGACAAGGTAAACAGATTTACAGTTACTCTGAATTCCTTAAGCCCGAGTCATATTTTCTTGTCAAATACCACATTCAGGGGCTGAGAAGCTCTCTCTCTCAGTGGCAGGGTTAATCAAGCATGGGTAGGTTCCGAGTTCAATTCCTACCACTTGGGGAGACAGGAAATAGTGCAGGTACCATATGGGAAAAAAAATAGAAAGTTGAGCATCAGAGGTAAACAAAAAAGCCTTGGGGGAAACAGTGGGTCTAGTTGTCAGCTCCTGTGCTGTGTGGCCAACTGCCACCGGATGCCAACCGCCACTGGATGGCAGTGAGAACTGCTGAGTGAACATGAGATATTCGGTCTTTTCTCCAACAGGCCTGGCCCCAAGGCCCCAGAGGAAGTTTAAAAAAAAAAAAAAAAAAAAAAAGGTTCTTCTCTACAAAGAAAGATTGGGCACCTCTGACCTAGACATCACAAATCTCAGTCTGATTTTTCAGTAAGTTTCTTGAAATTTACTATCAAAGTGTAGAACTGAAGACCAAAACAAACTAGAGCTCCTAAACAATTTCTAAGAGTTTGAAATTCAGGCAGCACATGCAAACATCTGTATGCAAGCAGGCAGCACACACACACACACACACACACACACACACACACACACACACCTGAATGCAAGCAGGCAGGCACACACGCGCGCACACACACACACACACACACACACACACACACACACACTCCTCTGAATTTTATTACTGAGATATTGTCATCCTGAACCCAGTAAACTGAAGCCACATCTTACCCCTACTTTTTCGGGTGGACTCGATGGCTTCGCCACATTTTTCAAAGTTATGCATTTCCCTCCTTTCCTTGGCATTTGACCCTTGGGGGGTAGGGGAAGAGGAGTTAGTAATCTCACCAGTGACAAGCTTTGCTTTCAGTAAGGACATTTGCCAATTTAAACAGCATCTCCCAGGGCAACAGGATAATGAAAGACACATGGAGGTCCTTGCTGTCATTGGATGCAAGCTCAACTCGGCCTGAAATTGAGCCTGTAATTCGGCTGATCCTCAGTTAGGAGAGGTGTGACCCTGAGGGTCTAGAACACAGCCCTTGACTTGGCAGCAGAGAAGGGACGCAGGGGCAAACTTTCTCATCTTGCAGGGCTTCTAACCAGCACTGCTCCTTCAGAGGTCACAGGAGGTCAACTGCTCTAATACTTGGCAGATAGACACCTTAATATACTAAGCACTGAAATCTTTTTCACTGCTGCTGAGAAAACCGAGGTTCTGCTACCCACCCTGGACCACCAGATGCCAGAAGAATACATCCAGGTGGGTCACTCTCCACCACAGCCAAGGCCCCACAAACCCCAAACCAGGGTCACACTCCAGAGACTCCCAGCCTGGAACTCCAAGTTTCTCTTTCCCCCTCTCAGGACATAGTCAGCTGTGTGCCTTTCTCTGTGCATCTAGAAAGACTTTTAAACCACGCAAAGTCTAAAAATGAAAAAGAATGAATAGTCTGGAAAATCTGAAAGAAAGAGCAGAAGCTGTAATAGTACACAAAGCCGTTTCCTACCCTCTGCGGCCGGGTCCAGTGTCAGGAGTCAGTGGCTGATTCATCGACAGGAACTCAAAGCTGCCCCCGCCCACAGGCAATTTGACCCAAGAATGGCTTACAAGTACCCAGAGCCTCCATTTTTTTCTGGTTTTCTGTGGTACCAAGATTAAACCCAGAGCTTCCTGCATGTTAGGCAAGCATTCCACCACTGTGCGGGCTAGTTTTATTACAATTAGCCAGTTTTGAAAGAAGGGACCTCAGTTAAGAAAATGCCCCCACCAGATTGGCCTGTGGGCAGGCCCGTGGTGCATTTTTTGATTGATGATTGCTAAGGGAGGCCCTAGCTCATGGTGGGCAGTACCTCCCTTGGGCTGGTGGTCCTGGGTGCTAACAGAAAGCAGGTTGGATAGGCCATAAAGAGCAAGCCAGTAATCAGCACTCCTCTGCTGCCTGTGCATCAGCTCCTGCCTCCAGGTTTCTGCCTTAAGTTCTTGCCCTGTTGTCTCTGGAATAAATTCTCTCTCTCTCTCTCTCTCTCTCTCTCTCTCTCTCTCTCTCTCTCTCTCTCTGTGTGTGTGTGTGTGTGTGTGTGTGTGTGTGTGTGTGTGTTTTCGAGACAGGGTTTCTCTGTGTAGCTCTGTCTGTCCTGGATGGAATAACTTCTTTCATCCCCAAGTTGCCTTTGGTCATGGGGTTTTAGCATAGCAACAGAAGCCCTAAGATAACCACTAAACTAATGTCAGTTACCATTCCTTTACTTCCTTATTTATTTTCAGACTGGGTCTCAAATTTATTTGATCAGTAGCTCAGGCAGGTCTTAAACTTGTAATTCTTCTGCCTCAATCTCCCAAACAATTGGGATTACAGTGCACCACTAAGTCTGGCTCAGAATCCTCAGTACAGCCTAGCAAGTGATAACTTAAAGGACCATGGGCCATTAGGGATTGTAAGGACATACTCAGTAGAAAAAATGTGACTATGTAAATATACCCTGGAAAACCAATGGGTTTTCAAAATGGCGCTTCTACCATTTGAGCAGAGAACCTGAGTGGCCTTGGGCACAGCATGCGATTGTCAGAAGTGTTTTGTAAATTTTTATCCAAAGGACAATGTCACTCATATACTATAACATTGCTATTTCAAACATCTATTCTAGTTTTTTCTTTTTCTTTTCTTCTCTCTCTTTCCTTTCTTTCCTTCCTTCCTTTCTTTTCAAGCAAGGTCTCCATTTGTACCCCAGGCGATCCTTGAAGTCTTGACTATCTTCCTTGCTTTGACTTCATGAGTGCTAAGCCTACAAATTTGCACCATCATACCCAACTTTAGAAACTATCTTATAGTCCAGGTTAGCCCTAAACTCATTATGTAAAGCAGGTTGGCCTTAAAATCCTCTTGCTTCTGTCTTCCAAGTACTGGGAGTTCCACACTAGAATTTTTACTTCTGTACTAACAAAGGCAACGCTTGTCAGCACAATCACTGTGTTATCTATCTTACAGAAAATACAGTTGGCAGCAGAGATAACAAGGGGGCTTGGTGACAGAGCCTGCAATCCCAGCACTCAGGAGGCACAAGGTGGCAGATCTCAAATCCAAAGCCAGCCTGGGTTACACAGCAAAATCCCGTCGATTGGTATCATCCTTGTTCAGATCATGTTTAGGGAGTCATGCTGATGAGACTTCATGGCTGTAGCTTCTGACATATGCAGGAGACACGGTCTCCTGCATAAGTCAGAAGGGGGAAAGCTCACAAGGCCTTAATTATAAAGAAAAACAAAAAACAAAAAACAAAACTGCAGGCAACCAAGGAATGCTGAGTGTGCAACAAAACAGGCTTCCCCAGGGAAGAGCACACAAATCGGTTATCCAATACCTAATGATCGGCCCTATAAGTAACATTCTACAGTCTCTCTCTCTCTGTCTCTGTCTCTGTCTCTGTCTCTGTCTCTGTCTCTCTCTCTCTCTCACACACACACACACACACACACACACATACAGGCACACATGTAACAGCAATTAAAGAAAAAGAAGACATGAATTTGAAAAAGAACAAAGGGGTACACAGGAGGGTTTGGAGGGGGGAGGGGAAGAGAAAACCTAAGTAATTATAATCTTCAAATACAAACAAACACAAACTAAAGAACCCCTACAACAGCAGGAGCAGGGACCCAGCAGAGGCCGATGGTTCTGAAGGGGAGCCTTTAATACTGACCTTCCCTTTTCCCTTGGGAGTTGTGAACAAAGCACAGGATTAATGTAGTCTGTGCACAGTCTTGGGAGGGCACAAAGTCAGTTCCTTTCAAGAGAGTCATGTTCATAAACCCAATTTTGAAATCTCATAAAGAATCTTAAGATTCCGGGGCAGCTCATTCACCCTTCTGGGTGCTGCTCTTAGGAACAGAACAGGAGAAAGGAACACAGTCATACTCCCAAAGCAGGCTCTCCTCACAGGCTGACTGTCGCCACAGGAAGTCTCCAGCCTGCATGTGGATACTATTTCCCAAGCTCATTTGTCAGATCATTGTATGTTTAAGATCTAAAACATGTGTTTCCCCTAGACATGTTATATATCTGAAGGTTAGGGTTCCGATCTAGGACACCAAAGCCACTTTTAATGATTGTCCTGATGACTGCAAATGGGCATACCAATGACATTAGAAGTCACATAAATTTTAGCAAATGGATATAGAAATCCAATGCACTTAGGGAAGTTTCCATTTTATATACTGGTATGTCACCAAAAGAAATTAGTCAAGTCTTCTGCCTGGCCACCTTCATCACAGGCAAGCAGCTGACAAAGCTGGCCAATCACACGAGGCAGAAGGAAGGGGCAGCAATGGTAAGACAGCGATGGATAGGTCTCCACTACCCTATCCTGTGGAGCCTATGACTGAGGTGTAGATCCCACAGGATACCTTACCGATTCCTGTCCCAACCAGCTGTCTGGCCCCAGAAAGAAAAGTCAGTTACTGGCATGATTAAGTGGGAGACTAAGGAAGGCATAGCATCCTCAAACACAGGTGCCTCTGACCCAGCTCCAGTCCCAAAGGACACTACTTGCCTGGTGGGATGGCATGCCTTCTTCCCTCCATTAAGTTAGGAACTTTGATCAAGGCGTCCAGGCCAGGACCAGGGCTGGCACAGAATGAGCATATAACACACAAGACTGTGAAGATGAGTGCCCAGGGATTTCTCTCCAGTTATCGTGGAAATGACTGAAGGTCAATGGTAGGAAATGGAGCATTGCCATTTCAAGTATTTGTTCCCTCACCAATAGTCCATCAACCCTGTTTAATGTGGGAATGTTTATAACTGTGAGAAAAACGCTAGTGTTACCCGCCCTGGCAGGTTTCATTCAAAGAGCCCTTGAAATACTTGGTAAGTGATGCCTATAAACACCTATTAAAATGAAGCTTTATAGGAAGTAAATCATTTATAATGGTAGTCCAGTAGTACAGGGTACCAGTTGCAACGGAATTCCTAGAAAGGCTTGCTGGATTAACCTATGTCGTCTAGAGAAGCAGTTTAGTTATGATGATGTCCAATAACCCAGTCCAGTATTATTTAAAAGTGAAACTGAATTTAAAGAGATCAATAGCGGATGCTTCAATTCTAGATTTTTATGGCAGGGCCACTTTGTACCAGAGTGGATAATCTGTCCAGGTAGGATTTTAAAGCCCAACATATCTGCATTTAGGAATCCCAAAGAGAAAGACCAAGGAGGGGTACCATGATACAGAGCTGATAGATGAGAGGGGAGAACGTTTTTAAAAGATATATCAGATAATAGGAAAACAGAGACTTAAAGGGGGAGAACCGAATACTTCACGTGGACCTAACTCAATTCTTCTTAAATGCGAGGAACAAAAGCAACCAGAACAGGAAAATGACTTTGAATTTTAAATAACGAGTAAGCATATATTCCTTTTCCTAAAGGAAGGGACAAAAATAGACGAGAAAGAAAGGTATCATTACTGGTAAATGGGCAGGCCTTTTCAGAAGGAAATTACGCAGCCTGACCCCAACAATGCATTTCAGCTTGCTCACATGAGATGTGGGTGCCCTTTCTCCTCTACCCCCCCTTTTCAAATCATATTAGGCCACTCGGGGTGAGCCTAACACTGACCTGTACCAGGAAATATAAACATGTCTCACTTCCTTCAGAAACTCTTGCTTTCTCCCAGCCCCACAACCACCATTCTCCTGCCGGCTCCTTGCTCGGATCATTTCAATTCATCAATATGCTGCTTTGTAACAGTTTATATATTTGTTTCACACATATATAGGTGTACTGTGTAAAAATGGAAGCAAATAACATATGCGTTTCCTGGTTTCTCTTGTACCGCCTCTTTCATTAGCTGTCATTGTGCTTAGTTCACAGTGTAAGGCACATGAATTAATTAACTGAACATCGAATACCCAAACCCAGGGCATCAAATGATTATTTGGGTAGTAAGTACACAGCATTTTAAAAATCTTCAGATTCCAAATATCAGCAGGCTTGTGAGGAAGAAATAAAGTCACAAAGTTAGAATGGAGCCTTATTTATAGTTTGTTAGGATACTACCCAACATACACAAACACACACACACACACACACACACACACACACACACACACACACACATCATGGGGGAGGGTGTACAAGTAAAGCACTAATGTATATACAATTTAGCTTTCAGAATTTTTAAGATATTTTTAGATAATAGGGATGAGAAAGTTGATTTAAAATGATGTATTATTAATAATAAAAATTGTTATACTGCTGCTTTCTACCTAAGTTCAAGCTGTCCTAGTCAGTAGGACAATAGCAGAGGAACTCTTTCCCCTGTTTGCAATTGCTTAAGAATTTTCCAAGAAACATCCTAGCCAGCCCCCCCCTTTTTTTTTTTTTTTTTGTCAAATGCACCTTATAACATTATACAACTCTGGAGAAATGCCACTACTTAAACCAGATCCCAGCACCAAGAGTCACCAGTTGCCCATTCTTCAGAGTCTGTCTCATGTCAGCTGGGCAGGAAATACCAGATTCCAAAGGCTGGACTGAAAGAAAGCCCAAACCAACCACAGAGTTACAAAATCAGCCATCAATTTGTCTAATTAAAACTCCATTTAATATTTCATTACGATGGAACTCTGGTGATCTCAGGAAATACTCATTTAACAGAGCTATGTAACCACTTCTCCTTAAGTACCTATCATGACTTACAGAGGCTGGCCATGACCAGTCAAAACCCTGGACCAGCCATGACCAGTCAAAACCCTGGACCAGCCATGACCAGTCAAAACCCTGGGCTTTAGGTTCCTGATGAATCACGCATTTCCACATATTTTAACCAAAAGCTCTATCAAAAGACCCTCTCTGTGACTAGGCACCACCTGGAGTGGGAGCCAAACTTTTTATTCTCTTTTTATTTTTATTTCTCCCTTTGACCAATAGATGGCAACCTCTATTGGGTAAGAGATTCAGATTCAGAGCAGGCAGGCATGTCCTCCCTCCCACGAAGGCCCTGCACATTTTTTTTTTTTAACCAATGAGCTATTTCATCATGAATTAGTGGATGAGAAAACAAAATATCTTTAAGTTATTTTGCTATTACAATTTCTGACTTTGTAAAGGAAAATGGAGTTCTGAAAAGTGAAGGTTTCCTCAAAAAGAAATACACTAAACAAACAAAGCAGAAGAGAACTGCAGTTCTGGGCATGATTCTGTCAGTACTAGGACGCCCTCTGAAGAAATAGCATGAAGTCTACAAAACTCTGCATAGCAGATCCACGACCCCTGGATTGGTTTACACTTAAGTGGTGCAAATAGTGGGGCCTGACTGCATACACCTATAATCTTAGCACTAAAGAAGCTGAGGCAGGAGGATTGTCATGAGTTTAAAGGTCAGCTTGGGATGTGTGTGTGTGTATGTATATATATGTATGTGTGTATATATGTATATGTATAAAGTATTAGTCTCCTAGGACTACATAAAAAGAGTAGTCTTGGAAAACAAAACAAACAAAAAAACTAGCTACTAGTGAAACAGGCGAAGGAAAACTTACAGTAGAGTCTCCCAGAAAGCATCATTCGAGCAACAAGACTATGTATGTTCAATGCTAAATGAAAACTCTATGTTAAGAAACTAAACTATTCCAAGGTGCCTGTGTCTGGGAAAACAAGCACACAGCTGTGGAGAAAACACGTTTCGCCACAGAATACAGCTGGTTCTGTCTACCTTCCACTGACAAGGAGGGGAAGTCTCAGGTGAGGGAGCGTTTTGGAAGAGGCAGCTGGCCTAACCATGGTAATTCTCCTGTCATTTAACGTCATTTCTTCCTCGAACACCCACAAAGACAGCAACGAAGCGTTTGCTATCTCCCATGAACTACTGCTGTGTGCGGTTTTCAGCTGTTTAAATTGGCCCCTGGCCTTTACTTCCTGTGGCCAGGCGATTTCAATTCCTTTCATTTTTGTAAACTTCAAGCATATCACTTAAGTCTGAGACACATTTTGTGTGTGTGTGTGTGTTCAATGTGTCCTTTCTGTTTTGAGTATTATCATCAAACAATAAGTTTTAAATCCTCAGGTCCTGTGGACCTTGAGGTGTGATGGAGAGAGCTCCCTCACAGCTCATCCCTGGCCATCGATCCAATTTTACATATGAGAAAGCCAAGGCTATGTATGTTACCATCTTTGGGTCATGCAGCAAATAATTCACAGTGACTAAGGTAGACTCTTGGCCAAGGAGGCTACTAGAAGTTCTTAATGCCTGGCTTATTCACAAGTTCACCAAGTAAGTGAGACCAACAAGAGGGGACATGGAACCAAAGTGCAACGGCCTCCCTGGTGGCCCTACAACAGCAGAAACCAACCTTCATCCCATGTGCTTTCTACCCGACCTCAAGGACCCACACATTATTAAATGATGCAAAACCCAGTTTGTCTTTTTCTTCTCTAAAGTATATTTGTACAAACCCCCAAATGTTCCAGAAAATTGTTACTACTGCTGAATGTGTTCATTTTTACTATAATAAAGAAGTGTCAAAGACAATCAGAATTGGCCAACGTACTTGAGTAGTCTAAATGGTTTTGTTCTACAGATTCTCTTCGGCTAGAAAACAGGATGGGGAATGATGTTTGTTCTGTGCTATGCAGAGGATGCTGAGATGTGGTCTTTTATTCTACAGACAACAGCTGAGTCTAAGAGTCAACCTGAAGCGAGGGACTTGGACGCCTGGTCTAATCCCAACATGAACTGTGAGTGAGTTCACTCTTCCACTCTGCCCCTTTGTGTAAGAGGCTGAGAAAGTTGCCTCTTTGGATTTCTCAGAAACTCTATAAAACCCATGGGAGAGACAATGCAATAGCATCTGACAGAATTTTAAAGAAAACACAGTATAAGCACTGCTCTTGACCTCTGGTTCTAGTACGTTGCATTGATCTGAACAAGTCAGACAAGTACATTTCTCCAGCGCACACAGATGGCTTTGTCACTATTACTGGAAAACTAAAACCCATCAACAATAGGTCTCACCAGTTTAAGTATCCAAAAGCAGTTAGTTAGCTAATCAACACAACATTAATAGATTTAGGGTGAGTTATGATTGTGGTTAGAGCTAAAAGTCTTTTTTGTATCCACAAAAATTTATTACTTGACGTAAAATAAAATAGGCAATTAAAAAAATTTTCCATGAAGCCCACTGAGTTGAGCTTAATATTTCTAATTAAAATAAATAAGCCCCAACGTCTTTAATTATGACCCATTTAGGTAAGAGACTTTCGACACATACTTTCTGCTAAATCCTACTGAAAGAAAAAAAAATTTTCCAACACTCAGGCCTGTCTCCATGTAAATACACTCAATTGCTTCATGCTTCTGATTTTTTTCTTCTTCTAGGTAACCAGAAAAAGAAAACCAAGTTAAATCATTTCAATTTTAAAAGGTTTTAATATAAACAGAAAACTAAAAACACCACTCAGGATTTCGGCTAGCAGAAGTTTTATTTTCCCTTGATAAGCACATATTGTCACTTTTATGTCTCTCTGTCAAATCCACAGGAACTTAATCCCAACAGAGAATATAATGAATGTAGTCACAGAAAACTCCAAATTAATGACTTAATTTAAACTACAGCTGTTTAATCTTTTCACTGTAAGATGCTTGATTCCAGAGGAGCAGGAAGTGACCATGGGTAGAGAAAGGAAACTCGAGTAATTCATGAAGCCTAAGAAACCATTTTATTTGGGGACTGGGGGAGGTTGAGACAGGGTTTCTCTATGTAGCCCTGGCTGTCCTGGAACTCACTCTGTAGACCAGGCTGGCCTCGAACTCAAGAGATTCACCTGCCTCTGCCTCCCGATTAAGGGTGTGCCTCACCTCTGCCCAGCTAAGGAAACATTTTATATATTTTCAATTAAGCAGTCCTTTGTTACTTGGGTCCACATGATTGTCCACTCTGGGTGCCAAAGATGACCTACCTCTGATCCTAAGTCACCGAAATCAATTCAGTACCTGCTTTATGTAGAAGACTAAGGCTGGGGCTAGGCTTTCTGTGAGGGAAGTTTTTGGTAGACAGCATGCTGAACTGTCTCTTCTATAACCTGTTGACAATGGCTTACACTTATTTTCTCCAGCAATCATTTGGGAAAGATACAACGACTGGTGCAAACTCCTTCTGGGCTGGGCTATTCCTACCCTAGATTGGAAACAGAAATCAATTTTTTAATATTTTATTTAATAGTATACATTCATATACATCGATCAAGTCCACCCCACTATGCCTTCTGTTTCCTCGCCTCCACTACACATACTCCAACTTCATGTTGCTCTTTTTTTAAATTTCCCCGAGATTTCTGCAGATGTGTTACCTGTCCCATGAAGGCTGGAGCTCCAGAGAGCAAGGGCTCACACACCCGTCACCCACTGCAGCACTTAGGGCTTCCTAACCCCGCCTGCCCTCTTCTCACTGAAACTTCCCTTCAAGAATTTTATAGGTTATGACCTCTATGGAGGGCTCTTCCCAGAGCTGAATTTTCTCTGAGGAAAATCTTCTCATCTGCCGGGAGTTCATAGGACAGGGTGATTTTTTTTTTCTTAAACAGGAAATGAACAACAAAACCTTGCAAAGTTTTATATGTCTGGTCACAGCAGCAGAACAAATCTTGCCTTAATCAACATTCTCCTTCAGCAGTTAAGAGTCCAGTAGGTTTCATGTGCTTGTCATTGAGGTTTAGAATGTAACAGTTCTCCCCATCCTGAGGCAGAAATGAAGCTTTCCCATAATACAGAAGCACAGGGTTCAAAATGGGTCTCCCTCCTTCGTCTTAGCCCTTTGTGGAAACTGTGACAGTAGACCAGTGGGAATTCTGGCAGGAAGCAAGTCTCATCAGAGACTGACATTTTGTTTAGTTTACAAAAAAAAAAAAAAAAGAGGAGGAGGAGGAAGAGGAGAAGGAATTAGAGGAGGAGGAGAAAGAAGAAGAGGAAGAGAAGATGGAGGAAAAACCAGCCTTTTGTAGAAAACTTGCATTTTCCATTATGCGGTGCCTGGGGAGGGAGGAGGAAGGCTTCTTTCTCTATCTATAAGCATGTAATTTACGATGACTCATGTGAAATATAAATGAAAAATGTGACCCCCCCCCAGGCCGGGGTCAGCAAATTTTATTCCCACTTAGATCCAGTTTTCTCTGCCAAACCACGGGCTTTCCCTGGTAGACATGCAACTGACCCAGACACTGAGGGCTGAGTCCAAGGGTGACAGTGGGACGTGCTCAGCTCTCGCTTGGCTCTGTGGGCATGACAGTGAGCCTGATCCCAGTGCTGGGGACACCTGACTCCTAAAAAGGATGGAACAATGTGTCCCGGAGCTATGGCATCTCACAGCCCTCGACTCAGTCCTGTGGGGCCCAACGTGGGAGAATGCTGGGATGCTTCAGAGCGCTCTTTCCTTGCGCTGGTGTCCTCTGGAACTAGGACTTCAAAGATAAATACTACATCCATCCACCTCCACGTCCTCTGGGAACCACTGGACACGTACAGATTCGCCTTAGCAATTCATGCCTAAGATGTGAACCCAAGTCTGACCACTATGTTCTCTGAGCAAGACCCAACTTAAAGTCACGTGAAAAACATTCTCACCCTGACCCAAGAGCTCAGAACTGGTTTTTTTTTTAAAAAAAATAAAAAAGACTGAACTTTTCCCTAACCGGTCAGATAAAGCACAAATATTCTTTTAGACTGAGGTGGCTATTAAGGATTTTAAATCCAAGTTCCAAAACTAATAATGAACTAATAGCACCTTTGCTAAACAAACCAGGTCACTGCTTTAACCTGCAAAATCTCACAAAGAAACCTTGAAAGAAATGGATGGGTCTCATGAAAACAAGTAACTGGGGAGCTAGTGGGGGATGCTGGGAAATTTGTCCCATGTACATTGGATACATGTATGAAAATAGCCTTGTATAACCCTATGGGATAAAAAGTTAATTAAAATAAAATTTCAAAAGAAATGAGTATACAAATAATGTCCTGCGGGTCTCTGGTGTAATACATGCTTCACGTACATGATTCAGGTACAGACGGCATCCATCAGCCTAGCGAGTACTATCCACACCTGTGGTATTTGTAAGTTACTTTGAGATTAAAAGCATTGTTAGGCAAAAATTAGATCAATTCGAAACTGTATTTATTTAGTCTATGGTTTAGACACTGCTATTTCTTAATGCAGGAGGATGGCTGGCTAGAGGTCCCTGTCTTCCCGCCTGGCTCTAAGAAGGTTGTGTGTGGTGCTGAGAAGCACACATTCAGAAGCAAGTCTGCTGTGAGAACTGACTGGCCGCCAGCTGTGCTTGATCCTGGTCTAGTTTCTTTCCTAAGCCTCGACCTGCAATCAGGACGAGTAGGTGCACAAGAGTGCAGTGCCAGGTGTCCCGCCCACCACACACACTCCACCTATTTCTGCAAACTTACAAACAGCCACGTTGAAGCTAAAGTTTTTTGTGTCCAAGCAGGGCATTTCCTCTTACAGAAATGTGGAATCGAGGATCATGAACAGAAAACGAAAATGTAAATGAAAGTCACAAATACAACCTTTCTAGCAAATCGAAAACCCAGGTAATTATCCAGGTGCACGCCCACAGATGAGAGGTCCAGGGTCAGGTGACAACATTCCTTAGGTCCTGCCCCGCCTTCACCAGAGTTGCTAAATATTAACTCCTTTTCTGTCCTCTATAAACAAAATATTTTTATCCACATGTCAAGAGTTTACAACCACTATCAACCAGCCTTCCTTTCTTCTCTTAGGAAATTACACATGAAATGTGAGAGCGAACTCGGAAAAGTGCTAATTGTAAGGGGTAGGATGTAAAATTCACAACACTTCCACATGTGAACTAAACACAGTATCCAATGTTGATAAAAGATGGTCCCTCAAGGAACTACTGAATCCAGGGGCAATGATATCATCTGAGGAGAAGCCAGAGCCAGAGCCTCAGTGTATGCTAGAAAATGGGTAAGCTGGGCTGCCTGAGAGGTGAGGCGGGACATTGGTTCTACATCCTGAAAGAAGGTTGTGAAACTGGCTCATGCCCTTGTGAGGTATGTGAAGACAGCAGCCTCTCACAGTGGACTCTTTAAGCACAGGATGACAGAAGAAAGGGAGAGAAGGAAGGAGCCAGGTGAGAAGTGTGAAAGGGGGGCAGGAAGGGAGAGGGGAAAGACTGACCAGTAAAAAAAATTCCCAACCAAAAAAAAATGTATATATGTTATATACATTTATATATAATATGCAGTATGTAATATAATATATAATATATGTGATAGCTAGACAGTGGTGGTGCACACCTTTAATCCCAACAATCTGGAGGCAGAGTCAGGGGCAGGAGGATCTCTATGAGTTTGAAGCCAGCCTGGTCTACAGAGTGAGTTCCTGGACAGCCAAGGCTACCCAGAGAAACCTTGTTTCGAAAACAACAACAACAAAAATTTACCCACAAGTATTATCTAGGTTTTATAATTAAGTTGAAATTGGCCAAAAGCAATTATACAACTAAAGCCTGCAGACTGACGACAGGCCAGTTGTTTGACCAAACTGTGATCAGCAAGCAGGTCTCAGATCTGCTGAGCAGACCCCAGATCTGGCAAAGGAAAGAAGAGTAAACATTTGTTGCACTCGGCGCAACTCTTCCTTCATGAGAGCCAAAGCTAGTTGACTCCAGCCGCAGAGGGTCTGGAAAGATGTGGTCTGTCAAGAATGGCAGTTTAAACTAAACAATTTTGAAGTCTCTGCGCCAATATGTTTAAACTTCCTCTACTCGAAAAAGCTGACGCTGTTCCTCAAGTTTCCCTTAAGGGGAAGATTAGACCACAAGTGACAGTTACAATGTAACTGTCCAAAAAACTCCTAACATGAAGGCTGGTGAAGAAGCAAGTTACAGCCAGCTTGAACCAGCAAGCAGTTCCATTAGAAAGGCAGATTTGAATAATTAACCCAGCAAAGCTTTTCCTATGACCTTGTATGCTCTACTATCAGATCTATTTATGTAAATATAATTTCATATATATTGTAATAATTTGTATAGAAACACAAGTTTATATGTTTTATATATGTGGTATATAACATTGAGAACCATTAAGTCAAGTAGAGGTTAACTTAACAGTTAATATTTTCATCAATCTTATAAGATGCACAGGGGGCTGAGGGGGAAAGGCTCAGTCACTAAAGTGCTGTCCTTTTAAGGATAAAGACATGAGTTTGATCCCCAGAATCCACATAAAAATGCTGGTTGCAGTGGCTCACACCTGTAATCCCAGTCCTAGGGAGGCAGAGAAGGAAGATCCACGGGACTTACTGAGCAACCAGCCTAGCCTAAGCGCTATGCTTCTGGGCCACTGGGGGGATAGATGAGATAGATGGCCTTCCTAGGATGTCACCTGACCTTGTCCTCTGGCCTCCAAATCCCCCCCCCCCACACACACACACGCTAAAAACAACAGTAACAACAGTAGGCTCCAACATGCAGTGGGAATAAACTTTCTTTAAAATCAACCACCTCTTCCCAGCTTGCTGACCCAGCGTTCTTTTGATGTAAGGAAAAATGACACTCATGTCTGCTTCATACATTTGTTTTTCTTGAGTCTATTTCCTGAGACAGGAAACATCCATTTTGTTTAGCTCCTTTTGTCTTGGCAGACCATAGGTCACTGGAAAGGGGGGGTTGGGTCATCTGTCTTTGGCTCCAGGACACACCCTGGCTGAACAGGAGTGGGTGAGTCACCCGGCATAACATGGTTATCTACCGGCTCTTGTTAGCATGCTTTATCTGCTTGAGAGCACTGTGATGTCAAATCTCAACCTTCCTACTAGCTATGTAACTAGGATATTTAACTACACTTTGGCTTTACAATGGGTGTATGGATAAAGTCACCATCATAGAGTTATCATGAAAAGTAAGTAGCTAACACATAAATAGGTGTTAGCAAGAACCTGAGATATGTGCGACATGCAAAGGCAGGTGTAAAGCTAGCTTTAGGTTTATGTGTATACACATAGATGCATATATATATTTACAAAAGTTACTAAACTTCATATTCCAATAATGTATCTATACATTTATAGATATATATTTCTATATATATACATCTATATTATATATCTCTCTATATATTTACACCTATAATATATAGATGTAAACATATAATGTGTATATATATATATATGTCTTTTAAAAACTTATGCAGAATAAGCATTTTCCATCCATATTAATATACTTTTGTTATATCATGGTAGTTCTAGGAATTTGGAAGATGCACCCTGTATATGTCTAATGATTAATCCTTAAATTAATCAAAATTACCTTTAACATATGCTCTACTTGTGAACTTAAGGATGAAAATGGAACTTTTGAGCCCCACCCCCAAGTGACATGACAGGCTTACTGTGTTGTGGTACCTGAGTAAATGCAGCCAATATAAAGGAGGCAGCTCATCACCCTGGTCTCCATCATTTCTTCTCAAAACTGGGTTGAAACTCAACAGCTTCCGACACTGACTGCTAGAGGTGGAGGGTGATTCTGCTGCTTGGTAACAAACACCTTGTTATGTATTTTAGCAAAGAACTCTAATATTATTCTTTTTTTTTTTTTTTTTTTTTTTTTCTTTTTGGTTTTTCAAGACAGGGTTTCTCTGTGTAGCCCTGGCTGTCCTGGAACTCACTCTGTAGACCAGGCTGGCCTAGAACTCATAATCTAAATTTTTTTCTAAAACATATCTAGAGGTGGCTTTACTGTGACATCATGTGGGAACAGCGGAGAACGGTTCAGACCTGCGCACAGTCCTGAAGCTGTCCCAGCCATGTCACTATGTGTTACTTGAAATGAATTCCTGTTCACAGACACTTGAATTTCTTGACACATCTCTTCACATCTCCCCCTCCCCCATTTCCATTCAGTCTTTTCTCTGGATTCTACCAGCCGTTTCCTCTTGTATCCCGCTCAGTATAGATCTTATTTTTAACACTGACCATTCTTTTTGCTGGCTACATCTAGTACACATTTAGTATCTTTACTAACTCCCCTTTGGTCTTACCCCATCCTCATCCCATCAGCTTGGAATCACTCAGCTGCTTTCTGTCCACTCCGAGCAGACAAGCTTGAAACACTCACTTCACAAGTGTCTCTTGCCTTTCAACCCACTGGATGATGTACAAAACAAGTTTTCTGTAGGCTTAGGAGAATTTTCCTGTTTACCAGTGAATAAGATCTCTCACAGACAAGCGGTTTGCCCATCCTCTCCACTGGCTTAGGTCATGGGCTCAAGTCTAAAGTCAGATGACAGACTGAAACCAACAGTTCCCAGGCAATGCCTAAACTGGTTCTCCTTTCAATGTAGTTTTGCTAATCTGAAAGGGGAAAAAAAAAAAAAAATCCTTTCCTGCTGTTAGTTTGGCTGTCTGAGGCCCTGGCTGACAATAGCCTAGAATGCATAGAATTCCACTCAGCTAGTGTCTTTCAGACACCTCTAGCACTCTGCTTCTTTACAGACACGACCCAACTGTGCCACCCCTCCCAGCTTAAAACAGAGAATTTCTTTCTTTCTTTGCTTCTTTGTTTCTCGGGCAGTCATATTGGGTAACCTAGGTTGGCCTTGAACTTGGAATCCATGAACCTTGTCTCCTGAGTGCTGGATTACAGATTTGAGCAGTCTCATGTGGCTTGGTTATTTTCTGATTTATTTCCTCCCAGTGAAGAAAGGTAGGGTTAGAGAGGTAAGGAAGAGGAAGAGAAACACCCCTGGTGACGAAACAGAGACCTGGCTACTTTTAAGAGCCTTATTCTGTTGTGCTTTTAAAACTGTGTCTACTGAGTTCACATCAGGCAGGTTTTCCAATTAGATCTGACTCCTGCAATCATGAAGAATGTGCTTTTTTTCTTGCCTCTTATGACTGGTGGGAAGAGAGGTCCTCTTGGAGGCTCTCAAAAAGCTACACCAGGGTTACCAGTTAGGGCCTCATAAACACAGGGAACTTTTTACATAATATTTTTTTTTTTCAATTGAAGGAGGTAAAAAGTGAAAATCAAAGTATTCAAGAGGTCTTCCCAGCGCCCAGTGCTTCAGAGACTTCACCAGTAGTGTCACATTGTCATGGTAAGTCCCTAGAACTAAAATTCACCTGTGCCCTACATGCAAGCCCTCCATCCACCCTCCTGTCCTTGGAGGTCAGGGAACAGAACACAATGTGTACATTACAAACTTGGCAGTGGCCGACTCTGCTGAGAAATAGTTTGACATTCACAGGAATTCAGTAATTTACTCAGACCTCTAATGCAGCATTTACTGCTAACCTTGACATAATTCAGGGAACAAGGCTCCGGATTCATTTGAGTCAACGTGAGAGTTCTCATAGGTATAGAGTCCAAGCAGCTGGTCTTCACAAGCCAAAACACACAGCTCTTGGACTGGATATCCTCAGGATTTTGGCTTTGAAGCAGGGCAGGCCCAGTCTCTGTTTCATTCTAATGGAAAGGCTATGAGCCTGAAATATGAAAAACTGAAACTCAGAAGCATGTGAAGCAGTATTTAGTGTCTTCAAAAATAACAGAGGCGGGGGATACAGGGTATGTTTATAAGACTATATAACTTGTGAACTATCGGACCGGGGTACATAAGTCCTCGGATGGGGGAGGGGGTTGGGGCATACATAGGCATATACCCAAAACATGGTCTTCCTTTTGAAGTCCCATCCTTCTCTTTGTAAGTCAACCCCTTTGATCAGAAAGGAGTCATATATAATATGAAGGCAAGTTCTTTGCAGCTGGGTGAGTGGAATGACTAATGCAACTTAGCAGATAAAACAGATACATATGAAGACTTCAGCTGCCCATAACTTCAGAGGGGACAGCAGGTCAAAATCCATGCTGTGGCTGCCACCATGCTAGCCGTGGCTCTCCACTCAGCAAAGGTTCCTTGGCTATGGAGTCAGAGACAAGCTTATACTGTATCTCAAAATGGTTCTAAGAACCTACCTTTGAAAGGACAAGTGGGTAGCTGATGAGAAATGGCTATAAAATGCCCAGCAGGAGGCTGGCAGATACTTATGTCTTCAGAATTTTAAGGTTCAACTTAAAACTAAAAGATTTTCAGTAAATACATGTGTGAGAAAGTGTAGGATTAGAATCATTTATTCTAAACATATTTGTTCTGCCTCATTCCTTGAAATTAAATAAAATCAGTGTTCTGGGCTCTTTAAATATGTTTCTCTGAAAAATATTCATTTTGGGGGCTACCTTTAAAATAACCTAGTAAAGCTTGTTATTGCTAGAGAATGCTTTAAATTTATACATAATATATGAACGCATAAAGTTTTTAAATGTTATATTTAAAAATATAAATAATCATACCTATCATTTAACAGTGACACAAATACCTAACTATGTGGCTCTAATTAGGATAGAAATGAGCAAGAGATAGAAAAAGTTCTATTTGAAAATAGTTCACTATTGCTTAGTGAAGAAGCAATGCTCTTAAGTTTCATTAAAATATACATCACAGGGTGGGGTGGAGCACAGTGTTAGAGCAGAGCGTCTGCTTAGCATCCGCAAGGCTCTCAGTTCAAGTCCCAGCACCAGACAACAAAAGAAATACACATGTGATAAAATTAAAGCCAGCAGCATTGAATGCAGTCACAATGGTTTCAAAGTTCACATCTTGCTGGGCAGTGGTGGTGCACGCCTTTAATCCCAGCACTTGGGAGGCAGAGGCAGGCGGATTTCTGAGTTCGAGGCCAGCCTGGTCTACAGAGTGAGTTCCAGGACAGCCAAGGCTACACAGAGAAACCCTGTCTCAAACAAAAAAAAAGAAAAAAGAAAAAAAGTTCACATCTCATGATAATACCTACCATCACAAAATAGTACCTTCTCTGCACCTTTAAATAATTTTGAAAATTGCATTTTATTAAAACAAGTAAGACAGCTTCTTTTTGCTGGGACCAGTATTAGGTGTTTTCCTGTTGAGCAGAAAGATCGACCAAGATAAAGACCATAAAAGATAGGAACTGGCTTCAGGACAGTCCTGCCTAATATGAAAGTGTATTACCTCTTCTATAGATGTGAAGTCTGACTTCACATTATAACTGTCGTCATTTACTGATCCTGGAGACTGTAATTCAAATATTCATGAGGTCCCCAAGGACAAGGAGAAATCCACAGGATGCACGGGAGGAGACAGCATTCCATGGACACCATTTTACTTGCTCCTATACCACAGCACATGAACCTTGAAGCGCATGAATCATGAGCCAATGTGGAGGTCAGCAACTGCAAACTGCCCACCAATAAATGTCCAGCAATTGTTATACCGTGGTGAAATACATCTAGGATTGGTTATCATACAGATTGGCAAAAAGGTACCAACTGGACACTCCATTAGCAATAGTTCCTATAATCGCCTGAGAAGCATCTGAGGAGATCTTGTGCTGAGCTTCTGTGAGCATCTCTTCCCAGTTATCCTAAGTCAGTCCTCCACGTAGTCTCTTTTCTCCACAGCCAGGAGTTCAGGGTAGTGCTGCTGGGCTATTAGTGGGGAAAGAACTTATCCTTTGGGGGTAGGGGAGTTAGTTCTCCAACAGTTTTTAGCAGTAGAAATTTAGAGGTTGAAACAAAAACAGAGCCAATATTGAACTGTTCGTTTTACAACTAGTGTGCACTGGTATTAAAATGGTTATGGAATATTTGGGGAGGGATAAATAGCATATCAGAAAGAATTGATATTTCAATTGATATTTCATGCCGCTATTCCTTCCTGTCCGGGATATCAGAGTTGATCAACAAATTACAGATAGTCTTCCACACTAACTTCAATATGCATGGAACTGTGACTGGACAGAATGATCCAAGCCTTGCGTAATGCATGCCAGTAGCGGAGAACAGGTAAGATGGATGAATACAAGGAGACTGCCAACATCTATCTCTAAGCAAGAAACAGTGATGAGAAAGTATGCCTTAAGATGAGCTATGTGGTGGCACAAAGCCTCGGGGAGAAAGTAGGTTCTGCCACTTGTTTCTCCTTCCAATACAAAGTTGCGTTTTAACAATTAATGTACATTGTATTCGACTTTTAGTTACAAGATTGTTCCTTAACAATGTTTATACTGCCACAGTAGTAGAATAAAGATAAGCAAGGATACTTGTTAGATAAATAATGATAAATAGAAATACTTTATAAGTGGTAGCTCACTCCTTTAATCCCAGCACTCTGGCGGCATAGGCAGGCAGATCTCTGAGTTCAAGGCTAGCCTAGTCAACAAAGTAAGTTCCAAGTTGACAAACTGAGTTCCAGGACAGTCAAGGTTACACAGAAAAACTTTGTCTCAAAAGCCAAAAAACAAAACAAACAAAAAAAAACCGAAAAAGAAAAAAAAAATAATAAAAAGTATTTATAAAACTTTATAAAGTATTTTGATACTATTTTGTTAAATTGAGGGCAATTGGATCCTAGTTACTGGAATAAAAGCAATTTTTACTTCATCTTGTTGATCTCTATTTAGATTTGTTTTATTAAAAGCCTGAAAATTGCTTTGATATTAAATGCTATAAATTAAACTAAGACATGAAAACATTTAGTACGGCCTATGAAGCAAAGCTATTCCTATGTCCAGCTATCACACCAAGTGACCCCATCCCCACCCCATCTCGGGCTTCTATCCACTTTACATCTTTTCCTATGGCAATCTGTCAGCAACAAAAAATATACATATACCTGTAAACAACAGCCAGCTGCACAGCTAACATTTACTTTCTGTTTGTTCGTTACTAACTAAAATATGAATATGCAAATGATGTGACACACTTGGCATGCAGATTTGCCACAGGTACAAAATTTTCTCCTTTTGGGATACAACTTAGCAGATGTAAGGCACCATGTGTTGTTGACTTTCAGATTTTCTAATGTTTATTTTCTCAAGTCTGAATGTACTGAAGACATGTTTACTAATCCCTTTTGGACAAAGATGCTTACATACATCCTCCTAGAAGCCAGACTAGACATCAAGCTTATGAAAGACTCTAGGGACAACTAAACTAAAAGTTATAGTCCATGGAGTTTTATCTTTATGACAAAGAAAACTTAGGAAAATAACATTAATTCATTATTAGTGAAAAAAACTGAGTCTTTGGCTTACATAACTCATTTGAAGGGAGGTGGGAGGGCTTCACTCAAACTGAACAAGTAAGGCCTGTGACCCTTCACACACTTCACACACACACACACACTTCACACACACACAACCCCCCCCCGAAATGCTATACCCAAAAATTGAACATAGAATATACTGGAATACAGTATAGAATCTAAGACTCTTAGAAGGCACCTAAATACACAAATAGTACCATTCTTTCTATATATCATTTTCTTCCTATACATACGCATCTGCGATAGGAGCATAATTTATAAACAATACAAGCTACAATAATCACAATATACTGTAGTAAAAAAAAAAATCATGGAAATAATGGTCACTGCCTCTCTCTCTCTCTTACTCAAATGCCTAGTTATATAGTAATATGTTCAGATCTCCATTGACCTCGGGTAACCAAGCGCCAGCCAGGGGCTACTGCATTTCACTTAAGGGAAAAATAAAATGTGGAGCTAGAGAAATGACCCAATGATTAAGAGCATGTATTGCTCTTTCAGAGGACCAGAGTTCAGTTCCCAGGACCCACCAGCAGGGAAATTCGAGGTCACTGGCACTTATACACAGAACTTTATCTATAATAAAAAGAGAAATAAATCCATAAAAAAAAAAGAGAAACAAGGAACCCAAGCTGCTGGCATCGGCCATCAATTCTATAAAGAAGCTCTGGCCTTTCCCTGTGAGTAATACCCAAGAGAAGGAGGTGTGTCTCCTCTCCAGGCTGGGAATGCCCGGGGCAGCCTTGACTCAGAGGCCAGAGGGCTCTGCCGGTCAGTTCCTAACTAGTTACATCTGAAGAGGAAGAAAACTCCTTTCTCCTCTTCCGGATTTCCTTTTACAAATGAATATGGATATGTTAACTGTTCTCCAGGATTCCTTTCCTTCCCTGCAAACATTTCTGGGGGGAGAATGATTACATTTTAAACTAACAAGAAAAATAATTTAACAAATCAAGAATTTAGTGATGAGAATATTGTTTATATGTGGAAGGGAGGGCTATATCGCAATATGTAATAATTTAAAAGTAATACATTCTATGATCACAAAAGAAGTGGTTAGAGTCATCTCCTTGTATCAAAATTAAGAATCACATTTATATGCAGGCATAGTGATGCTTTCAATCCTGGCACTCCAATGGCAGAGGAAGGCAGATTCCTGTAACTTTAAAGGCAGCCTGGTCTATTTAGTGAGTTCCAGGGCAGCCCGTTACATGGCAAAATTGTATCTCAAACCCCAAACAAAAAAAGAGCTACATATGTAGGCTAGGTGCATAGTACTTGCCTCACATGCCCAGGTCCTGGGTTTGAATCTCAGTACAGTACTATCACCATGACCATTAAAACAACTACAACAATTGTGATTAATCAATTATCCTAATCATCTTTCAGAAATACATTTTGTTTCCTAGGAAAACACCAAAGGCAAACATTCAAGTTTTTCCTGGTTATCTAGAAGCAGAGAGCCTTCCCATCAAGGGTCCTGCTTTCTCCACCTCCACCGAGCAAGCACCACAGTTACAGACTGCAGAACTGGTGATCACCACCCAAAGTCAGATCCGGAGACAGTCCTCCAGCTTCCTGGCAATGCTTCCCTTGAAAGGGGGAAAAGAGGTGGAGACTGGTAAAAAAAAAAAAAAAAGGCATATCATCAAACATCAATCCCACGACCAGGAACCCTCTCTGTCTATTGTCTTCTGCAGAGAGTCACGCACTGAGGCCATGGCACCCCACCAAGGTGTGTCATTTGGGATCAGGTCTCTCTAGCTTCTGTGACCTCTGAGTGGTACAGCCGATTTATGTGATTTATTGCAGCCTCGCTTTTTAGACAAGGAGTAACAAGCATGGAGGGACACCAAAAGCTAGAGTGTGAAAAATGTAAAGATAACATGTTTAGGGAGACCATGAAAACAAACACAGAACGCAGGCTCTTTTCTTCTTGTGCTTAGAAGGGATTTTGATCAAAAAGTAAAACAGGTCGAGCCAATGTCTGTGTTTTGTTTTATATGTAAAACCAGCTGGGACCGGCTGTCAGGCGTCCTCAGGGTCATGGGTGCATGAGGCATGCCTGAGGTTTATGTAAACTTGGGTGCCCAAGTGGCCCCTCAGGTTGGCAGATTTTACTGATTTACACAAACTCTCTTGGTCAGAAGCTCACAAGATTAAACAGCCAGCTAAAGCTGAACTTTAAATGGAGGATCGCAAAGTATGCGCTCAAGCTGCTAAAAGCAGCCCCACAGACATCTTCTGCACAAGAAGAATGTATTTGTCTTCCTCATCCCTAAATCCTTGCTTGCAGTGGTTCATTTCCTTGTATAGGAGAGGAAATGGGAGACCCCCAACAAAGGAAGGTTGTGTGTAGGACAGAACGTCTGTACCCAACAGCTAAGGCAGAGGGGCCAGATCACGGATGTAAGTCTCAGTGTGGAACACTTGCACAGTCCAACAGAACAAAGAAAAAGCTGTCTCCAAAGATGCTCAAATAAGACACTAGGTTACAAGAACATGAAATAAAACAGGAAGCCTCCTTTTGCACACTGTGGCCCTCCAGCAAAGAGAAAGCCATAAAAGGGGGTGAGGAGGGAAGGAGGCCACTACAAATAATCCAAAATCTGTGCCCCAGGTCACCTGCTGATAGGACACACCTTCTACTCCCTATCAGCTTCACCCATTTTCCCAGCAACAGAACGATCTGTCCCAAGGGCTGTGACAGAAGATAAGCATTCTGGAGGCCCAGCAAGCAATGTTGAAGGGCAAAGCCACAGGGTGCCTCACAGCTGAATGAAGCAAAGAGCAAATAAGGCATGGTGGCCAGAAGCAGGCTAAGCCCTTCAGCCTGTGCACCACATGCGACCCACAGAGCAAGTGGCTTATTTCAGCCACCTGCACTGTAACTGGAGGAGCACAGGCCTTTACTCAGTTGACAAGACACTATAGCACTGCGCTCACAGGCAATCTAGACCCCTCCTCTAGTTCAGCTCACCATGAGCCAGCTTCGGGGAAAGGAAGAGGGGGATCAGGAACACAGGGACCTAGGGAGGAATTGTTGGAGTTGAGAGAACAGAACGCAGCTGTGAGGGAAGAAAAGAAAAAAGAAAAAGAAAGGAAAAATGTCTTCATCTTCTGTTTTGCTTTCTAGCACGAAGTAGGGACACACCCCCCCCCATATCTGTATTTACTGAATGAATGTGATGCCCCCGGTCCAAGATCATTTAAGAAATAAACGTATTCAATGCACAGGCTAGAGTGCTCTAGACAAGGGCATGCAAGGAGGAGTTGCTTAATCAGATGTTCACATAGGTTGCATTGCGTTTTGTTGTTTGACATTTATTATGTACTTGACACTCACTGGCTTAGCTACATAACAGTGCCTGCTTTGTCCTCGTTCAAATGCTAGTTTCTTCAACCCATAACTAACCTTCATAGTCTTCTTTCGAAATGCATGCAGTACAAAGAAAGAAAAGGTAGATTCTATTGCATAAGGACTCCAGAAAAGTCTACTTTTGGCCAGAGTTGAATAACACTTTCCTTTGAAATACACAGTGGTCTCCAGGAGCTGCAGTACCCAACTGTAGTCACAGGTACTTGGGAGGCAGAAGAGGGAGGGTGACATGAGCCCAGGAGTTTAAAACCACCTGGCAAACATGAGGAAGAAAACAGGGATGCCTGGGGTTAAGGAGAATCAACAGGACAAAAGAAACAAGGTTAGCATGCACACTGGTCCAGGGTTCCTCTGCCTACATCACTGCCCATTAACGGGGTGTCTGGTGTCCAGGTACCCAAAAGACAGAACACACACAGCTCTTAGGCCTTGAAGAGGAGCTTTAGGGATGAGAAGAAGAAAACCAAAGAACTCAGAAGACTGCACACTCAGTGGAGGGAGTCCAAAGGAAAAAGACAAGAGTGAAGAAATTATCACCTAGGCGAAGAGAGGACTCTTCTCCAGAACTCCCCTTTCTGGCCACCACATGATTTTCCACTACAAAGGCTTTGGAAATGAATATTTACTTGAGCAAAAGAAATCTGCATCTGTACCTGTGTGGGAGCTGCTGACCTCACAGTCATGAATCATATTTAAATGAGAATGTGAGGCTAAAGTACAATGCCCTCCTTGTGACCCCTCCCTCCACTGTTTTCCCAACCTTTCGGCTATTTCAAATCTCTATTTATATTCAGGCCCTTCTTTCCAATATTTCCACGTACAGCATCACGGGTCTCTTCTTGAATCCTACTGAATTTTTTTCCCCTTTTCCCACATATCAGAAAGAAGAATGAAAAGGCTGTTTAAAAAAAAAAACAAAAAAAACAACCTCACTGCTGAAAAGAGAAAGAAAGCAAGCACAAAAAACATGCAGCTCCTTACAAAAAAGAAAGTCCTGTGCCTATTGGTCCTGTCCCTTGACTGGGTATGACAGCTGAATAAACTTACACCGGATGGCAGCTATCACATGCAATTTTGTTTAGAAGCTATTTCACAAAGTCTTTTTTGTCAGTAATTATGACCTGGCACCCTCCACCCCACCTTATGAATCATCTCTAATTTAACTGAGCTTTTTTTTTTTGGTTCTGCAACCCTTTATATTTTGGGTGCAATGAAGTCATTTTTCTTCTTAAATGAACCTATTTAACTATTTCTAAGTTTAACGAAGAAGGAGGAGGAGGAGGAGAAGCAGCAGCAGCAGTAGCAGCAGCAGCTGGAGGAACAGAGAGTTCTACAATTTACAGCACTGGCTGCTCTTCCAGAAGACCTGTGTGCAGTACCCAACACCCACGTGGTAACTCACAACCTCATGTAATTCCAGTTCCAGGGATGTGATGCCCCCTATTGACATCTACGGGCACCTGCACGCCTACGGTGCATAGATACACAGTCAGGCACACACACATAACCATAAAATAAAAATAAGTAAATCTTTCAAAGTAACAACAAAGAGAGAAGTCAGATCAGAAAACATGTTTTTTTGATGGAGAAAAACAAATGACTTATTTATCTTCAGTCCGCTAAACCATAATACAGGAGAAACACAGAACTTAGGGTATGTGCCCAGAACACATGCACACATTCAAAGCTTTTTGATTTGCATGAAAAAAATGCTTTTTATCTTTGTATAGTTTTTAAAACTACTTTATTTGTTATGATCGAATATAGTATAAAGTCCTCCCAGTATCCCTTTGGGGGTATCTTAGGTCTGTTCTTTGACTCAGACACTATGTTCTCAGTCCTGTTGCCTGGTGCTCAAAGGCAGTTCTCCCCCTTGAAATCCGCCTCTTTATTCTTGGTTGCTCCTTCATCTGGGAAAGCCTAACACTGTTATCAGAATCCCTTCCAGAAACCTCCTGTGCAGCCCGAGATTTACTAGTGAGAAACAGTGTCCGACAGAACGGACAACACCAAAGCTGAACACAAAGCTCCCCGCAGTAAGAAACTGAATAGAAGAAATCTAGCAAGAAACAGCTGGGCCCAAGCCCAAGCGTGGGCCATCTCCAGCATGAGGATTCTGAATGGAGGTGGTTTCCATTTAAGAGAAGTACCCAGTGAACCCGAGCTTCTTATTGGGAAGGCCAGGCAGACTACAGGCATTGCTGCCACAATGGTACTGCACTGCCCATGTGGGAACACAAACCCCTTGCCTTTCATGCTAACTCCCAGCCTAGAGAGGAAACCAAGAGGCTGAGTCTGGGTTAGAAAAACAATGGTTTCTTCTCTGCTGAGTTCTGTGGTCACTTTAAGGCTCTCCGTTTTTCCATACAAACCACATTGACATTACATATGCTTATATTAGATCTACCCTTTGCTTTCCCAAAGCAAGAACAATTATAAGAATTGTCCGTATGTGTTAATTCAGTAGCCACTGCAGTAAGAGAGCTTAATGATATTCACAAAACCGCCTCTCAGACACCATTCCCCAATTTATACAAACGTAAGCAAACTTCTAGCCGTGAAATGACGGACCAAGTTTTGGTACACTATATACCAGTTCAGGTCAACTTGCCAAGATGACTTCAGAGCAAAGCTTAGCCATCCTAGCTCAAAGATGACTAGGATCTTACCAATTAAAAGATAAAAAAGGAAAACAAATCAAAAGGTCATTAATTAACCGGCCACCCATCATACTGACCTTGTTGCTCAGGGTCGGCTTCAGGTTTTGAAGAACCAGGTGCTACAGGAAGAGGTCGAGGGGGCCGAGGCTTGGGAGTAGGGGGTGAAATTCTTTTCCTTCCAATGTATTCGACATAAGTTCCTGGAAAGTCTCCCCTCTCCCCGGTGGTTTCATTGTAGCCATTTAACCAGCCAATATCTTCAGGCCGGGCTTCCTGGCCATCACTGAATCCAAGAGCCACTAAGGAGCCTTTATTCACAGTCAGTATGTCCCCCAAGTGTAGGTCGATGTCTTCCTCTCTCTCCTTCTTGTAATTGTACAGTGCTCTGTACTGGTACCCCTCTGCACTCATGTCTGCAGCTCTGGTGGCCTGCCACAGAGAAGCCGGCTTGCACACTGCAGTCTGAGTTTACGTTTTGAGGGAAAGTGAGTTCAGAGAATGGGCTAAAATCCCTAACAGGTGTCCAGCAGAGTACAAAGGACCACTATCCAAAGGTTTAAGGGAGGTGACTGGCCATCCGGCTGTCCATCTGTCCTCCATCAATAGTGTGACTGAAGACAGGGCTCTCCCTCTGCGCACCACCGTCCTCCCACGTGTCCTTCTCAGCAACTTGTCAACACCTTGACTCCAGGTTGACTCTCACAGCGAGGCCCAATCCTCTCTGACGTTCTTGTCACACTGTCCATCTGTCGTCTGATTTTACTGCCACGCTCCACTCTCAGCTTCACCTAGCAAAGCAAAAACAAGGCTTAGGAATGAACGTCACACTTGGCCATCTGTGTGGATTTGAATTTCTACCCCCATTCAACAAGTACTTAATCAATTTGGCAGAGGACATATACAGGCCGGTGTGCTACTGCTTGACACAGTATACAAAACCACAATTAGTAAGACAGTCCCTGCCTTCTAAGAACACTGGGAGGGACAGGGTTAGAAGTGCCAGCATACGGCAATGTTCCGGAGATAAGACTAGTACATCAGGACCAAAACATTACGTAGATGTCATAATAGATGCTGACACGAATTCCCATGGGGAGAGAGAGAGAGCGAGAGAGCAAGAGTGAGAGCAAGAGAGAGAGAGAGAGAGAGAGAGAGAGACCACATCAAATTGCAGGAATCTGCAGACAGAATGGAATGTGTGGTATGATCCTGGGTACAGACAAGACCAAGCAAATGTCATATTATAGAAAGAAGCACAGGCAGTCTCATCCATCAGAAGACAACGAGGGAACAGTGAACCTGGGATGGGAAGACAAGAGGGTCACCTGAAATGTACACCAACAGGAAATGTAAGTCTCCAAGTGTAAGTGAGAAACTGTACAAGGAACCCCAGTCTGACTTCAGTGCCCAGGAAGGATGGGCACATGGAAAAAATGGGGGCAAGAGCTCCAGAGAAAGGTGAGGACAGAGACTAGAGAGGCAGGAGGAAGTCCAGAAAGGTGCATACGGAAGTAATACAGGATGAAGGGAGAAGGTGTGGAAGGTGATACAGGCTCTCTGGAGCAGCAAGAGCAACAAGTGCTTGAGCCTGTGTTGCTGAGAATTCCGCACCAATGTTATCAGGCAAAGGAAAGCCGAGAGGTCTGATGGGCACTGGGAGGTAACACATCCCCTGCAGGGGTGCTAGTGCGTGGCCAAAAACTCCGGCTGAAATCAGGAATACACCTGAGGTTTTGTAATTAGCTGCAAATAAAGTTGGACTGATTACAGTGGGATTAGAGTTACACACACACACACACACACACACACACACACAGAGACAGAGAGAGACAGAGACAGAGGGGGGAAGGTACAGATGTACACATACAAAAACATTGCAGTTCAGTCAGTGTGAGAAGGAAAATCAAGGCTTAGATACAAAGTACACCCTAGAAATAGGACTAAGCAAGATCAGGCAAACACAGGGGGTTCCCCGAGTCAGAGCCTTGCAGAAACCCCAGAGATGGGAGACTGAATTAAGGCCTCTGCTCATCCAGGAACCCTCAGTGTCCTTCTGAGATCCCAGACTTGCAGGACAGCAAGGAGGATGATAACTAGACTTCATTTCTTGAGTTAAGAAACAAAAGGAAGTAGCCATGCTTACTGGTACGGAAATACTATGTAAAACAGGTTTGGTGGAGGCCAGGGTCATGAAAACTATTTTCTTTTTATTGCCAAAGCAAACTGAGGGCAGAGCAATTGGTGAGCCAAAGTTAAGAGAACGTGGAGTCATCATGGATGGCTAGCAGGACAGCATGCAGTAGAGATCCACGCTGCACTCCACTTTATTTCTCAAGGTTACCTTTACTGCAGAGACTAAATTCAAGCTAAGGTTTCAGTTCACCAACTGTATGGTAAAGCAAATCAAAAAACAGCCACCCGATCTCAGGGTGCCTAGTCAAGGGGACTTTTCTAAGTCTACAGAGTGCAACACTTGAGAGGCTGAGTATTCCAGGACTCTTCAGGGTAGGCATCTTAAGAAGCAAAATCTAATCACAGATTAATTGTGATGTTGGCATTCAGAAGTGTAAAGTATTCAACTTCACATGGCTAAAGCCTCTTACTGTTATACAATAACACTCTAAAGAGGGCTGCACATTCAAAGGAAGGAAAAACAAACACTGGAAATCTTTGTGTAGCAAGAATATTAATCTGGGATAGTACAATACTTTGCATTTCAGGCATCAGAGGAAAAAAAATTAATGCAGCCAGTGGAGCATATGAGAAAATAAGCTATATTGTGTTTGAAGAAGGCCTCTCCTTTGAAAGATCCAGAATCAAATTAAATATTCATTGCATAAATTCACACAAAAATGTAGAACTAGCAAATCTCATTTTTTTTTGTACTAATGTGCTCTGTACAAAAGAGACACAGAACTCGAAAGAACATGAAAATTTACATATCCCTAAATGCTTGGAAACCAGGCAACATGCCTAAGAATAATTTAATTCCTTCAAATCTGCCCTGAAATTTCTGTTAGCTTTTCCTGGCAATGTGTGTCTTTTGGGGAGGGGGAAAGTCCTAAATCAGTAGCCTGGGTAGATAGCTTTCTGCCAGCTGGTGCCTAGCACTTCCTCAATCTCAACCACCCAGAGGACCCATTTGGTGGGATTCTCAGTAGAACAGGAAATGCAATGCCTCCAGCCCCCAGCAACCAAGTAAGAAACCCAGGCACACAGCACAACAATATAGTTAGGCTTGTTCCTCCAAGGCTACACAGAACCTGCTCCCTGCCTTTTAAGGGCTTTCTAAACCTGAGGTCCTATTGAGTGTGCCCCGGGGCTAAGTCTGCACAGGGGGTGAAACTTGGGAAGAGTCTGATAGCTGTATGAGTCTGGATTTTAGAGAAAACAATCCCCACCCTAGAAAACCTTGCCCTGGCTACTATCAGAAGAATCTTAAGACCTCTGCAGGACTCTGGGTCTTAGCCTCATAAAGAAAGCCCAGATCTCTTATGACTCAGGGATTACAAGGAGAGCATGCCTGCTGTCTTCTGGGATGTCCCAAACATGGCCAGGAAGATCAATGCAGACAGTTAAGGTTAGCAGTCAAGGTGAGCAATGACTCAGAGTCGACAAAGTGCAGTAAAAATGGAGAGAGCCCAGACAAGTCATTTATTTGGGTGGGGACTTGATCATGCGGTGACAAGGCTCAGGGAGACCTTGGCTGGGCAGAGGAGGCAAGCCCTCCCCTCTGACTGCACCCTGCACACTTTCTCCAGCCTGCCATACCCATTTAAATGAGGCTGTTATCACAGCTATCCCGTGACACTTTACAGGGAGCTGTGTCTTCAGCAACCCAAGATAACCAGGGTACTACAGATATTCTCACTTGACAAGAGGACAAAGCCAAGCATCTCCAGCATGACTACACTCAGCACCAGAGGTAGAATCTAAACTCAGTTCCAGCCACTTTTACCACCACCATAACTTACTTCTGGACTCCTTGAGTTTAGCTGTCTAAGGAGCATCTTACCCACAGCAGCAATACCAACAATGCAGTATCCTGCCTACTCTGGCTGGTCCCCCATGAGAACTTTGTGGATCTGCCTTCACAGCAGCCACACGGGTGAGTGGGTCTGGCTCCCACACACCTGCACAAAAAGAAGCCATAATAACTGGGCAGCATGCCTGCCAAGTGCAGGACCTGGCACCTAAACCATGCAAATATGCCTCCCCAAAGCACTTCATTAAAATGCAACCTTGCCTAAGAAGTCCATAAATTAGTGAATAAAAGGAACCTGAGCAAATCGCTTCTGGAATCCTGCCCTTCTGTGTCCTACAAACTTAGCTCCTGCCACCTGTATCCCTCTTGGCTTCTCTGCCTGTGTTACTCTCCTGGGCCTCCCTTGCACAATTCCTAACAACTTAGCTCCTCCCTGGGTAGATAAGTGAAGCATCTATCCAAGAGTCACGAGGGCTGTCACGTCTAGAGAACTGGCAAGCTCTTCCTCAAATTGTCCCCAGGACTGCAGAACACCCAGCGGCCTGAAGCTTGTGGAAGTGCCCGTGGGACCCTCCTGAAGTCAATTCAGAGTTTTGACAGACGTTTCCCCTTTCATTAAATTATGCCTCCCATTCTCTTCAGCTACAAACACCTGCCCCAGTGAACAATCTCCACCCAGATTCACAGAGTAAAGGTTATTAGCTATGTCATCAACATACTATTACTTTCAGATAACCCAGGCAATTTTATGATATAAGCTCTAAGCTAATAGAGTATGGCATACTTACCCCCCCCCCCCAAGAACATAATGGAATTCTGTGAAGAAACTACAAAACTTATTTCAATACAGGATCATATACAACCGTCCACAATTTCCTTAAGAGGAATTATTTTGCTCCAGTTTTTTAAACTTTTTCATAGCTGTCTATAGGCCTACTCACTGAAAGTACGTTTTCTTTCTCTGGTTAACATACTGAGAAATTCTCATTTACTCAAATAAAATTGTTTCTGATGCTTGACAAATAGAAATCCATGACCGCTAAATGTGCAATGGTTTGAAAATAGGTTCTTTCTGTTTTTAACCTTCTAACCTGCAGGCATGATGGAAAAGGGCCAAACAAACTCTCTGAAAGTCCTTCCGGTTTTTCTGACTTACTCTATCCACCTTTTACAAAGGACAGGATTTGGAAAAACTGATTGGGAAGCAGAAATAGTGGTTATCTTCAAATCGCATTTTTTTTTAAAAAATAAAGATGATATTTATCTACTCGTGCAATGCCATCTGTGATGAAATTAGTGGTGTGACAGTGGGTGGCAGGACTCTGGGTGGCCAGCCTACACCACCATGTGTAATCCTTCCCCGGTTATTGTGCTAGCTCAGAGTCTCACACAAACATCCCACCTCAACTTATATTCTTTTGTAAAACAGGAATCCTTACTTCAAAATCTGTCTACCTTTCAAAATCCTGGAAGTTATGAACTATTAAACTGATCCTAGTAAACACCATGTGTTTGTGTATATAGAATGGCGGAGACACCAAGTAACCTCAGGTAAAGGAGGACGGAAAAGATGGGTCCAATGTGACAGGCATCTACCATCTCAGTTCACTGCCAAACCAACAAGCTAAGCCGAATGTGCTGCCCGCTGCCATACTTCAGGCTGGATAGCCAATGTGGGTAAGTAGGGTGTGGACGTTGTAATTCTCGCCTGCAAACCCTTTGAGGGTAGTGAGTACACACCCAGGTGACACAGTTAACAGGCAGGACTGCAAAGCAGTTACAACACTGGGTGTCCCTGAGCACACCAAGAGGAGTGGAGAGAGCTCACCCAGCTCACCCCCAGCAGCCCTTCTAGACTGTGAGTCATGATGGAGAGAACTAGGACTTACAGCCATGATATTTATTAGCTGAGGAAGAGATCCATCCCTACCACCCAGAAGAGGCCATGAGGCCAGTGTGCCTGGTTCCCTGCATGACTACAGTAGAGAGGGATTGAAAGGGAGCCATGGAAGTGTGAACTGAGGGAGATGCCCTCAAGTGCTTCTTCTTGTGAGAAAGCAACGTTAGTCCTTTAAATTCATGGCAGGAAGAGTGAATTATGAGCTGCAGCTAACAGCGATTGCCCGGGTCCATGCCTAGATAGGTAACTATGGGCAAGTCAAGTCGCTAAAACCTCCCTCCCTCCCTCCATCATCATGTAAGGCCGATGGAAGCAGACCTATACCTTACTAGGTCTTTATGAGGATTAAAGGCAATTACACTCACAAAAGCGCGTAGTACCGTGCTTCTCAGTACAAGCTTAATACAATTAACCCTGACTCAGGCACAGTTCTTGGAATTTGATGTGAACCCTTACAACTGCTCTAGCATAATTCTCAGCCCCATTTTGCAGATGAGAAAACAAAGTTAAAAGAAGTTGACAGTCAACTGCAGTTATGACATTCTTGTTCTGCTCTTGGTAACAATAGGACTGCCAGCAATATCAGCATTGAATGTCACTGCCCTTTGCACAATGCAGATTTAAAACAGAAACAGACAGGTGCCAGGAATTTTCTCTTGCACTGCCTTTCAATGCTGCAAGCAGTTCTAAAAGAAGCCTGAAGCTACCTAAAATAAAACTCGTGCTGTAAATAGAGTCAGATAGAGCCTGCCTGTGGACTTAGCCCAAATAATTCTCTCTCCAGACCCAAGGTGGAAGGTGGCTCAGGGGAGGTCAGGGGGTGTTACGTGGGAGGGGGAACAGAAGTGTGCCTGGTAGCAGGGCACAAGGTGGGAGTCACAACGCTGTTGTCTAGTTGGGTTTTATGGCTGCTCCCTCAGCTGCTCTCAAAGAGGAAAAACTGAACACAGTCATGCAATGCCCCCAGAGAATGAAGGCAGCTGGGTCCTCCTAGGACAAGTCCAGTTGTCAGAACCACAGAGGCATTGGAGGAAGGCAAGGGGCAAAGGCTGAACCGCTGGCCAGATACCTCGCCCACTGGCGGAGCCTCCTGACCCTTTGGCCAGGCTCCTATGACCTCAATTCTCCCCAGGTGATCATTAACCTGAGAACTATTTTGACTACAGGTGCTTATGGGTATATATTTGATTTACGTCAAGGTATACGACAGTGGCAGAACAAAAATGACATTTTTATGGTCTTATTTTTTTTCTTCAGTAAGCTTGTATTATAATCATTGCACATTTCTCCAGAAAATAGGGGATTGGGGGTCGGGGGGACACTAGCATGAGCCAAACAGACAAGCTCTAAGTTTTTACACACTCTATCTTTCAGTTCATTTGGCTTAATGCACAAAAAAATGGCCTTAATTGGCAGTACTTTAGGCAAGTGATTTCAATAAGAGTACTGGCAAAATCATGGCCAAAAAAAAAAAAAAAAAATTCCATTAAAGAGGAGTCAAATGAGGCTTTAAAAACTGCAAGGAATAATACGAATGCTTTAAAAGTTAATCACAACTGATGTTTAAAAATTAAAAAGATACGATTTATACTGTCTTTAAAAAAATAAAAAATAAAAAACCTGGCAGTTGCGTTTGGTGGCACAAGCTTGTAATCCCAGGGCTTGGGAAGGAGAGGTGAACGGCTTAAGAGAGCAAAATCAAGGTCTGCTGCATTAGGAGTTCGAGGCCAGTGTGGACTACATGAGACACTGCCTCCGAACTGATCCATACTCACACATACAACTAATAATCCCTTCGACCGACAGGTGACTTTCTGGTTTCCAAAGCTTCACCAGAAGGCTTCATTCCCTGCCTTAGCTAGCAAAGCCCTACATCATGCAAGGGGCTTTGTGCTTGACCTGTCTAATATGCCTAACAGACTGATAGGAGCTAATTCCTTCTGCAAGTGTCCACCTTCTTCCTGAGAGATTACAAGTAAAAGCTCACATGCAAGCATTAGCTCCATGTGTATAGACTACTTGACCATAAAACCATTTTTTCCCTGTTGACGCATTCACAGTCACTATCTCTTTATCCAATAAAACACATTTTGCGAGTCAAAAATGCAAACAACAATAAAAGCTGGACCAGAATTGCTCCTATTTTCACAAGTATGTGGATAATTTTCTCCAAGTGAATGCCGTTTACAACACTTTACTGAACTACTTAGGAGAAAGAGGGGCAGAGAGGAAATTCCAATCAGTTCAACAAACTTAAAGGTTCATGGTGTTCTTGGGAAAAGTTTAAAGGAATAGCCAATACTTTTAAGGGTACAAAGTCTGTGTAAGTTGAATAAACTTGACTTAGATTCAAAGCCTTCTGAGAGATTAGCTTGAGGGGGAAGAGAGACAAGAAAAGGCTAATGAGGGAATGAATATGAACAAAATATGGTAATACATGTATAAAAATATCTCCCCAAACCCCACTGTTGTATACAATTAATATATACTTAATAAAAGTTTAAAAAAAAAAAAAAAAAAAAAAAAGGGCAGGGAGTGCACCGAGGTTAGGTGTAATTAACATTTCCAAAAGATACATGCACACCACCCACCAGCAGCAACCAAAATACATATTTCTGTAATGTGTTCAACTGCTCAGTTTTCCCAAACTAACTTTATACTAGTATACTAGAAATGTACCAAAGACACACACACACACACACACACACACACACACACACACACACAAAAGCTAAAGAGAACAATAAACCGAGTCAGTGGGCAGTGAAATACTTTTTTTACATGACTACAGCGCATCCCAGATGTGAAAAAGTAGAATGCTATCATAAAAATGCAAATAAAACAGCAGATAACAGCGTGCACAAGGCAGAGTTCTGTTATGCAACTAGGAACAGGTCCCGTGCAAGATGAAAGTTAAAAGCAAACTCCCACAACAGCATGAGAGCCAGTATCAGCTCCATCCAACTTTCTTCAAATCATAAAAACTGACAGATTGCTATGGAAAAGTAGCATGGCCTGCAACAGGCACTTGGAGGAAGGCATCCAGCAGTGGTGCTGCACAGAACCTCTCTGCAAAGCAAGGAGCTTCTCCCATTTAAACCTGCATTTGAACCACAGGAGGTGCAAGAAAAACCAGGATCATTTTCTTTGTAATAAGCAAAAACACATGTTTTCCAAAGTTTAAGCAACTTGTGTGCTTAAGAAAATGATCTGCTTGGGTGCAACTGTCAAAAAAGGGGGGGAGGCTCTTGGGGTGCTGGTTCCCCTCTCAGTGACAAATGATGCATGGACGTCTCACCTGTGCAGAAGGCCCTTAAGTCCTAATGATATCTACGTTAGAAATCTACTACTCTGCTGTCTGTGGCAGAAATATACCCATCTGCCTACTACAAGCTTTCTTAGTTCAATTACCATCTTTCAAGTGCTCAGCACGGAACACAAGCTAATGAAATATTAAGATAGGCTTGCACAAGGAGCCTAGGTCAATCAACTTTGTGAGTAACACTACCACCTAAAACTTGAAACTGGATCTCACTGAAATGACAATCTCACGCTACACTCAAAACCCGGAACTGCTTCATCCTTTCCTATTTCACGCTGTCTGACAAAGAGGAAAAAGACAGGAAAAGAAAGGGGGTGGAAATTAAGTCCTAAAATCATGAAACCCGAAATAAAGCATAAATTCACACCAGTACAGCAATAGAGCCTGCAGCTTCTTCAAGAATTAACGGTGGAAGTGAGACCTTTCCGGTATTACTAGTGCCGGGAGCAGAATTCCCCTGAATCCAGTGCCGGCACACAACATTCAACATGTCACAGCCACTCCGCTCACACCCTTGCGTTATTGTGCGCGAAAGCTGGTTACCAAAATGCATTTCTGTACATGCGTGCCTGGCCAGAGCGTTTCTATTCTCTTTGTCTCGTGATCTGCCGGGTAGTTTCTGCCTTTGGGAAGGAAGTGGCTTGCAGACAATTCCCCCAGATATTTTAGCTCCGGCTTGCACGCGGGCCGGTTCTCCCTGGCCGGCAGCTTATTGCTGGGCAGGTCCCTCCAGGGTCGCCCCGCGTTAGGAAAAGCTGGATTTCCGGGCGGTGCCAGGATCCCACTCATTATGCTTCCAGCAACCTGCCCAAGTCCGGCGGGCGCCAGACACCGAGCTAGAACCCCAGTCACCGACCGCCCCGAGGCGCACTTCCCCCACCCCGGAAGAGGAGGGAGGCAAACTTCGGAGGGCGGGGGTTGGGGGCGAGCTCCGGGGACCACGGTGGCCCAGCCCGGCCGGAGACCCCGGCTGCGGCTGCCGGGCCTGGAGGATACGCCGCGCTAACGCAAAGGCAGCGATCCAGGCGCTCTCCTCGCGCGCTCCTGGTTTCAGAAAGCTGCAGGGCGACCAGGGACCCTCGGAAGCGTGAGGTGACGGAGGAGGAGGGGAGCCGGTGACCGCTGGCAACTCCGAGACCGAACGCACCCGGCGACGAGCAGAGCGGGCCCGGGGTAGCACGGAGGAAATGAGAGCAGGAGGTGGCTGCGACCACACAGGCTGGTCATTGGCCCGAGAAAGCTTCCCAGCGGCCAGGAGATGCTGGCGACTAGGGGTTGGCAGCCTGTTCGCTTCCCCTTGAGTGGCTCGGCAGCAGAAGTGGCTGCCGGTGACAGGAAGAGCAGCGGCCGTGCGCGTTCGCACCGCTTCCCCCTCCCGGGCACACCGGGACCCGCCGCCTCCGCCTACCTCCGGGTCGGCTCGCTTCCTTCCTCTGCCCGACCTGGGCTTCAGAGGCCTCTCGAGCTTACAACTCCCAGGCTCCTGCGATGCAGCTGAGACCTGCTGGCGCTTCGCTGTCCCGGTTCCTCGGCTGCACAGCCATCCTCGCCGCTGCCGCTGCCGCTGCTTCCTCCAACTCGGCTCCAGCTGCTAGCTACTCCTCGCCCTGAGCCCGCAGCTCCAGCGCCAGGAGCCAGCCCCACCCCGGGCCCGCCCCTGCGGCCCGCCCCCAGATAAGCACCAATCAGCGCCCGAGACCACGCCCCCAGAGCTCGAGCCGCGCCCTCCGCCTCTGCCAGTCTCCGGGCCGGCTACCAGGGTCCAGGCGCCTTCTCCGTGCTGCCGACCCTACCCCGCCCCCCTGCTGCCCTCGCCTCCGCCCCCGGCACGGGGATGCCCCGGGCGACTGGACGGCGCGCGCCCTCCGCTACGGAGCGCTCTAACTCTGCGTGCTTGGGGCTGGCTCGGCTGCGGGGCGTATCCCAGGCCCGAAGGAGGGAGTTCCAATGGGGATCGGAGGAGGTGGGAAATAAGTTTAGGCCTCCCTAGGCAAGACCCTGCCTCCACTAGAGCTTCAGCACAGTGGCTGGGTTCAGGAGGATGCAGAAGCGAGGGCTCACCAACGTGGGGAGGCCCTGTAATTCCTGGCCTCGCCTGCCCAGCTTCCCTAGTGGTCAGAAAAACCGCGCCACCCGGCGTGGCACTCCCGGGGTGAAGGAGGGGTGAAAGGGTGAGCTGGAGCAACGAGTGCCCACAGGCTGCAGCCGCCTGCAAAAGCCTGGCACGGCTGCCTCCAGGAACCAAGGCGGGACCTAGAGGAAAAGGAGAGTTCTGTGAGGAGGGCGCACACCGGATGATCTTTGGCAGTCATTGCAAGGCAGAGCCTATGTAGGTCATTCAGCCAGTCCACCGCCTTCTAATGCTTCTGATAGACTGGAAACGCTCAAATGAAGTCTATGCTTTCTTAAATATAAAAATGTAGATCCTTGGAGTAGAAACCACTACGGAAGCTGCTCAAGAAAAAAGTGATATTGACTCAACCTTCCCGTGACAAAAAAAAAAAAAAAAAAAAAAGATGTCAGCCTGTGTTTTGTCCTCATTAAAACGTTCCAGAACTCATGGACTTTTTAAAACTTGCTCCCAATATATGGTTTATTTTGTAATTCAGAAACCTGTAGCTACCCAACCTTCTTGCCCAAAAGTTCCCTTTCGCAGCTATTCTCCAGTGTTCTGGAAAAAAATACTACTTTTTCTTAACCAAGTACTTAGTCTATTGTCTAAATTTGGTAGTGTATTACTGTGAGTTTTGAAAGCAGAGGGGAAAAAAATGAAATTCACAGTTTATATTTAGCAAATGCAATCATGTTTAAAGGTGACTCGCATTCTAACAGAACAGAGATCTCAGTACACTATTCAGGTACTAATGTTTCTGTTACTCCTGGTATCTATTAACGACAAAAGCAGGCTACTTCCCACATCACATTGAAGAATTCGCCTACCGTTCAGGATGTAATGACAAACACCTGTAATCCCAGCACTTTGAAGCTGAGGCCATAGTCTCAAATTCAAGCCAACCTAGTCTTTATAGAATCTCTCTAAATATTGATTATGTTAATTCGTGTAGGGAGATCCATCTTAATTATGAGTAGAATCACAACCTGAGCAGGAAATTCTGTACTGTGCGAATGGAAAGGGCAAAATGAGTGCTATGCATGCATGCATGCATGCATTATTGGTTGCTCTTTTCCAATGGAAGGCATAAGGTGACCAGCTAATTCAAGTTCCTATGACCTTGACTTATCCACAATGATAGACTACTCTGAAGTGGGAGCTAAACGCTTTCTCCTGTAAGTTGCTTCAGTCAGAGTATTTAATCATGGCAGTTAGAAACCAAGATACCAGGGTACATTCTTTGTAGTCTGTGAAACGAAGAACCTCCTGGTAGATGGCAAGGGTGTGTTTCCTGTGGTAGAAGTCCTTGGATCTAATCCAAACTAAGACAGCTCAAGTAATAAAACATTCACAAATGTTTTCCTTAGTTTTTCTTCTCCTCTGAAGAAGCTGAAAACACAAACTTTTCTAGTTCTCTCCTCCCTCTGTGTTCACTAGAGTCTTGGAAAGAGGCGCCAACATTGGATTCTAGTCAGCGGTAACACAGCATCTAATTCCCAACTGCATTTCCTCTTATAGAAAAGCCTTCAGCAATTGATTATGCACTTATACTGTCTTTGGCTGTTTTTTTTTCATTATAACTGAACACAACACGCAGCTTATGTCCTAAGAGGGTCACATAAAAGGAAAATAATTTTTCCATATACAGCACCAAATAACCTGTTCCATTTGTATTAAACTGATAGCTTTCCACACATCACTGGTATAGTATTTTATTTCCATTTCCCATAGAGTTTATGAATTAAAAGCAATAACAAACAATATGATATTCATACTTGGAGTGTGTGCCTGTGTGCATATCTATACACGTTCACATGTGTATGCATGTGTGCGTGTCTGAGGGCATATCTATGTACATTCACATGTGTATGTATGTGTGTGTGTCTGAGGGCATATCTATACACATGTGCATGTATGTGTGTATATGCCTGTGTTCACATGTATACATATTCACATGTGTGTGCATGTGTGTGTGACTGAGGGCATATCTATGTACATTCACATGTGTGTGCATGTGTGTGTGACTGAGGGCATATCTATACACATTCACATGTGTATGCATGTGTGTGTGTCTGAGGGCATATCTATACACATGTGTATGTATGTGTGTATATGCCTGTGTTCACATGTATACATATTCACATGTGTGTGCATGTATGTGTGTCTGAGGGCATATCTATATACATTCATATGTGTATGCATGTGTGCGTGTCTGAGGGCATATCTATACACGTTCACATGTGTATGCATGTGTGTGTGTCTGAGGGCATATCTATACACGTTCACATGTGTATGCATGTGTGTGTGTCTGAGGGCATATCTATACACGTTCACATGTGTATGCATGTGTGTGTCTGAGTGCATATCTATATACATTCGCATGTGTATGCATGTGTGTATATGCCTGTGTTCACATGTATACACATTCACATGTGTATGCATGTATGAGTACGTGTGTATACTTAACAATGGAGTCTTCCTTGCTCTCCACCTTATGGATTGAGGCAGGGTCTCTCACTTGAATCTGAAGCACCCCATCAGATAGTACAGCTAGCCAGTTTGCACCAAAGATTTTCTGCCTTCAACTATGTGCAGTCTGTTATGCCATGTATATGATGGTAAAAATATAAGAGAAAGGGATATCTTTCCCCAAAGCATTCTACCTTCAGCCAGAAGTTGCAAAGATTAATTGCTTTTGTTTAAAATATTGAGAGTTTTCTAATGTCTTCCAAAAAGTTGCCATAATAAATATTCAAGTCTACAAAGTACATGCCATTACTGATGTCCTCCTTGATATGATACTCTTGTCTAGTACTAGACCCTGCCTCAATCCATAAGGTGGAGAGCAAGGAAGACTCCATTGTTAAGTATACACACGTACTCATACATGCAGCCTGCATCGCAACCTGAAGCCTCCTTTGCTTACCTTAATCCCTTCCTGATTCTAAGGCAACTGAGAAGCAGAATGGTTCAGTAAAAGATGGCTGTTTCTACAGCTGCTGTTTCACAAAGGGCCTCACTATGTAGCCCAGGGTGGCCTGAAACTGGCTGCCTCCTGCCTCAGACTCCAGAGGAATGGAACTAAAGGTATGCCCTGACATGACTGGATTGAAAGGTTGCTGTTAATGGGTGAATGACGGTAGAGACTCTTGTAGTATATTTCCTCCTGACTATAAAAGAACTCTGGTGGAATCTCCCAAGTGCCTAGTGGAATGTGGATCCATATTCTGTGGATTGTCTGATGAGGAACATGTCCCTGTTACCACACAGTTACCACACTTTTAATTAAAACGTTTTCCACAAAAAGTACAGTTTTCCTAGATTTTGGGACTTCTTGACTTAGCATTGGATTTCAGTTCTACCTCTTAGAGAATAAAACTTAATTACTTATTTCAGACTTGATGATACAAGGTTTTCCTCACTACCATTCACAGACAGTCTCCCAGAATGACTCATTTATGTATCAATTATTATATTGATTTCTTTTCTTTGAGGTCATTTTTCCTCCCAGTGTTCTAGAGTGGCCTTATTTTGACCCAAGCAACAGTCTGAGAACACAGGAAGCAAGCCAGCTGAATTCCAGAAGCAACTCCAAGGCATTCTCTCTTTTTAATCTGAAAATGAGCTTGCATTAGGAGGAAGCAGGGAGGGCGAACACGATGAAGAGCGAGCTAATAAATTACGTTCCTTGGTGATTCAGCCAATTGGAAATTTAGCCCAGGGTTGATTATCTTCCACACCCAAGCCTGGAGCGCTGGCACACATTGTCAGGGTGCTGCTACAGCTGTCAGGGTAAAGGGATTTGCTTAAATATGCCCTCATTGGCACTGCCAGCATAAAAACCAAGAGCAAAGTCACACAGATAGATAATGAGCCCTTTATCAAAGAAACTGTGTTGGACAATGTCACTGCTCAGAGAATTAGCTAAAAGAAACCCCAGTCTTTGTTCCCTCCGTTGGATGGGCCCCAGAACTGTTGTGACCACTGACACAACCTAGTCCAGAGTGCTCACACAGAGTGCTCATGCAGGATGCAGGAAGCACATGGCCATCACCCTCTCTCATCTATCTCTTAGCACATAGACTTTTCTCTGGTCCCACCACGATGTGTGTGTTCTGGTCAGTGGAGGCTGGTTTGACAGCATGATTTCTCCCGCAGCACTGGAATCTTTTTGTCACTCGAAGTCCTCATTGGGAAAACATCATGAAGCTAATGAGCGCTTTCTCCCAGCCCGCATAAATGAAGTGTTTTGAAGGTGTCACTAACAGACATGTAGCATGTTTCTTAAGAGGTAGATCTCTTTACTGCAGCGTTGGAAGTGGTAGTTTATGTCTTTCTGTCTGCAGGGATCTCTATTAGGATAGCTTTCGCATCAGATTTGAATGTTTAGTTCCTAAAGAAGCTTTTACAAAAGTCATTTGACTTGATTCATTGGCCCTAGATCACGGGCAGAAAATGTATGACGAGTTTCATTTTCAAAATGACGTAACAGAGAGATTACATCCCTGGGCCCTGGTCCCAGGAATGTACAAGAAAGAACAGAACCTTTGCTCCCCACTTGAGACCACACCACTTATTGCTCAGTTTGCTCCCAATTCTGCATTCGGAACCTGCCATATCTAGGCACTTTTATCGAAGACTATAATTAACTAACCTATTACCTGCACACACTGGGGAGGAACTTTGGGAGCATTCTAAGAGGCCTTCAGATGGTTTCCCCCCATCTTTGTATAATGAGCAGGTGTCATGTGCTGCTAGCTTGACTTTGGTGTTTCTAATGAGGAAGCTGAGCTCTAAAAAAGTTTGTCAACTGTCTCTCTGCTCTGAAGGTATTCGCTGCTCCAAGAGCTGGTTCATGCCAGAACCGTAAGAGTTGAAGTACATTGAGTCCCAAACCTAGCTGTATGGACTCTGGCCTTAGAGTACCGTTCTGGATCAGTTTAGTGCCTGGCAATACTTGGTGAATATAGCAGGTACCATCAACTTACCAAAGGAGAGCTTTATGACTCAAATAAATGATTACAAGAAAAGTCAACAATGCCCTTGTAAAAGATTAATAATTGTGTACAAAATTCAGGCGTCATGCCACAAGAAAAACATGAGGAGCAATAGAGCCGATGATGCAACCCAAGGTAAAACTTACCCAGGCCTGGAAAATGCTACAAAATCCTGCACCACAGAATTCTGGGCAAAGAAACGACGGGTTCCTTCCCTTTTCTTTAGCTAATGAGTTTGAAAGGAAAAGAGAATGCACAGCCATTGTTCCTAAACATGCATGTGACTTTGGATGTTTGCATATCTCCTTGTTGCCAGTTCTGTCCCACAACCCAGATTAGTTCCCGTTTAAACTGCATGCCCACACCCTCCTCGTTCATGGTACAGCACTGTATCGTGCTGAAAAACTGACAGTAAAAGTATGAGGTGAGTGTTCTTCCCAACTGGTAGTCAGTCAGCACTGTAGCAGAGAGAACTTCACTGAGGTTTGGGGTTTTTCTCCCTCATTCTCTGTTGGACAGGATCCAGAAGCATCCTGGCTTTCTATGAGGGTACTTTTGCCAAAGGCTGTTAAGGCCCTGTGTCATAGAGTTAAAGGAGTATTGTGACATGATCATTAAGCGATAAGTTTGAGGCATGCACTTTGATTGTATCTGCTCTCTCAAGTAGAAGTTCCTGAACAGGGGAATGCTTTGCATATATTAATTCATTTCATTTCTTCAAATGTCCTGAGAGAGCTTCAGTGATATCTTCTCATTTTACAGAAAAATACAGGCAGGAAGCTTTGAGCTCCAGCCAGTCTGCTGCAGACAGAGGTCTGCGTACTACACCACACAGCGTGACTCAGATCCATCACTGTTTTTTATTGTTTGCAGCTCTGGGCAGCAGGTTCAGACTCCCAAGTGAGACAGGCACTCTCCGGCTTAGCTACACTTCCAGGTCTGACCTAATTTGATGGCTGCTTTCATGCTGCCATCAGAGAAGGAAGCACAGTGGCACAGCTGTTCGGTGGACACCACTGAAACACCTGTATGGCTCACCACACTCAAAATTGATGCAGTTTGGTTGTTTGGCTGTTTTCAGGAAGGGCGTTGACTCTGGAGGTAATTTGTGCTTCGGAGTAATAGAGACTGCCCCTCTGTCAACTTGCAAACGTACAAGTACATATGAGGGCAAGTTTTTCCTCTATCTTTTAAGATTATTTATCTATCTATCTATCTATCTATCTATCTATCTATCTATCTATCTATCTATCTATCTATCATCTATCTATCTATCTATTTATTTGGTAGGGGTGGGGAAGAGGGGTATAGGAGGGCAGTTTTTTCCTCTATTTTTAACAGTTATTGACTGGTTGGTCGGTTGGTTGGTTGGTTGGTGGGGGTGATGAAGGGGGGCATATGTCACAGTATGGATGTGGAGGTCAGACGACAACTGGTGAGAGATGACTTTCTCTCCAGGGATCTAATTCAGGTTGTCAGGCTTGAAGGCAAGTGACTCTATCTGCTGACCCATCCTGCTGGCTTCCTGTTATATTGATCAACAGTTTAATAACTGAGGACCATTTATCATTTAATTTCTCACCATTGAGATTAATATGAGAAAGGGGAGAATAAACTGCTCTTAAATTACCTTATGGGAGAGGACCCTGGCAGATCTGTTCCGTTTCACACTTAACTGTCAATGACACCTTTGAGGGGAAATTCATCCCCTTTCAATTCGCAAAGTCAGACTGCCAAGAATGTTAGGTAGCACCCAGCAGGAGAAGAATGAAGGAATTTTAAAGTAAATATAGGAAAGCTGAAGGAAGAGGCTTCAGCCTCTGCTGGGGGCAGGTACAGCTTTGTCCAGGCCAGACCTTGGCAGGACTAGCTAGCCTGTATGGACTCTCACTGTCTCTTTGCTAATGTGGGGTGTCTACTGAGCACTCAGTGATGGATTATTGTATACGTTTTGATCATATATGTGTTTAATAGGTTTTCTCTGCCAATAAAATAAGCCAATTCAAGATGAATTTAAAGTAAAAAAGGGCAGGTTTATTTGTGGGCAGCTCTTGGGTGAATTCACTGGTCCCCAAAGCCGGACTATGATCTTGGCAGTTGGGGAAGAGAGGGGGCAGTCACCGTAAGGAGCATTCCTTTAGATAGAGGAATAGTAAAAAGGTGCTTTGGAACCTGTTTTCTGAGTCTGGTAATGCGGTAAACTGTGTCTAGACATAGTAGTGGCAGCTATAGGAGCAGGAGGCTAGTTGCCTGATTTTTACACATGAAGAGAAGGCAACTGAAGCTTTGGTTTTTCTGCTGTCAAAATGATCAGACGTTCCTTAGTTTAGTCTTCACACACATAAGAGACCTGAGAAGGATAAATGTCACGTGAATAAGCAAGAAGTGCAGACCAACCTGCTTCTAAGTATTTAAAAATGACAGAGACCTACCACTACCTGGACAATCTGTCACTCAAGGTTCCTCTGTGGTGGGTGGGACATCCATCTTTGGCCACTATGCCCAGAAGATCTGACAGACTTTTCTGTGAAGCAGGAATCTGGGGGAGGGGAGCTATCCTACCTTCGTCTAGGTAAAGTGGGACAATGGACTTTCCAGTGTCCTGCCTATCTATCCACAGTTTAGACAGTGTACTCTCAGCAGTTGAGGAAAGTCTACAGCCCAGTGGCCAGATTTGCCACATATAAAGCGAGCTTCAGGTGCCCATCTTCTTCTGAGGAGATTAAGGGGTACTGTCAGGAGCTAGCATGTCTATCACAAAAAGGTTTTTTAGTAAACATTTTAAATGCCATATTCTACAAACCTCTGAAGTGTTTGAGCACCATCTATCTATCTAAAGTTTATTTGAATGGACAGATTTTGTTCGATTCTAGTTGTCCATCCTAGGCTTAACCTTGAAAGCATATGCAGGACAGTAAATAAGGCTTATTCTTGTAATTACTTACATTAGTACTTAACATGACTACAAATATAGTTCTGACCACATTAAAGGATTTGATCATTTATAAGGTGACTAAACTTGTATTTCTTAATTATCATTAACAGTTTATACTAATTTAGTAGCTATCATAAGACTAGAAATTTAGGTTTAGCCCTTTTAGGTTTAAGCCTTGAATATCATGATTTTGAAAACCTTTTGGTATCAAAATAAAACTTCCTTTTTTTTCCAAGACAGAGTTTCTCTGTGATAACAGTCCTGGCTGTCTTGGGACTTGCTCTGTACATGGGATGAGGCGCTGGCCTCGAACTCAGAGATCTGCCTGCCCTGTCTCTACCTCTCTGCCTCTCTGCCTCTGCCTCTCTGCTTCTGCCTCTCTGCCTCTCTGCCTGCCCTGTCTCTGCCTCTGCCTCTCTGCCTCTCTGCCTCTCTGCCCCTCTGCCTCTGCTTCTGCCTTTGCCTCTTGAGTTCAGGGACTAAGGGCATGTGCCACCATGCCCAGCTCTAAATAAAACTTTTTATTATAGATAAGGTTCAAAGGGAAACTAGTAAGTTTATTGATCCTGAAAATGGGCACAGTAAAGAAACCAAAATAGCCATTCTGTGGGTGAAAAGGGAAAAGGCTTATTCTAAATTGCCAAGGCTGTCCAGGAGAAAGGGGGCTTTTGAGTTGGGTAGGGTTTGTGAACAGGGACTTCAGGAGTCTTGTGGCCAGCACTGATCTTGACTGGTTAATAGGTACCACAGTTATGTGTTAATGGAAGGGCCACAAGTTCCCCCTGGCAGAAATAAGGAGAATGACTCTCATTTTAGCAAGCAGGAAGTTTCTTCAAACCCCTGAGGGAATGGGGGTCTTTGTCTAAATGCCTGACCTTGGGAAAAGAACTTTCTTGGGGGACCAGACACACCATTATAGAATATGAATATCCAAACAGCTAAGGCTTAAAAGACAAAGAAACTAGACAAACATCACTGTGAACCTCACTAGACCCTAAGACTTTATAGATCTTGATTATCAAATATACCTTATTCATTAAACATATGTTACTACTTATCCCATTTTTTTTTAGCAGCTTGGTGTTGAGCAGTTAGCAAAGATATAAATAGTTAGACATATATCTTAAATTAGCTTTTTGTTAAGCCGGGCAGTGGTGGTGCAAGCCTTTAATCCCAGCACTTGGGAGGCAGAGGCAAGTGGATTTCCGAGTTCGAGGCCAGCCTGGTCTACAGAGTGAGTTCCAAGACAGCCAGGGCTACACAGAGAAACCCTGTCTCAAAAAACCAAAAAGAAAAAAAAAAAAAAGAAAAAAATTAGCTTTTGTTAATCAAATAGACCTTTATAACCTTTTAATTTCATCATCATACATAGAATATTTGAAATTAGAGTTGTATCTCATATACAGTGTGTTGTGGTAAATAGAACCTTAAATTTCTATCATCCCCACAAAAAAACCCATACCAATTTAAAATAGTTGGGATTTGTAGGCTTCGTAATCTAAAAGGAGATACAAGAATAAACAGGGGTCATTACACGGCAGGTTGTAAGCCTTGTTGGCCAACACAGTTGCTATTTATAAACATTTCTTTTCCTAGCAAAAATGTCTGTATTTTTAAATGAAGAGTTGGATCCAAGTTACATGCACATATACACTAGAGTTGAATCACATATACAGATAACCATGTATAGATTTTTAATTATAAGCCTTTGTTAAAAGTCAGATTTTGTTGCAGATTATATAGATTTTAAACCATACCCAATGAGCAACTTACAAATCCTTAGATAAGATTTTTCAGCACAATCCTAAAGTATTTTTTTTGTTTTGTTTTTCTTTTAGAGAGCAGAGTGAAAAGAAATCAGAGATAAATTTTAAGAGTTGGGGAGGCTTTGGGAGCAGAGAGCAGACCAAGTCTAGATATATTTGTGAATATTTATCAGTGGCAGTGGGAATTTGGGAATCAGTTGTACCAATTTCTGGCCATTGAAAGAAGCCAAGCCGTTGTAATAAAATTGGAGTCCATGAAGAAAGAGAGAGAGCATGCCTAGCTTAACACAGGCTGGCTGCGGAAAGCCAGTGGCATGGTCCTTGTGGACAAGTTGCAAGTGCCAACACCATGTGGCGGATGCAAAGAGAGCTTAAGAGTTAGACTCTAGAATTTAGATTCAAATTTACAGACAGATGATCCATACATACCTCTAGAGCTTAGGAGCGTCAGATCAGCAGCTTGGCAGGAGCACCAATGTGTAGAGTGCACCAGATAAAAGGTTTGGGGTCCTGGTCCTTGAAGGCAAGGGCGTCTGCTGGCAATAGGACTTTGAGCCATAGAATTTTGACTACAGAGCAGAGTGACTAGAGAAGTATGGAGTGGCGTCCTACTAGATAGCCTGGGGTAGAACAATGGGGGTGGGGTAGCCTCAGAAAGGACATCTTCAAATCCAAAGGCTCCCTGGAACAAAGACTGCCTTTGTTCAGGAACTTGTGTCTTGGCGGGGGATCCTGGAGTCCTGGACCGGGAAGGACTGATAGTTCTTAAGGAAATGGCTGGGAAAGTTGGGCGGCTTGGGGGGCGCTTACCAAATCAAAAGTCAATCGCATCAGGCCGAGAAAGACAGGGAGAGGAGTGGCTCCACATGGCCAGCTTGGCTTGGCCCACCCGGCTGGGAGATCAACTCCTCCTGAGTCTTTGGCACCAAGATAATAGATTTTCTCTGCCAACAAAATAAGACAATTCAAGCCAAACTGAAAGTTAAAAAGGTCAGGTTTATTTGGGGGCAGTTCTTGGGCAGGTTCACCTCTCCCAAGGAGTAGGGCCAGGAAAATTAGATAGGGAGATGGGGCGAGA
>CM052716.1:47668222-47685111 GCA_028551405.1 Uromys caudimaculatus | reverse complement strand
CCCCCCCGTCTCCATTGGGTTCTACATTTACGTGTCATTCTTTGAGTACTGTTCGGCTTTCCCATCAGACTACGCTCTGAGGGTAGAGACCCTGTTTGCATTCCTCACCACTGTATCTCCCAGCCAGAAGGGCAGAAGACTTCAGTGGGCATTAAGTGACCAAATGACAGAAGGATTGTCCCACTGGTTATGGAATTCAAATTCTACAAGAGTCTTGTCACCAGTTTAACAAGCATGGCCATGAGAAAGTCAGGTATTCAGCAGAAGGACAGGGAAAGCCCAAATGGAGGTGGTTTCCAATGTAACAACGATGTCCACAGGAAAATAGGGTTCCAGTCAAATATCAGGGTAAAGACACAAGGAGGGTGGGCCACTGGTGGGCTCTCCCATGGAATGATGGGAGGCCTGGAAGAGATCTCTACTGGTCAGATCTTTTGCTTTGCCCTCTGTGGTTCTTGGCCTGTGACTAAAGGGAACATTTGTCCAGCAATCCCATTGGACTTCACATCACAAGGCAGCACCACCCCCCCAATGGTGCATCCATGTTTCTTATACTCTAACTTCCAAAATGAATCATGCACTTGATAACAGTCTCTACCTCACTGTGTACACATCAGATTATATATACCAGCCCCCACCTCACAGTGTGTGCCTTAGATTATATAAATTACAGTAACAGTACCCACCTCATCATGTATGCACTAGATTATATAGATTATACCAGCTCCCACCTCACAGTGTGTGCATTAGATTATATGGATTACAGTAACAGTACCCACCTCACAATGTACATATTAAATTATCTATAACAGCATATATATATAACATATTATATATATATAACAATATAAAATTATACTGTCATATAATTATTACAATAATTGGCCTCCACAGAGCAAGCCAAATTTCCTACCATCAGGTGAAAAAGGACCCCTGATTTATGATTCAGATCAAGGTGAAGACTGTTTCTGATTCCTGAAGTTTAGAAAGATCATAACTGGACACACAATTTGTTTTCCAACTACAGACATCAAAATGCCTCAGTCTGAGACTGTCTGTAAAGCCTTGTTTTATCTGTACTCCATGACCCCCCACTCCCACTCCCTGGAAGCCTGGCATCTTCTGTCGTACAGATAAGAGCTTGTGCAAATGTTCTTCCTGAGATGGCCACAGAGTGCCTACAATACAGAGAACATCCTCTCCCCCAGACCCCCACTATCACTGAACTTATTTCTAGGGACAGGGATAAAGTAGGTGTATTAGTTTCTTTTTTAGCATTGTGACAAAATGCCTGGCAAAGGCAACCTACAGAAGGATGGATTTATTCTGGCTCACAGTTATAAGGTGCACGAGTCCATCGGGATCAGGAAATCAATGATTGCAAGAATGGGAGAAAGGTACACATTTGCAGTCATGAAGTACACAGATGAAAGAAAGGTATCCATCTATAGTCATGAAGTAGAGAAATGAAGGGTTTTATCTGTTTTCTTTTTCAAGGGGGTGTCATGAAATTTATTAATGCTATTCAACAAAGTTGGGCTCCATAGGCCCCTCTCCTTCTTCTAGGAGTCTAGGATGAAAATTGTGAGCAGAGAATCTTAGAGCATTGGGGGTTGAATTGGGACAGGGAGGGACTCCTTGGCAGGGAAGGGCCTCTCTCTTCTCTTCTTTTTGGTGTGTATGATTCTGGCTTTTCTTACTTCCCAGAGACTGTGGACCAGGAGGTTCACTGTCCTGTTTCTTTAGCCAAATTCCCTATCACACTGGAACTGAGCTTGACAAAGTGGTCATCATGATGGGACAATGCCAGCCCCAACATGAGTCAGAAGGGTGGGTGCTGCATTGTCTGAGCCCCCAGCCCCTGGGATGGCATAGTCTATAATTGAAGTGGGTCTTCCCTCCTCAGTTAAATATCTTGGGACTGTCCCACAGACATATCACCAAAGTGTCTTCTAATGATTCTAAATGCATTCAAGATGACAATAAAGATCAAACATACATGGGCTGTCCCATTTAGTTTCAGGTCCTAAATCAAAATGCTATGAGCAAACAGCAAACGGGAAGAACAGTACATATTTCATACATGAGTAAGCAGAGAGACATTCTTGTTACAATCACGGAGATTTATCTGAGATTTCTATATGATTAGTCCTCCATTGTGTATGAACCCATCACAGTAAGTGTAGTGGCTAATTGTATCAAAAATAACTGTGCAAAAGATTTCCCAGATATCTAGTCAAACATTATTTTGAGTATGAGGGTGTTTGGGGATGAAATTAATACTTGAATCAGTAGACTTGGTAATACTCTCTAATGTGATTGAGACTCAACCAGATTGCAGAAGCCTAGAACAAAGAGGCTGGCTACTACAGGAAAGAGGGTTCCTTCCCTCTGGTTGCCTAGAGCTGAAGCATTGCCTTGACTTGTTTCTTGTCTTCAGATTCTGACTTTAGTACCAGTTACCCTGAATCTCTGGTCTTACTGGCATTTGCCTAGAGCTACTCCAGCTGGCTTCTGGTGAAGTCAAGTAATTCAGACTCAGTATGGTCACCCTGGCTTTCCTGAGGTTCTCGTATGCTGCTCAGACACTCCTTTGAGCTTTGTCAGCTTCTCATAATGATACTAGCCAATTCCTTGCAACAAGTCTCTTTGCATCTGCACACACACACACACACACACACACACACACACACACACACACACAAACACACACACACTATTAGTTCCGTTTCTCTGGAGAACCCTAGTGGTAAAAATCACTTAGGGTTGCATCACATTAGTGAGTTCAGGAAGCTAAATGTTAATGAATTTTTCCCCTTCTAATGAGGACTTAGAATATTTTAGATAAATACTGAGCATTGTGAACATGAATCACTTAATTATAGCCATAGTACATGCAGAAGTAAAAGCCTTCTGCTCAGGAAAGCTAGACAAATCTTAATCCCGAAAGCAATACTCCTACCCTTCTGTTAGCTACTGGGAAGGTTCTTTAATAATTCCACTCTTTTTTTTATAGTATAGAAATAGAGTTTATTTAGGGCATGGGGAGGGGAGTTAAGAGGGTAGTAGAGGCAGAGAAAGGCCGAGAGAGGAAGAGAGTAGAGAAGTAGAGAGGTGGAGGCCGGCCATGGCCACGTGGAGAGAGGGGGGAAGGGAATGGGGAGAGGTAAGAGATAAGAGATGTAAGAGAGAGGCAAGAGAAAGAGATAAGCGCAAAATTGGAATTTCTTTCTTTCTTTCTTTCTTTCTTTCTTTCTTTCTTTCTTTCTTTCTTTCTTTCTTTCTTTTCTTTCTTTCTTTCTTTCTCTCTCTCTCTCTTTCTTTCTTTTTGGTTTTTTCGAGACAGGGTTTCTCTGTATAGCCTTGGCTGTCCTGGAACTCACTCTGTAGACCAGGCTGGCCTCAAACTCAGAAATCCGACTGCCTCTGCCTCCCAAGTGCTGAGATTAAAGGCATGCGCCACCACTGCCCGGCTAATAATTCCATTCTTCTTTGCAAACCTGAATCTCTGTGATGCAAAGGTGGTGACTGGGCACTCTGCTTTTCTCATACCAAAGGCCAGCGCGATGCCTTACACCACAGTTCCAAGTCATAGCGCTGCTGAGACATACTATAACACTATGATCAAGTTCCAGGAAGGCTCTGTGACATCTCTACTTCCTCACAGACTGTGCAGAAGTCACAGGAAGCCTTTCAGACCCTGCTTGGTCCCAGACATACAGACTACAAGATTTTACTGAGAAACATGAAGAAAAGGCCAGGAAGTTAGGTTTTTTTCAAGACTGAAGAGATCAATGCAGAGTCCCAAGGCCTCCTGATGAGACCTCTGGGACTTTTCTTTATCTTCCAAGAATAGACAGAAAGGTCAGGGAGGGAAAGACTCCTGCTGCACTCAGCAGATTAGCAGAAGTCTTGCCTCATCCTTGCGTATAAGAATGATCTAAACGGCTGGAGCCCCTCTAAGTTTCTATAAAGCCAAACCTTCAAACAGGAACTGATAAATTGATGCTTTAGGATGGACCAGGAACGATGACTAGACCTTGGGCACCAAAGATCCTGCCTTTGCTACTTGGCTGTACAGTTTAACCTCAACTGTGCCATTGAAGGGAAAAGGGGGAGAGCTGGACTAGAAGATTGCTCAGACTCAACAACCTAAGGTATTTTGATTGTCTCTCTAGGGTATTTTTATCTGCATGATAAACCTGACTAGTTTGCTTTAAAGGCTGGAATGGTTTTGTTGTTGTTGTTGTTGTTGTTGTTGTTTTTTGGTGGTAGGCCTTTGGTTGTTAGCATTTGTTACACAACAGCCCTGTGCTAAGTTCTAGAAGCATAAAATGAACTCTCAAATGTGTGGGGTCTTGAAGAAGATCCGTAGTCTAGTTTAAGAAACCAAGCACCATATTGTTCTTCTTAAATGACACAACAAAAGGAAACCCACCACAGCTTGAAAATATGCCTTCAAAGACCCCTTTACTCCTCCCACTGGGAGGTGCTCAAGTCAGGGGCAACTGAGAGTCAAAGTCCTGTCTTGCTCTCCTGCATATTCCAGGTAAGGTCATTCACCACACAGGAAGTCTGGCTGCTCTTCGACACTATACTAGTGTAGGAGTCAACAATGAATAGACCATCAGTAGGGACTCCGAGCTCCCAGTGCATGCCTCATCTGGGACAGGAGCCCAGGTACCATTGACTGCCTCTGTAGGAAAGGTCCTGGGAGAGACCTGCCTACAGAGCCTGTCTTAGATTCTCAACCATAAAGCTGGGAACAAAATGAAAGCACAGGCCTAAGCTGCTGATTTGGGGGTAATTAATTATGTATTAACAGCGACGATAGCATTTTTTCACCAATATTATTCTTAAAAGAACCAAGAGTTAAAGATACAATGGTAACACATTATCACAAGATTTTAATGAGTATAGCCCACTCCAGAAATGATAAATATAGATAGATTAGATGCATATCGATAGAAATCATTCAGCTATCCTAAAATTTCCAAACATAGAATTTATGCTATGTTCTAAAACTTCCTGTACTTTTAAAAATGTAACTTTGAAACATGCTTTAAATTTCTTCAACAAGAAATGCACACATGAGATATGAGTATTAGGAAAAAATAATTCAACTTAATAATGAAAAAAAAGCCCTTAAATTAGTTACTCTTCTGTTTCACATTATTGGTGTGCTTTCGGATGACTGGACATTTGTTTCTGTTTGAAAAAGAAAAAAAACAAAAGTCACGCTGAGTCTTCTTTTAGTCTAACCACACTGAGACACATTCTAGTCTGGTGACCAGAGGAAAACTACTTGAAGATAAGAACAGGCTCTGCCTCCTACCCTGGTGCTCCATGGTGTGACATGCGATCCTTCCGTTATACATTCATAAATCTGTTTTGTCCTTTTTTTATTTTTTTAAATCTTAAAACAGATATCTTTAATGTCATCAAGATTCAAGGGCTCTAACTCAAGTGGAGGTGAACCCTGCCCTACCCCTTCTTAGAATGACAGCTTTAGCCGGGTGGGGGTGGACAGAAACAGGCGATTCTTTGAGCTCCAGGCTAGCCTAGTCTATAGAGTGAATTCCAGGACAGCCGGGGCTACACAGTGAAACCCTGTCTCTAAACAACAACAACAATAACAAAACAAACTAAGAATGACAGCGCATGACTGGACAGACTGCCGTCTGCTGATCTAGGTTCCAGTCACTGCAGACAATTTAAGGTCCTACCTTGGGAACATAGTTAGGCTTGGCTCTTCGTTCTGACTTCTTTATTTGAAGAGCTATAATTATGTTTCTGCCTGACCATAGGAGTCACTGGGTAGGTTTGAAAGGGAAGCAAATGGTTTTAGGATGAAGAATCTGAGAATTAAATACCAACCATCTTTGCAACTATGTAAGCTTTCAAATTGAATTAAAATTAAATTTGCTTTTCAAAAAATTAAGTTAATAATTTGCATCCACCTTGGCCACATTTGCCTGTGTTGCTTGTCTGCATTTTGCCTTCTGAACGGAATATTCACACTGTGGGTGAGCAAATGTCTAGGGATGTGTGTGTCTACGCCGGTGGGTGAGCACAAACCTTGTGCAAGATCCCGGTGGATTTGAAATCAATTCATGGGAGGAGTGGGGAATCACTTATTTCATGATTGCCTGAAGTACAGGTGAATATAAAATCCATGTGAGAAAGAACAAGAGATATGTTATTTAAATAACAAATTCATGCTATGGTTCTCTTACATGGTGGATCCACTCCTATTTGGAACATGTTGAAAATATCTAAGTTCGTCCTTGGCAAATCTTTTGGAAATTTCCCTATGACAGAAAAGGAAGGCATGTCTGCATCTAATAGTGTTAGTGCTAGGTCCCAACTTAGCTATGAAGAAAGGACCCGTTAAGCTACAGTTGGGTTTCTAAGCCAGCTGTGGAAACTCTCCCTGTTGGCAACGTCTCAGTCTTCTCCCTTTGCCCCAGTGTTCTCTCTGGTGGGAGACCTTCCGATCTTCTTCCTGTGAATTGTGTGTCTTGTCTGCTGGTCTCCTATTCATTAGGCTTTCAATTCCCTCCACTCATGCAGCCCCAGTGCAGTGCTCATATGAATTGTGTACATCCCATCTTCCCATTAGACAGTGAGCCCGTCTACCCAGGGGATGCCCCAAGGTTCCCTTTTCTCTTCCTTCACAGCCAGTACCAGCTCTATGGAGTACAGGTGCTCAGTCACGACCAAATGCACAGCCGGTGGTCCTCCAGCTGATGCTCTGTCAGTGTCCCTTCTGAGATCGATCCCTTTGTGATTTTCACTGCATCCTTCTGCATTTTGACTAGACAGCTCTTCACTATGGGATAAAGACGATGATAGCTGATGCAAGATGCCAGCAGTCAGCATGTGCCTGTGTGAACTGCGTCATCTCCAGCTCTCTGGTTTCCAGGCTCGTCTCACATCTGCACAGTGTGCCCTGGGCTCCCTTTCATTTCCCTCTGGATTACATCTGCAGGTGAGAAGGTGCCATTTCACCACTGTATCTGTACCTTCCAAATGCTGAGCTGAAACCAGCTATGATTTGGCAATTATTCTGAAGACAGTGTTTCCAGTGCAGATCAATTTCTTGAAGTTGCTAGCTATAAGTAACTCACTCTGGGTTTTAAGTCCAACCTGGTGTAAGCAAACTCTATTCTGAAGGGTTTTTGTTTTTGTTTTTTTCCTAATGTGAAGCATAACCCTACTCATCATGAATTACTGTTTTAAGAGTACTAATGACATAGGGATTGGTCGTCAGAAACCAGAAGAGCAGGATACAAAGACGTTTCTCTGAGGAAAGTTAACTTTTTTCTTTTTCTGTGTATGTATAAAGATTGAAAATAATTGCATAAATATAAGCACGTCCTAATTTAACGGCACAAACTTTATTCTGCTTTGGTCTACATTTTCCCATTTACTTCAGAATCATGCTTTGGGTTTTTGTTTGTTTATTTTTTTGTTTTTGACCAGAAAACAATAGCAATAGCACGATACCATGATGTCAAACCTAAAAACCTTTAACGCTAAAAAGAAAAGCTGTGTTATAGATTATCGCCTGAAAGGGCAGAGTGTAAAGGGCCTTTTTTTTTTTTTTTCATTGTAATATTTCCAGGTGAAAATCGTTCAAATTCACAAGTAGAGTGGTTGCTGGATTTTAAAGGCACATGGCCATGATTGGTGCTGGAGATGGATAAATGTTGCAGCTGTCCATCAGCGAGCTTAGCCAGTGGGCCACACTTCCCATCCATCCTTCTTCCTGCCCCGCAGTCCTGTAAGAGGATCCGGCACCCTTTCATTCATTCGCGTCTGTTTTATTTCATACAGTGTGGGACTTCTCCTTTGGGAGACCTTACAAATCCCCGACCGTTTTACACATCCACGAAGAGAGTAGGGCTTCTCCCATACATTTCCTCAATCTCACCAGGAACAAAATCCCACTGAGGTCTCCACGAGCAGACATCTATCATTAAAAAAAAAAAAAAAAGCAAGCCAAAGGCGATGCTATTTACTCAACTTCTCTTCTGCGTGGCCAGTCAGGGAACAGGCTGCAGCATTCAGGATAAAGCCAGCCCTGGCCGGCCCTGGCAGCCCGAGAGCCACCCCATTGTGATTCAAGATTCGGGGTGTAAACAAATGCAGCGTTAACAATCAGCAGTTTGCATTTAATGCTTTATAGCCGTGACTGGGCTGGGAAGAACACAGTAGTGTCTTCTTCGTTGGAACTGCAGTCGGGGCTTTATTTAGTTTTTGGGCAAGCGGCACCGGCAGCTGCAGGAGCTCAATGGGCGCTTTCTAGTCGGCGTGGGCCGCGGGCGCGTTGCCGGGAGCCGAGGGTCCGCCGGGCGGCGGGGGCAGGAGGAAGCGGCCGCGGAGCCTGCATCCCGTCTCCCTGACAGGTGCTGAGGAACAAGAAGAGAAAGGAGCCCTCCCACCGATCCCCTCAGCCTGGAGCTGGGATCTGACACTAACTAACTGTCCTGGGTTATTGTTATTATTGTATTATTATTTATTAATTAATTATTGCATTTTTGTTTCAAGAACAGAGGGCATTGGCGGGCACAGATGTACCCTGTGGCGTGGCCTTTCTCTGCTTGGCCAGTGATGCCCTGGTCATTTCGCTTAATGACCAAGCCTCGCTTAGATACAAACCAGAGGCTGCTGCTGGCAGAGTGCCTTCTAGATGCTTCGTGTAGTTAAATTAGGAAACATGCCGAGGAAAGAGCTGCTAGCCATGTTTCCTGTGGACCAAAGGGGATTATCTTCTCCTGATTGGGAAAGATAACTGTGTTTATTATCAAACATCGTTTACCTGAGAACTTTTTGGAGCCAGGCACTGAATTTATATTCATTTCCTCCTTAGACACAACCTTTCAAAGTTTGGCTGTTGCTTTTCTTTTTCTTTTTTCTTTTTTTTCTTTTTTAAATAAAAGAGAAAATAGAGTTTCAGAGAGGTTAATAGTCCAACCTGTTTACACAGCTTATAAATGTTACAGAAAGACCCAGTCTCAGTAGGAGTAGAAAAATAACAGTCACTTTGTATGGGCAAGATCTTAGTTTATGTCATACAGAGTCCACATTGAAGCTACTAGCTGGCCCTGGCCCTGGCAGGTGACCTACCCATGGGAACACAGAATAAATTTATGATTCAGATACAAGGCATTGTCCAGTCTTTTCATTACAGAGAATATTACAATTCTAAAAAATTATGCGTGTGAAAAAAAACCCCTCCATTTCCAGTAAATATTTCTCAGCCTGGGCTTGTGAGCTTGTGTGAAATGCTTCACTGCTAATAGGTCATATGATCTTACAAAGGATAGGAGAAGTTTTTATTTTTTTAAACAACAATTTGATATTTAAAGAAAAATAAAGTAAATAGTACAAAGAGCTTATACAAACTGTCTTCCTGTTCCCTCATTCCTAATGTTGTCCTTAAGGTACATTAGCCATGTATATTTGTTATAATTTAAAAGGTAATATTGATATACTAATTGAAGGTAGACAATAGTTTATTCAGATTTCCTTAGGGTTTTGTTGTTTGTTTTTATTTGGTGGGTGGGTAGGCTGGTTAGTTTGAGATAGGGTCTCATTCTGTAGATTAGACTAGCCTGGAACTCACTTTGTTGCCCAGGTTGGCTTTGAACTCTTGGTGATCCTCCTGAATCTGTATCCTAAGTGCCGGGAATGCAGTTGTGAGCCACATACTCCCTCCACCTGTGAGTCCCTGTAGAATTCCATGTTACATTTACGTGCTGTCTATTCGCGCTGTACTGGCTCTAATTGTTCAGAAGGCTTTCCAGTTTCAGTGACCTTGACAGTTTTAAGGAGCCCTGGTAACTGACTTCGTTAGTGGTAAGAGGACGCCCCTACTGGGATTTGTCTGATTTTTTTTTCACTATTAGAACAGATGTAATGGATTTGGGGGAGGAGGACCACAGAGGTACAATGGCAGCTTTTCATTACGGGCCTGTTGACCGTTGACCATGATTTATGACTGTAGATGTTGCCCATGACCTCCTGGCTGAAGCAGGTTGGTTAGGTTTCTCTCTAGCACCATTCTGTCCTCACACTGTGGCCTTTCTAGTCAGAACACACATCACTCTCGCAACGGTTTTACTTCTCCCACTGATTTATTTTTCTCAGAATGATTTATTTAATACTACTTATGTTTATCAGTCTCTCCATCTTTACTTCAAGTTTTCAAGTTATAGTCAACAACGAGTCACCTTTGAAAGCTCAGAGAAGCATATGGTCCTTTTAAAGATGGATTGTCAAAACCAGATGAAATATATATATATATATATATATATATATATATATATATATTATAACACACATACACACACACACATATATATATATATGTGTATATATATACACATTCCACAAGTTCACACTTGTGCTTCAGTACACATTGGAAAGGCCAGAGGCTAGCCTGTGTGAAGATCGGTGTCTGTAAAGACTATGTGCAGTCCTTGCTCTATAAGAAACTTTGCAGTGACACCTGAGACCCTAAGAAGACACGTGCTGTGACCCTGCTTCTCCTGGCACGCCCCACCCCTATGCTCAACCCTCGGTTGCTAATCGAGGACTCCCAGCTCAGGAACCACTCTTCCTGGCCATCCAGTCCTGAGGATCCCTTTCTCCCTCCCTAATCCTGTTGCTGCTCTCAAGTTGAAGGACCTCTTGGTGAAATTGGCTGTTGCCTCCCCCAGCCCTCTCCTTCAACCCTTTGGGCATGCGTACCAACCCAGTCTTGAGTGTAGCAAGAGTAAACAGTAACAGTAGAGTATGTTGGTCATCTTAATGCTCTGAATCTGTCCCCACCCATGGCACAGCAGGGTAGCAGCTAAGCACAAAATTGGATGTGTGCATCCTGGGGTTCACAGGTCACTATGTCCTATTTATTCTGTTGTTTTGTTGTTGTCGGTTGTTTTTAACCCCACCCATCCCACCCTCTTTTTTGTCCTTATTAAAGAGCTTGGTTCTAAGTGGATGTGTCTTCTACCCCTACCTCTTGGTTCAAATGAAAGCAGTTTCTACCCCAACCAGGCTTTCTCTAAAGTCCTAAGAAGAATCTAGCACTCTTTCTTCTTTCTTTACTACCTGGTAAGTTTACCTCCATCCTGGAGAGCAGAACCTGGACATGGAAAAAGATCCAGGCTTCCTCCCTTTCCTCCTTTTGATCCCACACCAGCAAAACCAAGGCAAATACAGACACATCCCACTCTTGACTGACACCAGATCCTAACATTAGAGTGCTTTGACAATGGTGTAATATCAAATACTCTGAGAAGCAGATGCCACTGTTTGAGCCCTATTCATACTTCACCACTGACTGAGTGCCTCAGATCCTTTCTGGTAGCAAATGTCAACAGTGAGAAGGAGGGTGGAAAAAGTTGTGGAACCCTCCTCTCTTCTGCTTTTCTTACAGATGAAGAAAGACTAAAGAAGACCAATGGTTACACAAATCAAATTGGAGTCTTTTCCACGATGGTGGCCTTCAGCAGAATCTCAGTTACAGTTTGTCAGTGATCTGCTCTAGATAAGACTCCCAGTGGGCACTCAAGATAGGGCTGGTTGGGTAGAGACCCATCATCGTACGGCATGAGGCATGAGTAGCTCAGCAGTACTTAAAATCATCACTCACCGTGTCCCACTGCCGATTTACTTGATTTCTATACACCGCAGGTGCTATCATTGCCTCATATTTAACACATAAAAAAATAGCACCTTTCATGATGAAATGCCTCAGCTCAGTAAGTAGCGGACCGATAGGGAACCTTGTCATCAGTTTTCCAAAATCTCAACACAAAATTGCTGTGGACCAATGAGAAAGAGCCAAGACTGGCTCTCGTTCCAGTTTACATCTTGCATCCAGCTCTGTTAGAAATGATCATCTAACCTCTTTGGCCTCAGCTCTGTCTGCTAGAAAGATCAAAACAGACCTTGTTCTAGCACTCCAGAGATTTCGAGTAGAGCATATGGCCACAGTGTTTGCTCTGTGTAGCTCTGCTTGCTGCTGAGTAATATTAAGAGTGGCTTTTGTCCCTCCAGCCTTCCTGTCTTCACCCTAAGGTTTCATGTGCTCCAAGTTGCTCTCTGGTCACCCTTTCCTTATCTGCACCTTTGTTAGTTCTCTGGCATGGTGATAATGGCACTGATTGGAGAGCCTGCTTTTGAGATGCAAAGGGTTGGGAAGGGCTGCTGGAGTCAGATGGAGCTGAGAATGAAGCCTAACTTAGGCCAACGGAGTGGTCTTCTCTCAACTTCAGCTTCCACATTCACCGTGGTTAGAACAGGCCATCTGAGGGGTTTGTAGAGATTCACTAAACAATAGATGTAAAGCATCGGAGATAGTCAGCCTTTCATACCCAGTGGCTGGTCAACCTGTCTCAGTTACAGTGCTGTTTTCTGTCATCCTCCAAACAGGCAATGTGGAATCCAGAGCTGAGCTGTCAGAGCAGATGTCATGTGACTCTCACATATCTCCACCTCTTTTCCCGACTCTGAAGCAGCCATTGGTTGGGCTGAAAGTCTCAGATACTTCTTAGAAATGATCTCTCCTTTTGGTATGGATACACAGAGGCGATCAGATGCAAAGCCTTAAAAGTCCAATCTGAATAGATAGATTTTAAAGGAAATTTAGCAGTTCATAGAACTAAAACGTCAAGAGAGTGTTAGCTTCACGAGAGGATGACTCTGAGGGAGCCATCAGCACAGTAGCACAGGAAGTAGTCCATTCATTTCTGTTCTTGGTCTCAGCCTATTGGATTAATGCTTGAATCCCATCAAGGTCACCCACTGGCTGCCATAGGACCCTGGAAGGAGCCAAGCGCTTTCTCACTGATGCTCATAGAGGCAGAAAGAACATCTTTGTCACCCTTAACTCCCAGAGAGCACGCGTCCTCTCTTGAATGAATTACTCTGTCTGGGGAGGTGCTGGTTTTGTAGGCAAAGTCAGGGTGGGTAGGAGACCTATTTCTTGGATTCCCAAACAGAATGCAGCTGTGTTTGAGAGGAGGGAGGTTGAGGAATAAACACCTGGTGGATGCCTGAAGGACATTGAACAGGCTATGAAGTCACTGGAGCTAAGTCTTATGGGTAGCTTCCTCACAGAGGACTGAACTTAAATCTTGCTTCTGTTTCCTCAGAAGCTCTACCTCATCTCCTCAAGGCTCAGGAGTCCAATTCTTTTTAATCTGTTGATGCTTGCATTATCCCCAACAAACTACCCCTATTTTAAAGGCTTAAAACAGCAATCATTTTATTAAATCACATAATTCCAGGGTGGTTGGGTGTGGCTGGGTAGCTGGGTCATCTTGTGTTGTGTGACATCAGCTGAAGGAAAACTCCTAGGGGCTTCATTAGTTCCGAGTGTTCAAGACTGTCTTAATTTCATATTTCAATGTAGACACTACATTGCTGAGGTTTTTAGTCAAATATTAATCCAGTTGTTGTTATGCAATTAGTTTGTAGATATGAATCATATCAACTATTAGTTGATTTGAGTTTCTAGGCTGTCTTAGACTTTGGATTTGTTAGTCCCCACAATTGCTTTAATCAATTCCCTAAAATAAGTATCTATCAATCAATCTATTATGTATGTATGTATATATGTATGTATGTATGTATCTATCTACCTATCTATCAATCTATCATCCCTCTGCCTATCTATCCACCATTGATCTATGGATCCTCTATCTATCATCTACCTATGTATATCTATTTTTCCAGATGGTGATACATATTAACAGGAGTGACAGACGTGGGGTAAAATGAGCTAAGTTGGGTAGAATGAGCCATAGAAAACAACAGGTGAGAATATCAGAAGTCAGTCTATTAACCAACAGTTGGGTGTATATAACTTCGCCCTGGGCATATGTGCTGTTGTATATGTGTACCAAATGTTTTATGAAATTTAAATTTTAGTTTTTAAAAATCTCTCATCAGTGTAGAACATGAATATGAGAAGCAAGAGGTATAAGATTATATGACTATCCCAAATTTGATAAACATTAAGTTAGCACAATTTTTGTTGTTGTTTTGAGATAGGGTCTCACCTTGGCGTCCAGGCTGTGGGCTTCACACTCACAATCCTTCTGCTCCCAGCACTGAGGTTACGGGTAAGCACTAGTCTCTCTGTCTGCCGCTCGCTTGTTTGCTTTCTTTTCTCATCTTCTCCCCACTCTTTCTCTTTTGTTTTGTTTTGTTTGTTGTTGTTGCTGTTGCTGTTAGACATAGTTGCTTCTGTCCTTTTTCTGAGTTCTCATAGCTCTTAATATGTCATTTCCTTTGATGGGTAATAGCTCCTGCTATGTGCAGTGAGCAAAATTTCAAGTTGACTTAGTGATGCTCGTGTACAATTCCCATCCACCGAGTGTGAGTTCTGCCAGTGACACATTGACCCATGCTCCAGAGATTGTCATATGGCGAAGGAATTTTTTACATCCTGATTCAGAGGCCCAAATCAATGGGCAAGAATGTGAAATTACTCTTGGTGGGACAGGTCTAATTAGGTCAGTGTTTTGAAAAGAGGAGATTTCAAAAGGAGTTTGAAGGGTGAGAGGATTGGGTACAAGGGAGAGACCCTCTACTTGCTTGGGCATGGGGAGTCCATAGGACAAGCAGGCCGATTCTAGGATCTTAGACCACTCGTTGGCCAGGAACTTATGTCTACAATCTCAAGGATCTGAATCTATCCCAACCATGTGAGCTTGGGATGTGATCTCAGTTCCAGATGAGAGTGCAGCTTGCCTGACACCTTAGCTTTAGCACTGTAAAGTCCTAAGCAGAGCAGCTACTAGTGCTATATCTCTTACCTGTAGAACTCTGAGCTAAACAGCAATGCCAGATCCTTCTGTGTCTTCTGTGTTAACTGGTTACACCATTATACTACCTGCCTTCTCTAATGACATCATCATCTCCTCCAAGGTGTGGGCTGTGTTTCATTTGTCAACAAACACCTCTGAGAAAAGGGCTTTATGTGGAGCAGTGGTCTCTCTCCTGTGTGTTAGCTGAATAAGGTAACAAGGGAGCAGATGAGCTGCCTTTAGCAGTCCTCATAGGCAGTTAAGAGACTAAGAGCCAATGCCTTTGAGCTGTTTCAGTTAAGTATTCTTCAAGCTCCCACTTGGTGCTCAGTACAAGGCTGGTGTCAAGTTCCTCCTAGAAGATGGTTTTGACTGACTGGCTCTCCAAGTTTGCCTTCTCACCACACACAGTGGTTCTGGATGTTACTAAGACAGAGAACCCAGGTATCACACTGCCAGACATGGGAGATGATGGAGCAATAAAAACAGCAGATGGGGAAAAAAAAAATCCCAAAATGTATTGCCATGGTTTGAATATTTACATGCCCCCAAATGCATCTTCATCAGTCTGAGGGGATAGAAGGAGGCAGACTCTTTGGGAGATTGTCTTATGAGCATATAGCTCTCACAAAAGAGACCTAAATTAAAAAAAAAAGTCTTTGTCTTTTTTTGCCCTGTGTGGGCACAGGGATATTCCCTCTGTGGACCAGAAAAAGAATCTTAGCCAGAACTGGAATCCATCATTGTCTTTGTCTCAGACTGTCCATCTAAGACTTCTAGAACTGTGAGAGACACAAATTCTGCTATTTATATGTCACCCCCCATCTATGGTGGTTTAAAAAATAGTCTAAGATACTTATTTTGAGGGACAACTTTATTTTGGTACATTTTATTTGTGTGTGTGTGTGTGTGTGTGTGTGTGTGTGTGTGTGTGTGTGTTTGTGTTCACGAATGCATGTGCCTATGAGCGTGTACATGTTCATATACTCACTCATCCATGGTATTATCTATGAACTTCATGAGAGCTGAAAGTGTAGACGGCCATGTCGTGTTATGCAGACATTAAGTAACCCCCACACTGACCAGGCTGACTGTTACTTTTTTCCTCGGGGGTCAAAAAAGGGTCATCTCAGCCTCCTCCAGAAGCGAGAAAACATGTTTGTATTTTCAAGATTCTTCTCTTAATATCAGCTTTGGTTTTAAAAGGGGGTCAAAGCCTTTCTGATTGAAAAAGTTCAGGCACTACAGCCCAACTAGAAGAATCCCAGGCCAAGAGCCTTGACATTTGACTGTTTGGGCAGTTGAAGTAAGAATACCAAGGGATTAAATGCTTAAACTTTGCTTGTAGTCCCACCCTGATGGAGAGCATTTGGATGATGGAAAAGCAAGTATTTCTAGAATGGATGAAGACCTGAAGGGAGCAACAGCTAGTGACTTCCTGTTGACCACCCTGTCTTAACCTTGGAAAACAAACACATTGTTAACTAATTGTGGTCCGCTCTTCAAACAGAGACACATCCATGGGAAGACCTCTTACTTGTCCAAATAATGAGAATTTAATAGCAAAACAGGCAGATAAAATCGTCTTTTTCTATGGAACTTAAAAATTTCAGATTTAGTAGGAGATATTTTGTCTAGAGAATTCCATTCCAAGTTTACTTTCGGAAACATTTACTATATGACCCACACTGAAGAGGGGAGGATTTTGTGATATTTAATAGCTCCAAGCCTCTCACACTACCTCCATCCCAGGTCCTATGTGCCCTGCTCAGTGACTGGGATAGGAGAATGGGTATAAAGAGCATGTTGCCACTTGGGGATCAGCCTGAGCAGGGCAGGCGAGCTCCCCCAGAACCCCTTCCAGTTTGCTTCCCTGCACCATGTTGTGCCTACCCAAGAGTCTGGAATCCAACTTTGGCACCAACAAAGAAGACTTGGAGTAAGATGTGTACCACTCTGCCAAGGGCTTCCAGATCCAGGTTCTGCCACAAGTGTTTTGTGCCCTGTTCTCCCACTGAGATCACCCAACAAGACCAGGCCAGTCACTGAAGCTACGGTTAAAGG
>CM052716.1:47598502-47668122 GCA_028551405.1 Uromys caudimaculatus | reverse complement strand
GTTTTTCGAGACAGGGTTTCTCTGTGTAGCCCTGGCTGTCCTGGAACTCACTCTGTAGACCAGGGTGGCCTCAAACTCAGAAACCACCTGCCTCTGCCTCCCAAGTGCTGGGATTAAAGGCGTGCACCACCACTGCCCAGCTAAAGGGACTTTTCTAATGAAGCATCCGGAAGCAGGAGACTGTTTCAGCTGCACCATGACTAGTGAGTTCTGAGGCAAAGGATCTTTTCTAACCCACCAATAACCAAATAAATAAATAAATAAATAAATAAATAAATAAATAAATTCCGTCTACTATGCCAGAAGAAAGGCAGAAACCATCTCTCCTTTCTACACAAAACAGCACATATATTTCTTGACATGAAGGGACAGATGAGAAAGTATCACAAAAAAATTATAAGTGAGTCAAACAGTTAACCTGTAATAAAAACAATGGCTATTACTTAATGCCAATGCTATTATTTGTATCATCTTCTGGGTGCCTTTTATTGTTTGTAAGAAGTTGTGACTTTCTTATTTATTTTAAAACAGACATTCACTCTTGAACCTAATTTTATATTCTTGCTCATAACAAAGGTGTCATGTTTTTACCAGCTTCATGAAAACCTGGGTCAACCCTTAAGAGAAAATAGATTTTAATGAACTGGACCAGATAGATAATAAATAAATCACTGGCTCCAAGAGGAAACAATTCCTTTATCTTCTTAAAAACACAAAAACCAAAACCAAACCAAAGCAAAAAAAAAAACAACAACAAAAAAAAACCCTCTATTAAATTCTTGTTCTTACTTGGTCTTGAATCTACTGAAAAGCCAAACAAGGGTGTTCAAAGTACTTATGCCTACTGAAGCTGCCTATCCTGACCTCAGTGGAAAAGGCAGGCACAGCCCTGTCTTCTAAATGGGAAGAAGGCCAGTTTGCCTGAGCCTGTTTTTGGAAAGAAATTAAAAGATGGACAGCCCCCTGCCCTGATTGAAGACCATATCATCTCATCAGTATATTTCTTTAGAAATGAGTTACGAATTCAGAGGCAGCTGCTTCCAAATGTCTCTGAGTACCACATCGGCCAATGTTTTCCATTTACTCGGGACTGAATGGCAGGGCTGCAAGCCACAGGAGAGGAAAAGAACTGGCTGCCCATTTTGTTGCAACAAAACCAAAGGGCTCTTGATTTATCAGTACATTTGACACAGTCTTTATTTGGCTCATGGGGATGAGGGTGAGGATGGGCAGGGAAATAAAGGTTGTAAATTTTGTAAATGCAAGTCCTCTAAAGTAGGCCAATTGGTCAGCTGTGAACTTGGCAGCATCCTGAAGCATGTGTGCTGGGCAGCTTGGGAACACGATGTTCTGTTTCACTTCTGAGAGCAGAGGGAAGTGGAATAAAAGCTCAGCCCAGGACAGAGAGGGCTCAGCACAGACAGGCCTGCAGGACAAGGGGCGAGGCTGGCAGAGGAAAGCCCCAACAGAAGACAAGGGGAAAGAGAACTCACAGCACCTTGAGAGACTGTGGTCCTAGTGTTTGCTGAAACTACTTTCTAGAAAATTTGTTGTGCTTGTGTGACTGGACGCTAAAGCTAGCAACTGACTTGTTTAATGTAAGAGAAATGAGAGTTTTGCAAACGTACTTGAGAATAACACTGACTTTATAAGCTGTGAGCTTTAAAGATATGTGGCAAAAAGGAAAGTATATTAAAAAGGGAAACCTGGGCTTCTTTAGATCTTCTTTTCATAAGGACTTGCTTGGGTTTTCTCAAACCTAAATTTACATTTTATATTGTTTCAATAAATGTCTAGATGTTAATGTGTAAAATGATACAATAAATAAAAATGATAAAGCCTTTTGACATATTTAAGTGGTGACTTATCTTAAGCCATAGAAAGTAAATTAATTCTCATCTTCCCTTCCTCTGTCCTTCTGACTCCCCCATCCTCTCCTGTAATGGTCAGGGTAGAACTCAGACCCGGGGGCCACAGTTCAAGAAAGGCAGCCGGACAGTAAACTATACTTTAACTCATGGAACGTTTATGGGGCAAGACCTACTGTCTATACCTTCGTATTTGTTTTTATCAGTAATTTTGAATTTCATTAACATGATGTTCCATCAGAGAAAATCATTTATAGTTGACAGTATGCAATGAAGATGTTCATATATATATTTCTTCAAGCATGACAATGGCCAGCTTGAAAGAACAGAGGTTAAACTGGTGAGCATGGTTTAGTTTTTCACACACACTATTATTTAAAGGATTAAACTGGTGAGCATGGTTTAGTTTTTCACACACACTATTATTTAAAGGAATTAATTAAATGGAAATCTACCTCTACTGTAGAAAAATGGATTTTTCTACATTTGCACGTTATTTCTCCATTAATTGACAGGCTAAGCTTAATTGTAAAGACAAACCTGATTTTTACTCAGTTGCACCTCTTCTCCCCTTGTTACACCCAAAAGACAAAAACAAAAAGCCCCCTATTTATCAGTGTAAAAAGCACCTCAGATGCCGAGGCCAACGAACTCAGCTGGTTTTTGTAAAGGAGTTTATAGCTTTCAGCTGAGCTCTCTAAGTGAGCCTTCTCATTCTCAGCTGCTGGCTCTCTGCAAGCTCCCTGTGGCCTCTGACCTCATCTCCATGGAGACAGAGGTGGGAAGGGGAAAAAAAGAAGAAGGAAACTTTTTAGGCAGCGCTTCTCTGCTCCTCTGACAGTACTGACCATACACCAATAGCGGAGACTCTCAGTCGCTTCTTCCAGGTTAAGTGCTGAAGAGGTAACTGATTTGAAAAAAAGGCATTTGCAAAGATGGAAGAAAGCACCTGCCACACTCGACACTGTTTAATTGGTGTTCAAAGCTGAAGCTCAGAATAGAGGCAAAATGGCTGCTGACAGTTAAAAGCAGAAAGACGCTCCCGCAATCAGAGTGTGGCTTCTGGCTGAAAGCCAGGAATGTCGGGCGTCAGGACTTCGCAGTTTCTGTAACATGTGGGAGCTAGTTCTCTGCAAACATCAAAAAACTTGAGATTTTTAATTATGAAAACTCTTTAAAGAAAAAACAATTATTTTCTTCCTATGTATTAGTTAAATCTACTTCCTTGCCTACCAGCGTTTGTTCCTGGTCATTCATCTAAGGCCAATAAAAATAATGATGAGACTCTAGCTATGACCACACCACTGGCTCTCCAGCTGGGACCTGCAGTCAGGGATTGTGTATTGGTACACAGTGCTAAGGAAGGATGCTTTATTCTTACCTAACCGTAGTCTCTTGGAAAAAGAAATTCAAAATATTGTTAGTCAGGAAAAAAAAAATACAAGAATACACAAAGGAGAAGAGAGAATCACACAGTGAACCCCTTATACCCATTGCTCAGCTATGACAATTGTCAACTCAAGGTTGTTCCTGTTTCATAAACTCCCTTAGACATTTCTCCCTTCTTTGTTTTGAAGCAAGTCTAATATACTTTTATTCATAAACATTGTAGTATACATTTATAAACTAGAAGGACTCATTTAAAAGCAATACAATACCATTAGCATAATTAAGAACAATTACCTAATTGTCAACCATTTTCGGCAAAATGACTGAATTATGATGGTATTCCTCCTACTTCATAAATTCGGAAACTTAAAACAGAAGAGGCTTAAAATCCTGCAGAATATCCCTCCCGTAAGCCCCCCAACCTGCCCTAGGAGATAAGCAGGAGAATCCTGACAAAAATCCAGTTACAGATAAACGCAAACAATCTTCCAACATCAAAAAACTCCCGATAAAAACAATATATTGACTAAGTGGTCAACTTCATTACAGTTATGATCTCAATTCCCAAAACTCAGTGAGGAAATATTTTTTTCCCCCATTTTACAGACAAGGAAATGAAGGCACAGTGGGCCCTGCAGCAGCCAGTTGTGGGGATTCACTCACTCCTTTATTCTCTGATGTCTCTCCTGCCTTTATATCTATTTATTGTATTTTGTTGTTGTTAATACAGATGCTTTATTAACAGTTGCAAGTCATCCATGGGCTAAGTGCTGAAATCCAGGACTCAGCAGCAAGGTCAGCACAACCTCTGAGCTTCTTTTTCTGACTCTAATAGGTTGAGCACATCACCCTCTAGAATAGGGACTTTGATAGAGTGGCTGGTGTCATCCATAAATTCCACACACACACACCTGCGGGCACTGTCCCTGCAAACTGCGCCTGCCCAGTGCTTTGGTTAGCTTAGCAAGCTTGACAGGCTGCCAACGCCTCCTGTCCACTATGGCGGCTATCTGGTGGAGAGTTATCTATTGTATTTTTATCCATCTGCATCGATGCTACATTTTCATGGTGAAAACTCAAGAGATTCAAGAAGGTACACAAGGGGGGAAAACCCATTCTGCTGTCCACTATTCTGTTTCTGTTTCCAGTGGAGGCTAATGTTTGCAGCTTGCTGAGCTCTCTTCTGCTGTATTCCCTTTGCATATCTGGACAAGGGCAAAAGTCTGTCCCTCCTATTTTCAAATGGAAGGCACTAGGTATTTTTTGCTCAGCATATTTTGAAGCTTTATCATCTCTTTTGCAAAGAATCACATAACTCCATTTTGCCTGCACATACATGGGCAGGTCCTACGCCTACGGTTCTGAGTTTCTACGTCTTCGAGTCTTCACTGCCATGTAGACATTTAATGTGGAGTTGGAAGTTTTGTGCTTTCCTTGACCATACTTGGAGCCTAAGCATTCTGAAGTCAATTCATTCAGCTGTTGTTGTCTTGGCAGTGCCCCAAAACTTCCTTGAAAAGAAAATACCTTGGACTGTGTTCTTCTCTCGGATGCTAGCAAAGTCTCACTAATAACCCAACCCGTCTTTAGCTCTTCTTCAGCTTTATTTATATCAGTTAATAGTTACAGTTCAGAGTGATGTCAGAAGACAAATGAGTGATGATGGTGGAATGTAGTTTAAAGTATTTCCTACGAGAATTTCTAACCACACGGTTTGGGGGCCACTATCACCATTGCCTGTATAATATTTCAAGGCAGTGGTTCTCAACCATCCTAATGCTGTAACTCTTTAATACAGTTTCTCATGTTGAGGTGACCCCCAACCATAAAATTCTTTTGTGTTGCTACTTCACAACTGTAATTTTGCTACTGTTATAAACTGTAATGTAAGTATCTGATATGCAGGATATCTAATAAGCAATCCCAAGGAGATTGCAACCCACAGGCTGAGAACTTCTGTTTTCAGGGGTCCTAAATTGGTATTTTCTTCAGATGCCCAGCAGAAGCAAACAGAAACCCTCTTTAAGCCCTGACTGCGTATAAAGTTTCATGGAACATCTGGAACCAGTATATTCTCTCTCTCTCTCTCTCTCTCTCTCTCTCTCTCTCTCTCTCTCTCTCTCTCCCTCTTTACCCCCTTCCTCCCTCTCTCTTTCTCCCTTCCTTCTTCCATTCCTTACCATATACACAAAATGTAAATGCATTCACTCAATAATATGGAGCAAACACACCACCAAAGAATAATTAAAAAGAAAAAAACAAAACAAAAACTATAAAGGGATTCTAAAATTATCAAAATATGGCTAGAGAAAAAAAATAGTCTTTAAAAAAATAAAGACTTGAAAAGGAGTGAACACGTAAAAGAGATGAGATATTGAGATGAACTAAGATAACCTGGTGTCGCTAGATTGCTTGAACAGATAAAAGGAGGAAAGAATAAAGGCGGAAGAACAATTGAAAAGAAAATGATCGCCTTTTAAAACGAGTCAAAATGATACGACATTTGTCAAATTGAATTGTTATCTTTATTACAAGGCAGATTCTTAGATTCAGGCATCCTAACAAACTTTTGGTTGCATGAAACAGAAATCAAAACCTAAACACTTAGAGAGCAACAAAACCAAACAGACTGGGTGCACAGAAGGAAAGGAGCACAGCAAAGGAACACAGCGAAGGAACACAGCTAAGGGGCACTGTGAAGAGGCATGGCGGAGGAGCACAGAGAAGGGAGAACAATTTGACAACCGAGTTTCCGGCAGCAACACGGAAGTGAGACAGTAGTAGAACACTGGACTCAGGGCGTGTGTGTGTGTGTGTGTGTGTGTGTGTGTGTTAGGCAAGCACTTAGCTACTGAGCTATATCCTCAGTAAGCAGGAATACTGTTTTGAAATATCTAGAGATGAAAAACAAAACAAAATAAAAAACCCAAACTTCTCATCATAGACTTGTTGACACAGTAAAATGTCATTTTTAAAATAAGAACTAGACAATTTTCCACCTCCAAATCTTCACTAAGGAAACTCCTCTCTGACAAATTTTCTGAAGAAGAAAATGGCCCTCAGAAGAACTTATTTTCAAAGACATATCCTAACAAGGAATGAAAGGTGTTTGATATCTAAACATGAACAATGGATAAAAGAGTGTAATTATAAATGTCCCAGTTAAAACAGATGAAAAACAACTAAACATAAAAATTATTGATTAAAAGAGCATGTCAGGAGTACCATTTATCAGTTAAACGTAGCATTCCTCGCTTTTCAGCTTATAAATGTCAATTAAATTTAGACTTTAAACAATAAAAACACATGTTAAAATTTCTAGGCTAAACATTAAAACTACAAAACAAGCAAAAGGAAAAATGTAGAGAGGAAAAAAAACAAACCAAAACAAAAACCAAACCCAAAACCCAAATCTCTAACAAAGAAACAAGGAGAAAAAATTTTGTAAAAAATCTGACTGAATAGACCTTGAAATGTAGAAGTGATTTTGACTAGATCAGTGAAGAATGTAGGAAGACTAAAGCCATCAAGTACAAACTATAAAACTGAATTTAAAAAAGAAAACAATATACTATTTTACAGGAGCCTCATTCGGCAAAACCTTAAGTAAAGAGCAAGATTTAAAGCCAGTGCAGAAAATCAGACGATGGTAAATCACACTAGAAACTGACCCTGAGTTTTTTTATCAGAGCATTACTAGAAATAAATTGAGCCATTATATCTTTGCAAGAAACTTTAGTTCACCAGAAAGATGTCAAAACTCTAATTTAAACGATGCAATATAGATTATATATGAACAGAATATATGAACTAAGTGTGAGGAGAACATTATGCCAGAGCTGACAAGGTCTTTGACACACCAGATCTGAAATTCTCCAATCCAAGCATGCATTAGGATCATGAGAGAAGGATGGTGGAAACAGAAACTGCTGGGCCTCACTCTGAGACTTCTGAATCAGTTGGATTGGAATCAGGGTTGAGAACCATGTTATTAGGTGTCAATATTACTGGTTCAAAAAACATACCAGGAAAAAACAAACAGACACGCTGGGATACATTCACATGAAATTCAGGGCAGGACACATTAAGATGTAGTTTAGTGATATATCTAGAGATGATTTTAAAAATCATAAAAGAAAGAAAACAAAATCAGAGACAGTAATTCTCTGAGTAGTGGGAATTTAAGGATGCGGTTCTGGAAAGTGATGCTCTCTTGCTTTTGGTAGAAGGAGATGGTGGATTTTGGGATGCTTGTTTTATTCTATGATCTACATACAAATGGTGCCATGTTTTGCATCTGTTATGATTCAAATATGAAATGTCCCCCAACAGGATCATGTGTTAGGGTTTTATTGCTGTGAAGAGACACCGTGACCAAGACAACTCTTATAAAGGAAAACATTGGATTGGGGCTGGCCTACAGTTTCAGAGGTTCAGTCCATTATCATCATGGAGGGAAGCATGGCAGTGTGCAGGCAGGCATGGTGCTGGAGGAGATGAGAGCTCTACATCTGGATCCACAGGCAGCCAGGAGGAGATTGTGTGTTTTTTACACTGGGCAGGGCTTGAACATTTAAGATCTCAAAGCTCTGCCTCCACAGTGACACACTTCCTCTAACAAGACTGTATCTACTCCATCAAGGTCACACTTCTTCATGGTGCCACTCCTCAAGGACCAAGCATTCAAACACAGGAATCTACTGGGGAGGCAAACCTACTTACACCACCACAGTCAGGTTTTTGTTGTTTTACATAGCAATGAGGACGTGGAAGTAACATAGTACCCATCATATATTTCTCAAGAAGTTAAAAAACCATTAAAACACATGATATTAAATAGGACCAATCACTTCTACCCAAAGGGTCAAGAACAGTTTCCACACAGAAATGGGATTTGAGCCCTTAGTAGAAATTTGTTAGTGAAAGGCTGGTGATATACAGACAACAATAATTTAACTTTGGCCACATGTTATAATCAAGTCATGGGGTGTAGCTCAGCCTTACAAGAAACACAGAAGACAGGGTTGTGTGAAGGCTAGACAAAATTTTTAATCCAGTAAACACACAAGGGCAGACCTTTCAGGAGAAAGATACACAGCAGGTACATTCTGATAAGAGCAGAGCCTCAGAAAGCCAGGGATTCGACTGCTTCCTGTGTCTGCAGAGGAATTTCAAATAGTGTGGTTTACCAACAACACTCAGGTTGAAAGTCTGGTTTTGCAGTCAGACTCTTCTCCATGGAAACGGAGACATCTTTGACAGAGTTTTTAAAGAGATAGGATTTAGGACTGGGTGTGCTCTTTGGATGAGGATCGAAGGTCACTAACTCTTTTACTTTTATTGATATAATTTATGGTAAAAATGTGCATGAAACGTTAAGTGTACATTTCCACGAGCTCTACAGTGAAAACCCAGACCCGCTCTCTTATAATGTGCCCATTCTAACTTCTACTACCTGGAGGAACGACTTTGAACATGTTAGGTTCTTCTGACTCTAACTCCTATATCCTGAAGTATACACCTATACTTAGCTTCTTGACGTAAACTTCCTAGATGAAGACTTTGCTTTTATGATTACCATCTCTAAATGCTGCCACATTTGCATAACCTCCCAACATGAACATATCTGGCTTGTGGCTACATTCAAGTATAGTGATGCCAGTCACAGGGTCATGTAAGCATTGCTTTCTGCTAAGCCCTGAAGCACACTGTGACTGTGTTTTATTTCCCGATTAACTGGTGAGAGGAGATTATTTTTTCATTATAAACCATATCAAAGTGTAAACTTAAAATTCTGTATGTGTTTTATCTCAAATCACATCGATGAAAAATAAAAATTAATGGCTTTACTCTTGATACAAGGACCGTACCTTGCCAAGCCAACTGTCTCTTTTACACTCAACTGTTAGTTGTCCTCAACTGAATTTGGATTTCTAGAACGCGGTTCTCAACTATCAAGTCCACCTGGAAGTCTCTATGTTCTGTTTCCCTCTTGACATATCCATCTTCCAGTTCCAGAATGGTTTGCTGAAGACTCCAATCCTGTCCTGGGAAATCTTGTGACTCTTCTTGTCTTTTTTCTACTGCTGAATACCATCGTCCCTTTCCTTCTGTGTGTCTCGCCTGAGTATTGTCAAATACCGAGCCTTTCTGGATTTGATGTCTGGGTGTTTTCGCAGGGAACCATAGAGGTTTCTACCTTTATACCATCTATCAGTGCATCATCTCTCTTGGAGAGGCTCTTCAGTCACTGGACTCATAGACTATCCAATCAGGGGTGCCAGCTACCCTGGGACAACCCTCCGGGAAGAAACAGATTTATTATTCAGAGTGGAGCTACTTCCTTAACTTTTCTGCCTGCTACAGAAAGTTTTTTTTTTTTTTCTTCCTCCAAATGCCTACGGTCTAAAAAGTAGCCATCTTCAGTGTAGATGTATGAAGGGAGAGCTGTATTATAAGATCACAAAACTATCAAAATTATAAAAGAGATTAAATCAGTTCAATTTTATATTGAACAGGTATTTGCGTGCCTAATGCATGCAAAGCTCCACACTGGCAGTCGACTGAATGCACACTTCTTTACCAAATCCCTTGGAATTGGAACCCACGTTTTGAGATGGTGGTGGGCCCATTTGATACAAATCCCAGATAGTTGTGCTGACACACATGTTCTGAAATGTATTACTCCGGGAACCTCTATGATGAAACTGTGGAAGTGGTTGCCAAATTAAAAAGAAAAAAGATAAAAGGAAAGTTCACAAAGCCAACTTCCTAATAGAAACAAAGACATTTTGGGAACATTTCTTACTTCTGAGGCTCTTGTGGAAGGGATAACCATGTCTTATAACAACAGTCTTGGCGGTAGTGGGGATTTGCTCCTGGAAAGCTATGGACTTTTCTTGGGATATCCTAAAGTCTAGTTTGATGAAGTGGACCTGCAGTGTGCAAATCTGCTGGAAGGTGAATTTTATATCATTCCAGTTGTGCACAGTGTGTGGATCTTCACAGACATATAGTGTGTTACTGAAGGTCCCCGAGGCTGAAATTATAATTTGTGATGACACCAAACCATTACTCTGTCTCTTTCTATCATGCTGACATTTGTACCAAGGGAGTTAGTGGCTTACACAAACCAAGATGGCGGCACACGCTGAAGGCGGTGAATACAAGACTCTTTAACACCAGTGATTTCACTGAGAAAAACACAAGTTTCATGTGAGAATGTCCTTACTAAGAATCTCCTAAGCCTCAAGTCCATTTTAGGTGTACAAGTCACAGACAATTCTGTGTGGCAAAATACTCTGAAGGATGGTGGTTAACAAGAAAAAAGTGGGTGTTTAATTGCAGAAGGTACAGGGCAAATAAATCATTCTCATGATACATTTTTTTTTTTTACTTGAATGCCTGACAGACAAATTATGGCTATTCATCCTTAACTGCTTATTAGACATTTTCTCAAAAAAATGAAAGAGGTGAACGTGTCGCTTTTGCTCACAATCAACTAATTGGAAATTAGAGTTGTAGAAGACACCTGTTCATTGCCACAAGCTTGAACACATCCTAGGGGTGAGAGGCACTGCTCATGACATTGATGACGAGGCTAACAATTGTGAGTCTTTACAAATCGTAATTGTAGTAATTGTACAATTGGTAAAATGTGTCAGGCTTTGAAGGAACAGCAAAGTTTGATAAACCAATGTTTTCCAATGACCAAAGCATTGAAGGGAAAGGACCAAAGACTAAAGGGAAAACAAAACAGAACACAACAAAGTCAACAAAATGATTTGTGTTTGACAAAGCAATATTTTAATAGCTACTGCTGGCTGAGTTTGGGAATAGCATTTTAAAAGGTGGCCATAACTGTTGTTAAAAGGCCAGTACTCTACTCCAGTTTTATGCTATTTGCTGCTGTAGATTTTTTCATATATATTGACCAAATAGTATATATGGACAGAAAGACAGAAGCAGCTGTGAGAATACAGTTGTTTTCTGTCATTGATATTAAAGATAAAAGGCAAATTTGCTGTTCTCACTACTTTGTAGAAATATTTATCCATTTTAAATTATGTGTATATATGTGCCTGTCTTTGACTGAATGTGCACATATGAGTGTGGGTGCCCAAGGAATCCAGAGGAGCGTGTCACATTCCCTGTAGCTGGACAGTCGTGAACCACCTGACATGAGTTCTGAGACCTTAACTCAGGTCCTCCACAAGAGTAGAGCGTATTCTTAACTGCTGAACCATCTCTCCAGCCCCACTTCTTCTTGCTACTTTGAAATACACTTATTTGTATAACATATGTAGTAGTTCTCAAAATAGAGGAGAATATTGCCCACACTCCTTTCTTGGAACTGCAGGCAATTATCTGTAGACATTATTCATTGTTGCAAAGGGTTGAAGGTACAGGAAAGGGCTTTTGAAATTCACTGAGTAGAGACAAGAGAAGCTGCTGAATACCTCTGCATGCAGGGTAAAGCCCTAGCTCAGTCAGTACAATTGACCAAGAATGTAAAGAAGCAACTTTGGAATGATAGGAGACATACAAAAGCTGCCTGTCAAAAATGAGACAGTAAGGTCAGCTCATCTCAATCTACTCTGTGGTGGTTTGAATATGCTTGGCCCATAGGCTTGGTACCGTTAGGTGTGACCTTGTTGGAGGAAGTGTGTCACTGTGAGGATAGACTTTGAGTCTCTACCCAGTGCAGAAGAGACAGTATGCTCTGGTTTCCTTTTGATGAAGATGTAGAACTCTCAGCTCCTCTAGCACCATGCCTGCCTAGATGCTGCCATGCTCCCATCTTGATGATAATGGACTGGACCTCTGAACCTGTAAGCCAGCCCCAGTTAAATGTTGTTCTTTATAAGAGTTGCCTTGGTCATGGTGTCTCTTCACAGCAATGGAAACCCCAACTAAGACATACTTTTTTAGATTAAGCCTGAAGGTCACACAGACTAGTGAGTTAATCTGTCTTCTTCTTCATTATCGCATACCAAAGCAGAAGAAAATCCCCTGTATACTCACCATTGTTGGAACAGCTTAGGTCACATAAACATATCAAATTGCCCTTTGAGCCCATGGGGGCCTGTGGCTACTGTGGTTGATTACACGTGACTTCATCTCTAGCTCTTCACACTCAGTTTGGTGTTTCGTTTTTTTTTTTAATAAACAATTTACATTTAATTTATTTGTGGGTTTTTTGGTGTGTGTGTTGTGTGTATGGTGTGTGTGTGTGTGTGTGTGGTGTGTGGTATGTGGTATGATATGTGTGTGTTTGTGTGTCTGTATGCCACAGTGTGGATGTGGAAGTCAGAGGACAACCTGTAGGAATTGGTTGTCCCCTTCCTCTACGTGGGTTCTGGGGATCAAATTCAAGTCGTCAGGCTTGGTGGAAGGTACTTTACCCACTGGGCCATCTCATAGGTTTTCCAACTCAGTTTAAAAAGTATTGTTTAGGAAGAATGAGTCCCACAGGGTGAGGGCCTAATTTACACAAAAGGACAAGCAAATGTGGATGCCTTACAAAGCTGGTAGTAGAGATGGGAGCAGAATGCATCATGGCAGTGGCTCCTGCCTTCTGTACAGTGGGCCCTTTCTGAGCACACTGTTGGAAAGCCATCGTGTATGTCATTCCACCCTGTCCCTTAGGAGGGGAGACCTTGCAAGTGTTTCACAAATGTGTGCAGCTTCGTTTATTCCTGAGCCATTCCTGCCCTTTCCCCACCATGGGAATTCCATTTCTAATACTCTCTGTTATTCATGTGGGTGATGCTCACACTTCAAAACTTTCGGCCATAATTTGGATCTGAGTAGTTGACACTTTGAGAATTGCCAAAAGTTTTTTGTTTTTTTAATTCAGAAATTGACAGTTCAACAGCAAACCTTTAAAAAGCATCAGTAAAATGAATCTAACTGGAAACAAATATTATGTTGCAGTTTTTAGCTGTGAAATAGGAGGGCACTTTGTCTAGGTGCTTTCCAAGAGCTTGGGCCACAGGAGGATCTGTGGGCTGGGCTTTCCTCATCATCTTGTCTTGCCATTCTTTGTTGGCTCAGATGTACAAGGTGCTTCAAGTAGAAAACTCAATGACCTGAGAGTATTCTTTTTAACATGGTGATGTACCATTGTCTGAGGTAAAAATGAAGAGCAAGTGTAGCAGCTATCCTGGGGATTACATTAAAAGCAGGAGAGAAATGATAACAGAGCAGACAGTGGCTAATGATAATGGAGGTGTTGAAGATAGTAGAAGCCATAGCAGCTAATTAAGCTTCCTTTATTGCTGGAGCCAGGGCATCTCACTGGGCCACATCACAGGTCTGCAAGGAAGGCCAAGGGAAGCATTGTTACTTTTTCTACATTTCAGAAATAATAAGTTGAGGTCAGTGATGGAAACCAATGCTATCAATCTTTTAAGATCCATACTATTTGTCAAAATATTGCATAATGGCAGTTTTAAAAACTGGGTTGTAACCTGATAGTGGGTCACCTAAGTTAAGGTAAGGTGTAACAAACTATAGCTACAATAAAAGGTTTCTGAATGTAGAACAGCCAATAAATTAATTCAAATTCAAATGTGTGGTTAGAAGGACAGTTCAACAGGTAAAGGCCAATAGCCTCAACCGGAAATCAATGTTCCACCAACCCCATTTTCCTTTGGCTTTATTCTTTCTGTCCCTTCCTCTATAATGTTCCCTGAGCCTTGGAGGGGGTGACATAGATATCTCACTTATGACTGGGCATTTAACAATCGTTCACTCTCATTCTTTGACCAGTTGTGGGTCTCTGTGGTTAAGTCTGAACACTTCAAAATTCAGCAGAGTTGGCAGCAGCACAAATCCATGGGTACAAACACAGTTATTTAGAAGGAGAAAGATGAACACATCGTTCCCATAGCTTCCCTAGGACCTTTGCAGCCACAGACTTTTAACTGGGTTTACAATTCCAGAGCTGAATTCCCGACCTGAGAGTGGGGTCTCAATTCAATCAGAATTCAAGCAGTTGCTTACTCCTGTGACAGACTTGCCCCTATCACACCAGTGGGTTCATCTTCCCTGATTGGTGGGTATTGTTGCACATGGGTTCATAACTAACAACACTGATAGCAATCTCATTGCATAGTACCCTCTGGAGCAGTGAGGGTCATCCAACAGGGTAGGAGCTTCCAGCCTAGTTTCAGCTTGATTTCTCTTGTTAAAGTAGAGCAATCATCATTTCATCTTTCTAAACTTTCTGGCTAAAAATACTCTAAAGTTGGAATTAGAAAAATTTAACCCCAGGCAGGAAAAGAAGAAATCAATTAGAGCACATATAGCCATCACGACAGAATTGTGCTGGCAGTGGCTGTGTCAAGGTTTACAAGGTAAAGTATTTCAATAGACCCATCTGGGATGTCATTGGAAACAATGTTCTATTAACCTCAGCCAAAACTAAGCACATGACAGATTTCAAATATCAGCTCTTTCCATGATGAAGAAGACAGATAGAAGAAGGATCGTTTTAAGGGATGGGACCACTGAAGCAATTACCTGCTAGAAAAAAATAAACAAAATCAAAACAACAAAAATAAAGAAACCCAAGAAAACATTTCCTTTGCCTTGGAAAATGTATTTAGTTTTCAGGTTTCACTGGGTAATTCTCTTTTAGTAGTGAGTCTCTCCCCTGTGGTATCATGTCATCAGTTATTTTTAATGTAGCTTAAAATATGTTCACCACTGATATGTCAGCAATAAGAGCAGTTTAACTCTATTGTGTCTTTATGCCTTTCATTTAAAATGTTAGTTTAAATTTGATTTAGGAATAAATGTACTTCTCTGAATGTTTGGCCTGTTATTTAGACACCACTTTCTAAATAAAACATTACCATCTATTGATTCTAGGTTCACCTTTATCATGTAGTCAGGTAATAAGCTTAAGGTTTATTTTTCTTGTGCCTTATTGGCTCATCTGTTTATTCCTACATAAAATCACATGTAGTAATTATTTTACTTTAGTGGAGATTATCAGTAAAATTTGGAAATTTTAAAAACGCCCTTACTAATTTTGTTAGACATAATCATAGATTATACTGTGCAGAGAACGGGAGTGATACAACTTTTGTGTGTTGTCACCCATGATGAGGTGGGACTTTTCATCCAGGAAGCTGTCTCTGAGTCAGTCTTCAAGTTCTCCAAAGTACCCTGTCTTAGTTAGGGTTTAGATTGCCGTGAAGGCGTACCATGACCAAGGCAACTCTCATAAGGACAACATTAAATTAGGGCTGGCTTACAGGTTCAGAGGTTCAGTCCATTATCATCAAGGCAGGAGCATGGCAGCATCCAGGCAGGCATGGTGAGGGAGGAGCTGAGAGTTCTACAACTTCATCTGTAAGCAGCTAAGGAGAAGAAGACTGACCTCCAGGCAGCTAGGAGGAAGGTCTCTCAAAGCCCACCCCCACAGTGACACACCTACTCCAACAAGGCCACACCTCCTAATAGTGCCACTCCCTGGGCCAAGCATATACAAACCATCACATACTCATTCCCCGTGCTTATGTTAGTTAACCCAACAGACTCAGTGGTCCGCCAAGCTGGAGTTTGATGGAATAATTTCTTTGGTTTGTTGTTGGTACTTTGCCTATGGAGAACAAATATTTGTTCACATTTCCTCAGGAAAAGTCATGTAAAACCTTCTCTGGGCACAGAGAGCAATAGTGACTCTAAGTTGCCACCATTAAGTATAACATAGAACTGTGCATTTAAAATTTAATATTCCTAAATTGGGATTTCATTGGTGATGCAAAACTGTATTTATCGAGTCATCAGAAAGCTTCTGAAATTTTCTCCAGAGGTAGGACATTTTCCTCATGAATATATTTAATAAAAGTCGCTGGTATTTCACCCCCACAAAATCATGTTTATGTAGTAGGTCAGTTTTATCTTTATGGATTTAACTTAACAACAAACTGCCTTGTTAGCTTCCGGTGCTAACAAGAATACATGGTATTCCATATTTGAGGATTTCATGCTGTATCTAAATAGTTCTCTAATGGAAGATACCTAGATTATTCCCAGTAATTTCCCACTACTCTCACTATTAATATTGATTTTATTTTTGACTTTTTCTATAAGTTACATGTACAATTGCTATGCTAAAAGTCAGGCCTGGTGGTGCATGCCTTTAATCCCAGCACTCTGGAGGGAGAGTCAGGAAGATCTCTGTGAGTTCAAGGCCAGCCTGGTCTACAAAGTGAGTTCCAGGAGAGCCAGGACTGTTACATAGAGAAACCCTGTTTAGACAAAAATAAAAAATAAAACAAAAACAAAAACAAAAAAACAAAAAGAATTGCTATGTTAAGAAAGGTTCATTTCGTTTTTTGCTATTATTAGTACATTGCTATCACAGAGGTTACAGTAATTTATATACTACTGAAACCCATGCCAGAGTGGTGAAGTCTCAGTGCGCTCACAACATATTTGCTAGCAAGACAGTAAGCATATCCATACCCAAAGTATCCATACCCACGATATCCATAGCAATTGAATAATATTGTGGAAAGCTAGTTTCAGTAGTTCACTGATGGAAAAAGACTCATGTAAACTTAACCACAGAAATGTCTCAGGAATGTAAATGGAGATGTCCCAGGAAATAATGCTTTAGCAGGTATCTGCATGTCTGTGTGGAAATCAATCGATAGGATTTTCACCTTCCTTCTGGGGTCAGTTTTGAAGGACGCCACTTTTCACCCATGGTTCATTTTTCACTTTTACTTTATTATTGTTTGCATTCCCTTTGTGGTTCTGATTATTTTTCCCTCTGTCCCTGTGAATTTACTTTTGCTTACTTTAGTTCAGTCTTGATAAGATTAGCTAGTGGCTTCCCTCTTCCACTGAGTTTCCTGTTCTTGGATTTACTTCTTGGTTTTACTGTACTTTTGGTTTATAATTTATTATGTAGCTCATTTCTTAAGCTTCATGAAGTCGTTCTTTCTTATTTTATTAAATTAATTAACTGAGTGGACATTGGGCTGAGAACTCTCTAATGTTTTGGGTTCCTGTGTATGCAACAAAACAAAACAAAACCTTTAGGATATAACCAGAAAACCTTAAGCTTAGCCAATGAGCCAGAACCAACTACCTTCTATCTTGGGACTTTCAATAGATGACACCAAAGAAGGCCAATGGGGAACTGCAGGCATTCATGTGGTATGACTTCTGCATGCATTTAAAAGCCTACTGTTCTCAGTGCTAACTGGAGCTCTCTGAATCTGTCATTCTAAGTGCTGCCTCATTCACAGACTCTTTAGTGCTCCAAGAATCTGTTGAAGTGGTTGTGTCTAAAGTTTTTCTTGTAACACTGTCATATTAATTTTCTGACAGCCCTGCACCAGTTATCCTGGATTCTGTTACACAGTGCATGGGCCTCATTCTTGATTTCTGATTGTATTCAGTTAGGAAATGTTTCCAATGTCTGAGATGTAAGATATGGTTGTTGCTTTGTCTTATTCTTTAGTTTTAAACATTCAAGTCTAGTCTATTTGTGAGAGGCAATTTCAAAACGTATTTAGATAAAGTTAGTTCTCTGAAAACTTGATATGTTTAGAGGAAAGGAATGGGGGTGTAAGATATGGCAAGCTGGAGATGTGGTGAATTTCCTGTCCAGGATCTTATCTTTGAATCCTCACCTTGCTCTTGTGGAAAGGGTGAAAGGCAAGGGATGGAGAAAGGCTGCAAAGCCTGTAGGGTAAGACTTTCAGCAGGTTAGGGACTTGGTGCAGAGGATTTGGGGGAGGGACTTACTCATGATAAGTCAACACTGGGGTCTTGTGTCACCAGGTAGGAAGGAGGGAAAAGGGGCCAGTCTGAATTGTTTTACTAGAGGAGATTTTTAGAAACCCGTGAAAAACCTCTGTGAGTAGCTAAGGAAATCCCTGGAGAAGAACCAGCATGGTTTAAGACAACAAAGTTAAGAGTTTTGCTCTGTTTTTTTGTTTTTGTTTTTGTTTTTTTCGAGACAGGGTTTCTCTGTGTAGCTCTGGCTGTCCTGGAACTCACTCTGTAGACCAGGCTGGCCTTGAACTCAGAAATCCACCTGCCTCTGCCTCCCAAGTGCTGGGATTAAAGGTGTGCGCCACACTGCCCTGCTTGGTTTTGTTTTTTTGATACTTTATTTACATTTCAAATGTTTCCCCCTTTCCAGATATCCCCTTTGGGATCCCCCCCTCCTCCCTCTCCCCCTTTCCCCCTGCCCCTGCCTCTATGAGGGGATTTTCACCCACTCTTGTCTTCCCCCCTTGGCATTCCCCTTTACTGGGGCCTCTAACACCCTCGGGCCCAAGGGCCTCTCCTCCCCTTGATGGCCAACAAGACCCTCCTCTGCCACATATGTGGCCAGCACCATGGGTTCCTCCATGTGTATTCTTTGGTTGGTGGTTCAGTCTCCGGGAGCATCGGGAGGTCAGGCCAGTTGACACTGTTGCTCCCTCCATGGGGCTGCAAACTCCCTCAGCTCCTTCAGTCCCTTCTTCAACTCCTCCATCTGGGAGGAGGCACAGTCCAAGGGTTTCTGTGAAGTGAATCTTGGGTATTCCAAACTTTTGGGCTAATAACCACTTATCAGTGAGTACATACCGTGTTCACTCTTTTGTGACTGAGTTACCTCGCTCAGGATGATATTTTCAAGTTCCATCCATTTGGTTGCGAATTTCGTAAATTTCATATGTTTTAAATAGCTGAGTAGTATTCCATTGTGTAAATGTACCACATTTTCTGTATCCATTCCTCTGATGAGGGACATCTGGGTTGTTCCCAGATTCTGGCTATTATAAATATGGCTGCTATGAACATCAGTTTTGCTCTGATGGTGTTCAGTATTACTTCATATTTTTCAGATATGGCAGCAAATCTAGGGAACTTAGCTGTGTACACTGGGTAGATTTTAGACATTCATTTGTCATGAAGATCAAGTGACTATATCTGACAATGTGAAAATTCAATTAATAAACACAACATTGATACCAGCTGAAGCAAAACATAATCCACCAGGATTTTCCAGGACTCAAAGTATTACGAGAGGTGCCTTTAAAGAGATCACTCAGAAACATTTTGAAAAATAAAATAAATTAAATCTCTGTCTTTGGATTTGAAAAAAAACCCCAACAAAACAAAAAACAAACAGACCAAAAAAAAAAAAAAAAAAAAAAAAAAAAGAGTTTTGCTCTGTGGGAGTTGTTTTCCTGGTTTCTCTCACTTCAGATCTAGTTTCACTACCAGATTAAAAAGTTGGGCCTTTGGAGGGTCATAGGAAGTGGATGAATATGAAAGCAACATGTTCAAGAGAGCAGAAGCTTCCGTGCAAAGTTCTCTTGCCTGGACTGTACTTTCTGATCTTAAGGTGAGCTGTATGGCCTTGTAAGGGAAAGGCAGGGGAAGAAATCAGTGTGCTGTGTCATGGTGATGGTGCGCTCTGAAGCTCAGAAGGTAGTTTCTGCTTTCCCACTAGGTATTTACAGGATCTGGGGTAGAATGCTGATACTGGTGAAAAACCTTCATTTCTCAGGAAAGTTTATGTGAGGATAGCACACTTTGCGCCCATTTCTGAAACGTGGCAAGTGCTAAGAGCCCCCGATGGAGCCAATGCGCATGAGTTATCTTCTGTCTCTGCCACCTGTTTAACCTTGCGCAAATTACCTGATTCTTTAAAGAACTGATCTCCTTCAGTGCAATATTAGAATAATGATGTTGTTATGAAGCGTTGTGATGATTAAATCAGGTAACTAAATAAAACATAGCGCCCGAGAAGCTGAACAAATCTCCAACGGCTGATGTTTGCTGTCAGTGACAGGTAAATTATCAAACAGTATCAGGCACCGTGGCACGTGCCTTTAATCGGCACTCCAGAGACAAATCTCTGCCTTTGAGGCCAGCCTGGTTTACAGAATGGGTTCCAGGACAACCAGGGCTATACAGAGAGACCCTGTCTTGAAAAACTAAACAAAAATTAAAACAACAGCAGCAGCAACAACACAAAAAGCAGACAGATACATGGAGAAATAAGTGAACCATGCTGGAGACAGGGCTAATCCCTGGCTGGTTATGGCTGGGTTTATTTTAAGCAAATTTATTCCATCGCCCTTGATTCAGCTTCTTCATTTAACTCAACTGTAAGTTTTGGGGGATGGTGTCATGGGTGACATCGAAATCTGTAACCTCAACAGTCTCCCACTAGCACAATGGAAGAGTCCGCTGGCTGAACTTGACCTCCCTTTCCGACTTCTCATTGTTAGCCTTGGTGACCTTGGGTTCAGTTCTACACAGTGCACATAATTACCCCTGCTCCAGGTCATACAAGGCCCACCCTCCTGCACTTCTAGAAGCTGTATCAAATCTAGCTCATGCTCAAATGCAGGCATGGCCTGTACCTTTCATCCTTTAGTTTTTCCAAGTTTCTTTCTGACTTGGTAGCCACTGTCGTCATCATTCCAAAAGCTTCCAAATTAGATGATACCTGAGATCCACAGTCACTTAAAGATAGCATAAACATCAATTTGGAAATAAAGTTGATGGAACAATATTTGAAGCTGTCATACATGCTCTCTTGACATGTTAATCTGTTGACATGTTAATGTATCATGTGTATAATGAGACATATTCTCTCCTAGTCACATCACAAAGAAAATTAAATGTGAAAAATCTTGATACATTAAATGTTGTTTCCTCCTTCTCTTATAGAGGTATCAATTATATGATCATGTGACTGAGTACTATAACTATAGCTGTCTTTGGTGATATGTATTTTTTCTAACTAAAAGGATATATATATATATACATATATATATATATATATCATTTTCTAACTAAAAGGGTACATATTTATTTATATATATACATAAATATTATATATTGATTAACTAAAAGGATATCTATAAATCTATATTTATGTATAATATATTAATGTATTAATATATAAATGATTATGTTAACAACATATTAATAATATAATGTAAGAATAATAAACTAACTAAATAAAAATATGCTAACAATATTAAATAATATATAATATATTTATATATTATATATATATTATAAATATATGTATAATTTTTTAGTTTATATATAGATATATCCTTTTAGTTAGGAAATAAAGCATTTCAGTGATTGAGGACTTCCATTATATGCAGGACTGTATCACCTAGGCTTTAAAATTCCTTTCCTTTACATAATTTCCCACTGTCCCATGTTGTCACAGGAAGTGGGGTGCTTATGGGGTTGCTTGGGAATGATCTGGAGAGAGGATAGGAGTGTGTGAAGCTCTAAGGATTCACCTACGTGCTGGCACAAGAAATAATGAGCGTATCATGGAAGAGAAAAAGAAGGTGAGAAGAAACTCAGGAAAAGTTGACAAACAGGAAGTATATATCATTTGCTCTTAACGAACATGGTATGTACTCACTGATAAGTGGATATTAGCTCAAAAGTTTAGAATACCCAAGTTTCACTTCACAGTAACCGCTGCACGGAGCATGGGGTCCCAGGTGGAGGAGTTGGAGAAGGGACTGAAGGAGCTGAGGGAGTCTGCAGCCCCATGGAGGGAATACAGTGTCAACTGGCCTGACCCCCCTCCTCCCCCTGTCCTCCTGGAGGCTGGACCACCAACCAAAGAATACACATGGAGGGACCCATGGCTTGGACCACATATGTGGCAGAGGAGGGCCTTGTTGGCCATCAGGGGGAGGAGAGGCCCCAGTAAAGGGGAATGTCAAGGTGGGAATATGGGAGTGGATGGGCAGGTGGGTGGGAGGTGGAATTCCTTCATAGAGGTGGGGGAGGAGGAGGGGATAGGGGGTTTCCAAAGAGGAGACCTAGAAAGGGGGAAACATTGGAAATGTAAATAAAGTATCAAAAAATAAAAAAAAGTGATGGCAGATATTCTAACAGAAAAATTCCTCAAGCACTGAATAGAGAGATACTCTTTCAGGCTTTGTGAAATAGAAAGGAAAAGCAAAATAACCAAGACTCTAAGTGTCCAAGTGCTGGTTAACCGAGAGTTGGCTCTACAAAGAACGAAAACATCTGTTGGCTTCTTTGAAGGAAAAACAATCCCATTGGGTTTTTTACTGCAACAAATCCTGTTCTCAATTTTCTGGTTGGGAGTGATCCAGGAAAAAAATGACCTCTCCCATTCTGGTAATGAATTTCTATTCCCTTTTGAACTTTAAATATGTTAATTTAATCCCCAGATGGTCACCAAAAATATGTATTGTCAAACCCTCAATCTTGATGTATGCTCCAGAGCTGGTCCTACCCTGTTACTCCTTGCTCTGTTCCAAACATAGAGCTCACCAGGGGAAGATGGCCTGGCTTGGTCTAGCCCAGGCCTGCCCTTACAGTGTTTACAAGAATTTTGCCTTTTTGTCACGATGTCCCTTTGCTGAGTGGAAGTGTTCCCAACTCTACAATTTCCAAGATTGGCTAGGAACAGTCAGTGGAATGCTATAGAGACCACATCACTTCTCATTTCTGGATTAGAAGTCACCAGCGTTCGGAACACATTATTCTACAATACAGTGAGTATCTTCCAACTAGGAAGCAAATTAGGTATGAATTAATTCAAGTGTTTGCCTTCACAGGAACAAAGTTGCATAGTAAATTAACCTTAAAGTGAAGGCTCTGATATGATTCTGTATTTGCGGAGGGCTAAAAGTCTATAGGTAAGTTTGCAGTCTGTGATGTTGGCCCTTGTTTTCTCTCACTGTTTAGTGGTCAGAGCAGACTGTTTATAAGGTGGGAAGCCAGCTTTCTAACATTGGATTTGCTGCCATCTGCTATGTTCCAGGACCTGCACTGAACGAGGGTTAGAGCTTACAGGAGGTTTGTTCCTGTCTCCAATATCATTAACACCCTGTCTCTAAAGCAATCCAAACCCTCTAGCTTGGAAAGGGATTGAAACAGCGCAGGTACAATTATTAGATGGACATCTGAGAATCAATTCGAGCATTTGTACAAACAGAGTATAAACATCTGAGGGTGTGGTGGAACTGTTCAACCCAGTTCGAGATCCGTGGTAGTGTGACCCAGAAAGTAAGCCACAGACTACCAGAAATGAATCCCCAAGAGCAGGTGAGACAAGTCTGCATTGACATAGCATGAAGAAGATGGGTTGGCCGCAGAGATTCGGCCATGTTCTAGATCCAATTGAGATTTTCAGGTTTCTGTCTACATATTTGTTTTCTTTCTTGTTCTGCAAGTGTTGGAACTAACCTATAACATTAAAATATGGACAGGGTATTGCAAGAAAAAAAAAAGGCCATTGGCATCATCATAGGTATTTTTAATGCCAATCATATACTCTTTTAATAAACTCGTTTCCGGATCTCGGAATCTTTATCTTCCCGTGTTCTTTCCCGTTGGTTGGCCAGTTCCATTGGTCGGTTCACTTTAGGTTTTAATCACTAAAGCTGTATCTCCTCCAATACATTAAGCTATGATCTATCAACTGCTTATCAGCTTCTATCCTTTCTGCTCTCTTCTGTCCATATTCCCACTGTGCTTATAATCCAAGTTTCTCCTTTCAGCACACCAGGATCTCATTCCTGCCCTCTTTCCTGATGGATAATCCTTAGCTGTGGCTTTGGTTCTTATCCAAACTGGACATTAATTCATCACCATCCATTGTCTCTCTGCAGCACCTGTCTCCCCACTCTCGAGCCTAGGACCAGCCTGGTTATTTGCTATTTTAATCCATTGCTTGACTATCCATCATTGCCCCTAAGCAATCAGGATCCTTCAATCCTACCCTGTCATTTTTTGTAATATGTATCATTAAAAAACCTGCCCATCCTTATTTTCATTCCCTATCTAGATGAGCTTTCTCTACTCTTTTAGCTGCCCTTGCAATTATTGCTGTCCCCTGAATTACAGGAACAATGAAGGCCACCTCCTATGATATATCTGAAGTAGAAGGACGCCATTTTATGACATATTTATCTTTTTACCACCCCACCTCCTTATCAGCTACAAAGAGCTGTTCCTTTCCTGAGCAGTGCTCATCTTCCTGTGTTGCTGAAGCCACTTCCGCAGGATTATATAATTTGAGAAAATGGTGGTTCCACCTGCCACCTGCTACCTGTGCTTTTTCACCCTTCTCTCCAGTGCCATGGCTTAGATAACTATGTCCCAGCGTCTACCCTCATAATTTCATCTCATAAATCTTCATGGAATCATTCTTACATACATTTTGGGCAAGAGATAAGAACACTTGTGACCTATGTGTGTGTGCTACATGCTTCAAGACTCCACTTCGGATACTGCATTGCAAAGCCACCCAAGATTTATGCTTTTTGTTTAATATTTTTAAAATTTGCCTGTTAGTTCTTATCAAACCAGGATTTAAGAGAACAAGGTCCGCGTTTACCCAAACATGGAACAATGGAGTCCAATCTCAGTCTGTCAATAATTTTCTGATAGGAGAGGAGGAAAGATATCAGAAATGTTAACAAAAGCTGAACCTCAAAAGGTAGCCAACAAAGAAGAATTATCCCTAAGAATAGGAAGGCCTTTGCTGTGAACCAATCTATTTCAGCAATGTTAGATTAAATTTACACAGGAGCCTGACCCAGAGACTTTCAGTGTAATTGCCAAGTCTTCCCTAGAGGGAAGGAGTGCCCCAGATAGGTAAAGCTGAGCCAGCCCTCATGAATGAAATTTTCAGTATCCTGAAGAGGAGCATTCACACTCTCAGACATACAGAGCCCAAGCTGTGGTCAAATGAAGCCAAACTTTCTAAGCCATTTTGAGGAGAAGGATGTAATTTTAAGATTTCGAAGAAGTGCATCTCACTAGCTTCTGTGATGGACGCACGCTTACAAATGGTAGACAAGCTTCTAACTGCTTGATAAGGATCCTTCTCCAGAGATGCTAATAGTTCCTTCTTAACCAGAAAGAACGGAAACTTTGGGAAAGAAGTATTTAGGGCATGGATTTCATGCCCTGGGAGTTTCCTAATCTCTTTACCCCCTTGTGAGAAATTCCCATACAGGGACAAAGTGTAGCAGGATTCTCAGTAAGAAGTCAGGCAACCTTTGGCTTGAGTCAAGCTTCAGATACCTTTTTAAGCCTTGGGTTCCTTATGTATAAACGGGTATAACAGTAATATTCACCTCAAAGAGTTGCTTCAAGGATTGATTCTCATGCGTTGAGCTGTAAAAATAAGACTTTCAACTATCATCTGTTCACAGTGGTATCTTTGTCATTTCTTCCAAGACCCCAACTGGTTCCATTTTGGGAGGGATATTTGCCACTGGGAATGGTATTACAGGTCATGCCTGAGTCCAAGAGGGTAAAAGGAAGTCATAGTGGCTGCTTGAATGGACTAGCATGACATTAGCAGACCTTGTTCCCTTCGGCCCAAACACAAGGAGCAGCCAGTTCTTTGTGGTAGGAAAATCTGAGGTCTTCCTGGACCGGGTTACCCACAGAGGAATGGCTCACTGGAGAACCACAGTGAGCAGAGAAGACCGGATTGGTGGGGAACACCCAAGGGGGATTTCAACCTTAAATGGGGAAGGATTTCTTCTGAAGTAAGGTAGGTCTTAATTTGCAAAAGGCAGATCATGGATCAGTGTATGCCTTTCCATTCAATAAAATAAAACATCATTCTGAACAGTTTCTGTAGTTGTGTGTGCAGTAGCTATGCCAACAGTCATGTATAAACATAACTGCCTCTGTATTTAGATCTACAAACACATTAGTTTCTTTTGGTTTTATGACTAAATATCTGATAGAAGCAATTCAAAGGATGAAGCTTTACTAGCTCTCTTTTCAGGGGATACCTTAATGGACATTAAGGGGAGGAAGAAATGGAAGAGGGCCGCATCCTCCAAGGTGGTGGGGTCTTGTGGAGTGGCTCTTTACATCTCATTGGATCTAGAAGAGATCTTTGGCAGAAGAGGAATTGTCCCATAATCCTCAAATCCTCCATGTATGGCCTAGTGTATTCTAGTGTATTCTAGCTGGGGCTCCTTTCCAAATGGTCCCACAGGTTTTTAAAACAGGGTCACCAGCCAGGCACCAAGTGTTCAAATACAAGAGCCAGTGTTGAGTATTTCACATTCAGATCATAACAAACATATCAATATTGATAACTACAATCTATTACTTATATCTTGACCTTTATTTCTGTCTAGAATGAATGCAAAAATCTATTCAGTGAAATGTTTCCATAAACTATCTTTGCATGTGGCACCTATGAATGTTCAGAAATTTTATTTTGACATTCTGCTCTCTGTGTTTTCTGATGAGACTCTATATCATTTGTAATAAGACAGTAATAATCTGGAAAAAGAAAATGAAAGGGAAAACACTGAGATTGTCATAGTCTTTTTCAAATCTTGTAATTCCTGGTAAGAAACATCATGGAGGAGATGATGTCACTGCTGTGGAGAGATAGGTTGGTCCAGGTTATGAACAATTACTAAATCTGCTTGTAAATTCCCAACTCTGCTATTTGTTTTTTCCCTTACAGACTTTATTTTCAGGTTATATAATCTGATGTTTTTTAATAAGTAAAACAAAGACTGTTTCCTCCCACTCTTGGTTCATATCTCAGTTTTTTCCTTTGGGAGGAACTTTAATCATTTGATTGGAGATGGTGAATTTTAAATGATGTCTTGCAAGAGGAGTTTTGACATAGGACTCTCAAATCCTACATCAAATGTCCATTTTTAAAAAAAGTTTCACCTGCTTACAAAACACCTGTTTTAAAAATGTTTCACTTATTACATAAATATTATCTGGGTCATGAGTTTTAGATATTTCTTCTGAGTGTTGCAGGCACACATCCAACTCTAGAAGGCTGAAGGATCTGTTATGGGGAGTAGAAGAATATGTCTGAATCTAGTGAGACATGGATTGTGATTGCATTGTAGTGTGCTAGACAGTGTCCTGGCTCTGTGGGGGCTCTTGACCTCCACTGGAGACAACACTAGAAGTTGTGAAGTGAGCCAGAGGCCAGGGCCTCAGTATTCTTCTTGCTCTTGCCTTGAAGACGATTTTCCTTTAGCTCCAGGACAGGTCCCCTGCAGAGTACAGCCTTTTCTCCACATCTATGTAGCTCGCCCCAGTGGACACCTGTCTTAGTGTTTCATGAACCCCTCAACTTTAAAACAGCTAAATTGCAGTTTTTATTTCTCCCAGCCCAGTAAGTTCCTCGTTATAGGTCATTACCATCTACCCACTAATCACAGGCTCCTGAGGCCCCTTTTTATGCCTTCTGTTCCCTGTTCCCCGTATACAATCAGTACATCCAATTCCACCAAATTCACCTGTTTCTCACCCTGTCCCAACCCCATGACCTTGCTTTAGGTCCTCATCATTCTTGAACCATTCTCAATAGGCATCAATCTGCTTTGATGCGTGTTTTTCTCTTGAACTACATACACAGACTTTTGTTTTGAAATTGCTCAAACTAGAAAAAAAAATCATGCAAGGAAAGGCTAGGGAGTAAATAGATGCCTAATAAAATGAGATTTGGAGGTAACAACAGTTTAAAGGGCCATGAAGGAGAAGTGACATTGCTGTCATTTGAAAATTGCTAACGACTGGCTTTGGTGGCAGGGGGGAGGGGATATTGTTTTTGCTGAATTAGACCTTTTTTCTGAATTCCACGTATAGCATGCACTACACAACAATTCTGTTACTGAAATACTTGTTTTCTACTCACAATTTAGGACAAACTACCACTAGAAACAAATCAATACTGACATACCAGGAGCCTAACAATTCCAGTAGTGGATAGCATGCATTTTGCAGAATTCTGCCAAACAAAGGGACCAACTAGGCTGTGGGGAAAAGTGCATGATTGAGAGTTGAGGAACAACATAGCTGATGTGTCGAGAGTTAATTCAGACATGGTACTATAATGTAGCATAATGTAATGTAATATAGTAACACACTGGTGCATTTTTTTTCTAAGCTATGAATGCACTGGCAAAGTATTTCGTTAATAATGGAGAGAAGCAAGCAGCAGATAAAGCAGCTGAACACTCCAACCTTGCAAGGCCCAATGACGATGGCCTTCACCAACGCCCCACCCCCCACCTCCTAGATCCCACAATGACTTACCCGTAGGGTCACTTGCCTGTACTTCCAACACCTGACAGCAAAATGAAGGGCCCAGGGAAACAAGGGAAACAGAACAGACATGTGTTAAGTGGGAACTTAAAAGGCAGGGAAACAAGACACTTTACCCATCCAAAACCCCAGACATGTGGGCAAGTCTCTCAGATCACTGCTAGATTAAACAACAGCAACCAACACCACCAAACTTAGACACGTAGACTTCGTTTACTCAAAAATGCACAGGAGTTTCATGGCTAGTTGCAGAATCACTGGGAGAAAATTCAATGAAAAGAGCTCTCCATCTCATGCATCTTAAGAACTGACACACTCCCTCTGTTCACCCAGGTGACCACTCCACAACAGGTGAGAAGGTGTACAAAGTGTCAAGGACAACACATGGCTTTACAAGGAACTTGAAACACTTCCTTTAGAGCCATAAATCATGCCCCTGAGGGTTCGTGTGACTCTGTAAGGCTTATGACCCCAGGTCCCAAAAGTTCTAAGGTCGTGCCCTTTCTTCCCAGACACAATGTCAGACACATAAAATCTGCCACATTACATTTTATATTTTGAAGTATGGAATCATTTTATAAATTCTCTTGAGGTAATTAGTTATTAAAATGGCTTCTGACAAGATTTTACACAAGCTCAAAATTCAATTCAGCTTTTTTTTTTTTTAATTTAACATTTCTCTACTGTGGTTGGCACATTGATATATTACATAAAGTCATCTTTTAGTGTCAGTCATTGTGGCTAGCATCTACAGAGTAAGTGCTCCCTACCCCAGTCTCTTTGTTCCTTAGAGAACAAACTAGGTGTCAATACAGCCCTGTTGCAATGTGTTTGGAAGGGTATGGAACTTCTGCAAAATTCAATGTGAGAAATTCCTTTTTGTTTATGAAAAAAAAACCCCAATGACTCCTCCAAGAGTCAAGGGGGTGTTTTAGAGTTAACCACTGGATTTGAAACGAAGAATTTTACTGCTTGCTCGTGATGTTCATGCTGTTGCCTTCTTTGGATCTCCTTCATTGGGTAGCACAGAGCCTTCATTTGGAACATGGCAAATATCTACAGTCCTCTCCAATATGGGTCATACCTACCCATATGCTCCTGGCAAATCTATATAAGATCCCTTAGCTTCCTGAGTCTCTCTGACATGAAGCTTCAGTCCTTTGACCAGCTGCCTCAGTTTGGCTGGTTGGGCATCCTGACTGCCCACACCCATGTCTTTCCTAGCCCTCCAGGACCAGCTTAGGAACTGTGGCAGTTCTTTGCATTGAAATAATCTATGGTGTTGCAGTGTGAGAGCTGAGAGACTTCTTCCATTTATTCAAAAGTAGAGCCAAAAGAGAATGAGCCATTGAAGGTTCTTGATCTTGTCAAGCAGTTACACATCATAATGGTTTTATCATAGTTCACATTAGGAAAAAAAAAAGAAACCATTGAAAGAATTCAAACTTGCCCCGGAACTTTCCTTTTACTAACTTGTCTGTAGGAATTACGCCATCAACATCTATCTTCATGAAACCCACTGATAGTGTTTTGAAATTCTGGATACATCATGTTCTAACTGAGCTTCAGACATCCCTTTCTTTGAGGCAAGGGAAAAGCATGTCTGTAATCTGACAGTACACAGCTCCTGAGCATAGCTGGTTTGTCTTTGCCACCTCAGACTGTAGAGATGCTTGGATCCAGGCCAGGGTGCCACATCAACTAAGATTTAGGACTGGTGAGCGACACTGAGTATCACCCAAATGCCATCTTGGGCTCCTGGTGGAGCTGCCTCTACTGCCCATGCCTGGTTCAGGTTGCTTGTTCATCCCTTTCAAACTGTCCCATACTTGACCTGCATGGTGACCTCACATAGACCCTGTGACATATCAAAGTAAAAGCAATCTAGTTTGATCCTATTCAATTATACTCAAACTAAAGACTCGAGCAAACCTATTAAATGTTCAGAAGAGGGCTTCGTGAAGTAAGACAAGGTCTATAATAAAAATATAGCTAATAATCACTTTCTTTACATTTAAAAAATATATTCTCCTCATTTATAATCTTAATTATTATTTACAACATCTCTGTGAAATATTCCTATGATATCCATAGAATAGAAGAAGAAATAAAAGATTAGAGAAATCAAATCACCCAAAGAATGCAAGCTGATGTTTGGTGTTGCTTTGTAGAGCCAATATGACCACAGAGATGGAACTTTTTCAGTTTAGAGGGTTCTGTTGTCTCAAGGAGTCCAAGGCTCAAGGGAGGAGCAAGCAAACATTAACACATATATAGTAGTTAGAACAACAACCTAGTGGAAACTTGGAATAAGATGTGAGATCAGAGAAGGCAGTTCAGAAGAGTGATTCTTGACCAGTTTTCCCCTGATGAACAAGGATGTACCTACCACAAGGTTACAATCAGAGTAGTTAGCACTAGAACAGCATTTACTAGACAGCCAGTACTTTTCGTTCATTCTATAGAGCTGCAGGGTTGGGGATATGGCTTAGAGTACTTGTCTAGCATGCTGAGAGCCATGGGTTTGATCTGTAGCACCACAAACAACACAGCAATAAAGACAACAAAAGCAACACAGTGTGCTTGTCTCTAGTCTAACATTTATCATCTGCCTCAAAGACTCTTGTTCTATCCCTTCTCTTCTATTTAAGGGCAAGCTCCTTGAGAGATAATGGATCCCTTTTTATCCTAAGGTCCAGATTATTGACTGAAAACCAAAAGTACACAACCGACACATGTTGGATGAACAAAGAAACCTTAAAAGAAGCTAAGGAATTGATGCCATCAAAATATGATGGGTATATGGATTAAATTCTTCAAGAATTAATAAAAGCTGGGCAGTGGTGGCGCACGCCTTTAATCCCAGCACTTGGGAGGCAGAGGCAGGTGAATTTCTGAGTTCGAGGCCAGCAAGTTCCAGGACAGCCAGGGCTACACAGAGAAACCCTGTCTCGAAAAACCAAAAAAAAGAAAAAAAAAGAATTAATAAAAATATATCATATTTTTTAAAAGAAGTTAGAGAGACCCATAGGAACTTAAAGGAGAGGTGAATTCTGAACCTATACGATTTGATAAAGCAAGCATATGATATGTCAGGCTATGGCCTCAACAGCCTCTGCTTCCATTAGAAAAGTCTTGATGATGGTCTTGACATCTGGAGTAGAAGAAAGGAAGAAATAACAATTCTATAGTCAGACTTCAGAGATGGTCCCATTCCTATGTGAGCTCTATAGTGCAGAATCTTAGCAGTCAAGATGTGCTTGGTTTTCAACATAACTCTCCGCTGAATTCTCCTACATTATTCTCTATAAATTATTGGTTTCCTTGGGTTGCATGAATGTCTTATTTAATTTTGATGACATGAAGACTCCAGTTTAAGTGGAGAAGCTGTTTTGTAGTTCGGGGGGTATAATTTCTTAATAAAGGAGGTGCATTTGTGTATCAGGTGGTGGCAGTTTGCTTACAGAAACTCCATGAAGGGGCATGATGCTACCAAGCCATGTTGGCCTCCTATAGCCATAAAAACATTACCTCGAATTTGTTGTCTCACAAAAATAGAGCCAGAGTTTCACAGTTTTGAGAACTAGAAGGACAAAGTGACAATATCCTCAGGGCTATGCTTCCTCTGAGGGCTTCAGGAAGAATTCTGCCCTTTGTTTTTTCTAGCTTCTGGTACTATGACTTGAGACCCTGTAACTATTCTCTGCCCAGCCTCCAGCTGTTCCCATATTCTTCAGCCATCCTCTGTGTGTCCTCTATAAGGTTGTTAAATGGAAGGCCTACCTAGGTAATCCAAGGTGATCTCTTACAAAAGTCTCTGCTTTAATTACATCCAGGTCATTTTCAAAATAAAGTGCCATTTACAGGTTCCTTTGAATAGAATATAGACCTATCTTTTGTAGGGCAGGGAACACCACTCACCCTATTACATAATCCATGGTTAGGAGAGCTGAAAAGAGCGGAGTTGTCTCCTCAGGGAAAATGGAAGTTTACTCTCACTTCCTTCATCCCAAGAGAAATATTATTCACAGTCATATTATAGAGGTCAAAGAAGGAATCCCATACTGATAAGACCAACTCCAGCTCTACAGGAGATTTGCTTTAATTTCTTTCTGTATGTTTTCATATATTTGAGTTAATTCAGTATGTTAAACATATGCATTTTTTTTTTTTTAAACACAAAAGTCCTACATTCTGTCTCCTCTCATAAAATCAGCCCCTGATTTCTTCTTGGCAGCACAGCTGGCAGCTGCTCCTTAGGACGAGGCTTTGGTCCTCATCACTGCTTTCTGCCTGTCCCAGGACCATCGTACTAGCTGCTTGGCCCCTGGGAGTCTTGGCTGGGCAGTTTCTATCCATGGGCATAGCATGAAGGGCAGCTTATCACTGGCGCAGAAATGCAAGCAGTGGCTCTGATTCATAGTACAAAACTCTGGACGTGGTTTACAAAAGAGTTTGCACAGAGGAGGATCATGTACCATTTTCGAATCACTTGATGTATTCATGGGGAGCCAAATCCATAATCCAAAGATCTACATTCCCGTTCGTCTTGATGGAACGTACAGTTTAATATGTTTCCCTTCTCGGAACAGTTTAACTTCTTTCAAGCTTAGTCTTGTGTAAACACGATTTATAATCTGGAGTTTTGCAGCATCAACTTAGTTCCAGAAGGCTTGCTTATTGCTTTTTGGACTATGTGTTTTATCTGTTTTATAATGCCACTTATATAACATGATGAATATCTTCCTGCTGCTGGGAAAATTCCTTCGTCGCAACTTATACGCACAGAGCTCCACTGAGCTAATGCTTCTAATGCTGCTTTGCCAATATCCCTTTCCCGGGACATGTGGGGTGTGGGGATTACTTTTTAAAGCTTCTTTTTTTTTTCTTTTTAAACAGATATCCACTGCTTCTCTTTGCTCTTAAAGTTCAGATCATGCCAAGTCGAGGACAGCCTTGAACCACAGAGCTGTGTAGAGACCTTCAGCACACAACACTAATCTACTATTCACACTTAGACTGAGTGTTGGCAGTGAAGGATTAAGGAAGCATTGACCCCGAGGTGTTCTGACAGAAATATTTTCCTCTAGGATTAACTGTTCTCACACAGCCTTCCTCATGCCACGCTCAACTTTTTAAAAAGGCTTGGTTTCTGCCTGAAGCATGGACATAATATTTCATGTGGACTATTTCTATGATGAACAAAGTCAGATTTTCATTTTATATGCTTCTTCAGATAGAATCCAGGACGAGAGTCATACACAACCACTTTTTGGTGGGCCAAACCTGCTACATCTTTAGATATTGAAGAGCTACTATGTTGTGTGTGTGTGTGTGTGTGTGTGTGTTAAGATATTTAAGTGCTAACTTCATATACACCTCAAACGTTGCTTTCTATGTACCACACCCACATAAAGGCTGAGTGCAGTAGCGCATCTGTAACTCCAGCACCACAGGTGGTAGAAGGTGGGTCATGGAGACAGGTGATCCCAGGGTCTTGTTAGTTCAATGAGATACCCTGTCTCAAAAAAGAAAGTTGGAAAGCAATTAGGAAAACACACATCAACCTCAGGCCTCTATACTCACATATATATGTCTGCTTACACATACAGGTATATAGTACACACACACACACACACACAAACACACACACACACACACACACACACACACACACACACACACACACACACACACACACCTGCTTTAGCTTGCCCATGGTGACAGCGTTTTTTATAGCACACATGATACAGAAGTGGCCGCCTTAAAAATGCCTGTATAACATCTCTTCCAATCGAACTCCAGTTGCTCATGTGGGCACACCCATCCATCTCACTGATGGTGCCTCTGAAGAAATTCTTTCAAGCAAGGTAAAACAAATATACTTAGTTTTGATCTTTTATTGGAAATTTGAGAGAGCTCATTGGTCAAGAGTTGTCATGGGTCTTCTGAAGAATGTGTGGAGAGTTTTCTTTGCTAACTTACTGTGAGGAATGCTTACCTAAGATCCTGGAGATATGGCCTAGATTGAGCAACAGGCAGGCAGGAGAGGGGAAATGCTGAATAGCAAAACCTCACATCCTTGACACACCTGCCATTGGTTTTGTGAATAATGAATTTCATTCCTGTAAATGATTTTGAAATGCTTATAGTTCCAGGGTCATTGATGATGATAAATAGGTATCTCTGGAGATAGCGCAGCTCAGTCAATCTTCATTTCTCAAATCGTTGCTTCCTTTTAGAGAAAGCAGATGTGGCCATTAACTGTGGATGAGCTGTGGTTGATTAAGCCAAGGTTGGCAAAGAAATGATTTATAAAATGCACATTCCATTATATGCGGGCCACTCATTATGCATTGGTTCATTCATTTCTTCTAATGGTGTGAGTTGAGAATGTAGCTCAGTGGTATAGAGTGCTTGATATGCACACATGGGGAATCTAGGTTTAATACTTAATACTGAAAAATATTTTCTTGAGCCATAAACACTTAAGTTTGAAAGCTTTCTCACCAAGACCTATAGATGAATTAAGTAGTTTTTAAAATGCCTTCATTAATATTCATTAATATTAATATTAATATTCCCCTTTTTCTTTTGATACAGGGTCTCACGTAGCTCATGCTGGCCTCAGATTTATTACTGAGAGTGACTGCAACCTTTTTCTTGCTGTCTCCAACCTACTACTGAGTACTGGGATTCCAGACCATCTAGTTTATTCGATATTGGGCATCAAATCTGGGTCTTGAAGCACAGTGGGTAAGCAGTCTCCCAAGTAGTTACATCTCCGGCCACTTATAAGTATCTTCTTCATCCTTTAAGCAACAGTTGTCTAATAGGTATCTGCAGTTGCAGACGGCTCAAGACAGAAGAGGATGGGCTAATACCGTGCGATTTCAGCATCCAGATGGCTCCGGGCATAATGAAGGTGGTGGATGGTGTAACACGCCATCAAAGAAGAGCTGCAACAGCAGGGTTGGAGTGTTTGACCGGAAGAATGTGACAGTGTGACACAGAAAAGGGAAAGGCTTCTTAAAGAAGGCGACACAAGCCTAAGTTATTTAGCAGTAATGCAGTGAAAGCCGATGATACCTGAGCTGATTGGATGCTGAAAATGAATCTGCTCCAGGGAGTATTTTGATATCCAAGCATCGGCTTCCCTGCATATAAAATGGGTATAATAACAGTTGCTATCTCATGTGGTTGTTTCGAGGGCTGCAGGAGACAGCAAATACCATCATTACCCTATTAGCCTAATGTCTGTGTGTCATGATGGCAGTTACTATATTTCTTGTTACATTTTCTCCAATTTTAGCAATACTTCCCAAATGCCCCTGATTTCGAAATCCATTGTAAACAAGCGCCGGATGGAACAGTTAGATGTGTTAAATTTTCTTCTCCCAACTACAGCACAAAAATGCCCTTTTCTGCTTCTTGTCTCCATGAATTTTTATAAGTTCAACTCAGAGAAGGCTCTTCTAAGTCATGATGAGATAAAGTATTTTAATTGGAGTGCGTACTTGATTTGACAGCTACTGAGTCTGGCAGGGACCCAGATTTCCAGATTGATAACTTAACAGTCTCTCAGCCCTTCTGTGTTTCCACAAAACCCCTAGTCTTTGTTGTATTCCCACCCCCTTCCCCCACCTCCCGAGATTTGAAGGCCTCTGATGTGAGCCATTTTGCAAATTTATGGCACTTTTCCAACATAAATCATTGTCCCTAGAGGCTAGTCGTTGGCCTCAGTTGTTACATAAGAAATCCCTCCCCATTACTACTGTTCTGAAATGATAGGCTACAGAGCAGGTATGACTTCAATGTAGACAGTATGCAGGCTTTCCGTCTCCGCTCCATTGGTAACTTTTGGTCAAGAAGATATTTTGAGGTCTGGTAAGATGGGTGCAGAGACGCAATGAACGTGATGTGAGGCAGCAGCATCTGGCTGCACTAGAGGTTGGGTTTGTGGCCTTCACAGGCCCTTTTCATTGAGCTATGCCAGTGTTTTGCAAGGTAGTATTGCCTTCTGTCCACTATTCCCAGAAGACACAGAATAATCTCTTACCCTGACCTATTGGCTGCTGACAGGATTCTGCCAGTGTTACAACACAGGCTTCAACTTGTGTTCCTTCTGCTCAGGTTCCCTCATCTGCTCAAGGCAGATGCCAGCAAACGTGTCCCAGCTGGCTTCCTGACCTGTTCCAGGGCTGGTCTTCTGACATTGGGCTTTTGCTGGTGGAATATATGAATGTGTGTGTGCATGTGCGTGCTCAAGCATGTGTAGGGGAGAAGGAGAGAGGAATGAAAGAGTTATTGACAAACCTTGAGAACAGCCTAAAAGGCAGCTGCTGTCTATGCAGGTGAGTGCTGAGTTTGGCTCCCAGGCTCGCAGGGCAACAAATGAGCAGTGACTTGAGTTCTCCCTCTGCAGCCCTTGCTCCGGCACTGGCCTAGCTCCCTTGTGCTGTGTCTTCCCAGGTCTGGTCATAGCTCTCAATAAAGTCAACCTAGGGAAGGACTCTTAAACAAACTACTGATCCCTAGTTTGCAGACACTTGAACCTCTGGAGACAGAGAGTGTTTAATCCTTACCCAAGAAGGAACACTCCAAATTCCTTGTGCTCTCTTAATTAAGTGCCCGGACAATATTTGTATCAACAGAGAAAACTTTTTAGAAACTGAGAGAGTGAGAGAGAGAGAGAGAGAAAGAGAGAGAGAGAGAGAGAGAGAGAGAGAGAGAGAGAGAGAGAGACCTTTAAATGTTTGTTGATAGAAGAGACCGAAGGAATGTTGCCACTTTTTGGTTTGTTGGAAACTTATATTACGAGGCTTTTTCATGAGCCACAAAGTCCATATCTTTTTCTTTAAGATTGGAAGTGTTATTGTTATTCTAAGAGCAAATGAATCAGTTTTTTTTAATGTCCTAAAAATTTCATAATAAAAATACAAAACATGTTTTCTAAAAGTGACTTTGATAAATATTTTCCTGTTTGGTATTTGTAACTATGAAGATCTGTAGGAGCAATATTTTAAAAAATTCAATCATCTGCCCTTCATCTGCCCCGAATAACTTTAGGAAAAGGAGAAATATTTTCTGTCCCTTGTGTAATATATCTTCATAGCTATCTCTGGGCATGGAATAAGTTTTGTTTCTGCTGACAGCAGCTTAACTTGCAGTCTGCTCTAAGAATAACATGAAGGGCAGAGTTGTGAGATTATTTTAATTAGCAAAGTCAGATATATTTGAAAAAGACCTGAGAGCTAGATAATATGTGTAATGCCATTGGTTCCCTGATTTTGGCATTGAATTGTGCTTATATGTTGATTTCATGGAATATGGACAAAGTGTACACAGAAATTCTTTGTTGGTTTTGCAATTTCTGTACAACAGAAACTACTTCAAAATAAAAGCTTAGAGAAAGAATACTTTAAAAGTTGTTGTAATATAACCAAACTTTGTGTTTACTGTCTAGATTCCAGAATGATCAGTATTCTCTTCTATCTGCCTTATATTTTTAAAAACAGCCAGGCATGATGGCACATGCCTTTATTCCAGAATTCTGGAAGCAGAGGCAGGCATATCTCTGTGACATTGAGGCCAGCCTGGTCTACGAAGTAGTGAATTCCACGACATTCTGAGCTACATAGTGAGACCCTGTCTCAAAGAAACTAAAAAACAAACCAAACCAAAGCCAAAAAAAAAAAAAAAAAAAACACCACCACCACCAAAACAAAACAAACAATATTTTTAAAGACTCACTAAGGGTAACGTTGAATCTACTCTTGTGTATACTTTCATAAGCAAAAGTAGACTCCTGCAGTTGTGTTTCCTCTCCAAAGCTTAGTCCTGGTGAACTTTCTAGTTTCAGAGTTTGTCCCATTGTTCATTGTTTCAAAGACTATGGAGGCTGAATATCTTTTTATAGGTTTTTTTTTTTTTTTTTTTTTTTTTGGACCATCAGACTTTCTCTTCATTATATTATTCATGTTAGCTGCTAGTTCTACTCTTTTCTTTTTTAGAATTATTTATTTATTTGAAATATATGAGTACACTGTCGCTGTCTTCACACACACCAGAAGAGGGCATTGGATTCCATTACAGATGGTTGTGAGCCACCATGTGATTGCTGGGAATTGAACTCAGGACCTCTGGAAGAGCAGTCACTGCTCTTAAACTGGGCCATCTCTCCAGCCCCTGTACTCTTTTCTTAACGCTGTGGTAGAAGCTCTTTGTCTAATCTATTCAGAACCAGTTGTGGGGTGCATGTAAATATTCTCATTTCACTGCTTAGCTTGCTTTGATTTCCTTCCTTTTGATGTCTTTTGATTGACAAATCTATCACTAGCCCTTTCCCCCTTCTCTACTTGAAGACATTTTTGTTTTTCGTTTTAGAGTTTAAAAGAAAAATCCCAGGGCAGGCACTTTGTAAATTGCAGCAGTGCTAGGAGACAGAGGGGGGAAGAAGCCGAGCTCTTTGAGTTAGGTCAGCATAGAAGTAGGCCGAGTGAGGGAGTGGGGCTTTAGACAACGTGAGAAAGCCAGCGGTGTTGGGTAGAAATGTTGGGTAGAAGGAAACCAAACTTTTTACAAAGCTGCATGGTTGCCACCCTGAAAGCTGCTGTGCTCTGGGCAGGAATTCTGGGATGGAAACACACATTATCTCATTAAAAGCAATGATTATTCTATTTTGTTGGTTCCCTTCTGGCATTCCCAGACAGAGAAGCACGGTCAGTCTAAACCTCTGCTTTTGGGGGTCCCTGCCCTGCGCTTCCTGCTCATTTCCTATCTCCTTTTCATATCGCCCCTCCTTTGGAGAGATAACAACTCGGGAATTGGAGGAGTGATTCGCCTGGCTTTATAGAGCTGAATGCGAGTGTTGAGTGTGGCGATTGGGATATCCCTTGGTTGGACCTATCAAAGAGACCTCAAAAGTGCATTTAATGTAGATACAGTTTCCATGTTCTGTGCTTATTTTGGTATCTTTAGTATAGAACCGTCCATATTCCCTAATATCATAGTTTCCATATTTCCTTTGCAAGTTTTTCTTTTAGCAGTGAAGTTTTCATCTTTGTGCTGTTTGTTATACAACTGTTTTGAGACTAGAATTTCTTTCTGCTTTGCCGCTTACTCCCGTTTATTGAGTGGCTTATCATTCTCCATTTTACTTTTAATGCCCGACCTTCCAATGAATTCTCTTTGTTCCTTTGATCTATTTTTGATTCTCCACTCTGCTCATTAGCTCTCAGTCCACTCCTGCACAAACACCTCCTCTTTCTCCTCTGTGACTTAAGTCTGGCAATGCTGTGAGTCAAGCCTTCCCTTCCTCGTTCCTTCCCCTTTGTTCTACAACGAACTGTTTTATAGGTTTCAGCCATTTAACGCTGTGTACGCACTTTGTATTAGTGTGAAAAGATATTAAACTGTTTACAGTAGTTGTTTTAAATGGGGAAAAATTGCACTTATAGATATTTTAGAGAAATTGCCTGTATGATTTTGTCTTCCCAATTATATATATATGGCATAATTAGACATTATTGGGGCCTACTATTTCCTTTAATCTTTTAATTTTGTCATAGATATCTTATAAAGATTAAGTTTGGTTTATTTTGGTATACTTTATAATTTTGTTACTTTGGTAAATAAGATTTTTAAATTTTATTTTCCATTTGTGCTTAGGAGCACAATAGACTCTGATTAGTGTTTTCATGCTAGTAACCTTGCTGAATTTTCTTGTTAGAAACTCTGACTTTCATCTCTTAACTCTCACTGAATAGAATGAATGAGATTGAAGGTCATGGAAGTATTTTTTTAATAAGGCATCTAAGGGTGTGCTATGAGTTACTTTTATTAAACAGAAAGGAAGGCTGGGAGATGTTTCTTCTTCACCTCAAGTCAAGGTGAGGGGTCCAAACAGCCTAGGGAAACACATCCCCTGTAGTTTGCAGGTTTATATAGTAGTTATGATCGAAGGCTATTCTTGGTTGTCAACTTGACCACATCAGGAATTAACTAAAATCCAAGTGGCTTCACACATCTGTGAGGGATTTTTTTTTTCTTAATTAAATTGTTTGAAGTATGAAGAGCCACCTTTGATCCATGTATTTTGAGGTGGGAAGATAGACCTTTAATCTAGGCCACACCCCCTCTTGGCAGCCTATGTAAAGGACACAGAAGTCAGAAGCTTTTGCTCTCTACTTGCTTGTCTTTGCTCTCAATGGCAAGTCCTTTCCTTCATTGGTATTAGAGCCTACTTATTCAGTACTCCAACATATAGGAATGCCAACTGAGACAGCTAACCCCATGGACTGACCAACTACTAGATTCTTAGACCATTGTTGGACTAGATAGATTATAGCCTGTTTATATGATTTGTTGGAATAAAAAAATATATAAAATTTATAAATATTTATAAATACATATATTTATAAAGTATTTAAAGAAATATATACTTTAAATATATTATATAGTAAATAATAAATATATATTATGTGTAAAATAATATATAAATATATATTTATATTTAAAGTATCTAAAACAGTCCCTGGGACATTGCAAACAACATTAGCTGAAAAGATTAGAATTTGTTGTTAGTTGTACAGATATGAAGTTGCTTTGTATAATAAAGTAAGTGGTAGACACATCAAACGTACATCACTGAAAGTGGCTGATAAACTTATGAACAGTTTTCAAATTGTGACTCAGTTTTTAATATAATGATTGAATGGACTTGGTTATCAATGGATGTAAACCTCGGCTTCTCTCTGAAGGTGGTGCTGATTGTGCTACCATGGTAACATTATCAGTGCTCCTGAGATGTTAATAATGCTGTGTGTGGACATCACAAACCACTTCATAAGGTACATGGTAGGTGAGCTTAGGAGCATCTTCCCAGCTCAGCAAGGCAGTGCCTCTTCTTCTCGAGTTCCTGAGATTATTCTGGAATCCCCTGCAAACTCCTCCTCTTCCATGTGCCCATGTGCACATCAAGCCTCTTCCATGAACACACTAGAGAATGCGTCATCTGTTATGTGGTACCTCAAGCCCCTCACCACCACATCTTCGCTTGTGTCACTTTGCTCTAATTTCCTGACGTGCATAAATCCCTCCCTTCTTTCCAAGCTGGGCTTCCCAGATTTTCCTATCCTTGAATTATCTATGAATTATCCTCTTTAAATGCCATCTCCAATTTACTCTTTGTTTAATGTTTGGGCAATATTAGTGTTTACATGCCTATGGTAAGAGGAAGAAAACTATTAATATAAGTTGAAGCCCCAACAAAACCCTCCAATTTTTCCTATTTGATAATACACTTTTTAATTTTTTTGTTTGTTTTTTGATATTGTAATTACATAATTTCCCCTTTTTCTTTACTCTCTCCTTTGCTCCTTTTCAAAATAGTAGTCTCTTTTTTAATTGTTGTTACATATAGCATGTATTCCTAAATGCATTCTAAATATTTGTCCTCATCCTCACATATAAGTGTAGTTCTCACCCCGGAGCAAGGAAACTTCTCTTCGCAATATACAGAGCCTATCACAGAAAACCACACCATTCAAAACTCCAGAGTGGTGATGCCCAGTCCACAAAACAGCCCCTACACAGAAGCTCAGGGATTATCGTGGAAGAGCAGACAGAAAGACTGTAAGAGCCAGAGGATTGGGGAGTTTACTGTAAGATTGTGTCTCCTAGCAATGTCAGAAACCACACCCATAAAGTCTCACCACATGGCTGCCCAAACATGAGCTGAACCAAGAAAGTAGCACTTTTTAATCCATCTGAGGGCTTAGGAGCAAATGAGTAGATATCCACCGTGATTTCCTGACATTCTATTATATGAATTATTATACATTGTGTGTGTGTGTGTGTGTGTGTGTGTGTGTGTGTGTGTGCACGTACATGCACATGTGCTCAAAAATTGAGGCCAGAAGTAGAACTAATGTCTTCTTCAATCTTTCCACCTTATATTTTGGAGACAAGAGCTGTCCTTAAGCCTGGCTGGAGCTCACTGTCTGGTCTAGACTGTTTAGCCAGCAAGCCCTAGGGACCTTACTGTCTCTCTCTCCTTCTGCCATTGATGTCCAGCTTTTCCTGGATGCTGAGAATCCAAACTCAGGTCCTCATGCTCGTGCAGCAAACATTTTACTGACTGACCCATTTCATAATGTACAGCGTTTCAAGCAACTATCCCCATGAAGCATAGATATTCTTATCAACCTTGTTTACATTTTCCATATATGAAATGTAAGAGGGCAGTACACATTTAACACTGTGCAACTGTTAAGCTTTGACAATGAATCCCTTGCCACAATCAAGTTAATGAGCAGTATCTTTATTTGTAGTCATTTATGCGTTTGTTTCATTATTTTAGAGCAGCTCATCTTTTCTATTTTATATATGTGTGTGTGTATTGAAAAAGGCAAAATAAATTCATTTTTGATAGGGTGTGTGTGTTGGGGAGACTGGCTTCTTTCAGCACAATTACTCTGTGATTCTGGTATACTTTTTCTTTGCATCAATAACCCATTCCTTTTTGTTGTCAAGTAATATTCCACTGTGTGTATGTACCACAATTTATGTATCCATTCCTGTGTTGATGGACGTTTTGGTTTCTTTTAGATGCTTGTGATCATAAACAAAGCTGCTGAGTACATTCTTGTATAAGTCTTTGTGTGTACATACGCTTTCATTTCTCTTGCATAAACACATGGGGGGGGGGATGGCAGGGTGAGCCTGGCAGGTTGATGTTTAACTTTTTAAGAACCGACAAATTATTTCCAAACTGGTATCCTACTCTAAACATTTAAGATATTGTAAACATCCGAGTGGGGAAGGTAAATGGCATGAATGGGAAAATATGCCCAGTTAAATAGTGTGAATAGTGTAAGATAAAGTTACTAAAGACGAATTCTGTCTAGTCAGCCATGTCTTCAGTCAAGCCCTGGGAATAGAATCCTTCTGTGTCTGCTTTGGTAAATGACAAACTTCAGATATTCAACAACGGGAGGACACATGCCAAACAGAAATGCATTCAGTCACCAAATAGCAGCTGTCCTTGGAGGGCTGCTGAGGAAGCAGCAGGCCTGCGATATGGCTGCAGCCTGAGCAGGGTGGCCTTGTGCCAGGAGCAGAACCCATCTCATCCATTTTAATGCTTCTGGGGATGCTCACTGCTCATGTCATCTTCTCACCGTGAGTCTTTCAATTTGGGTTCTCCCTTCGGGAAATCAACTTCAGATTAGCTGCCAATGACATGTGTGAGGAGTGTGAGAATATGTGTGTACATGCATACGTGCACGCACTCAACATATGGTTTCCTATAGAAACTTAGCATCGTCTCTTGCTTCAGTAAGAATGAAGGCCACGGCTGATGCCTAAGTTACCTCTCACTTTGAGAAACCTGTGGAATCAGTCCGGCAAGTTTCCGGGAAGAAAAGGTCAGTGTGAGATGCTAGGAGGTGGTGACGAACTCTGGCCCAAAGCTCTGGGAAGAGAGTCAGGGGTCAGGTTGTAGCCATGGAGGTTGGGAGGAGGCATTGTGAGGTATCCTGGGTAGGGATGGAAACTTGTGTAGAAGACACTGGAGTACATGGTCCTGGGAACTTGCTGCTGATGTCATTGCTTAGTTAAGACAAAAAGAAATTCTCCTTGAATGATAGCCCCTTGAGTTACTACTGATCTGTGCCATGTATAGTGCTGTATTGCTGTCCCCAGGGTTTACATAGCATGTTGCAGCATTTAGAGTCTCTATGGAGATTTCAGCCAATTATCTGTAAAAGAGAATCTAGAACAGGCTTAGAATTATTAACTTAGTTTGTTTTTGACCGGACCTTTTGCATTTTGCTTTCTTCTAGGGTCTGACTCTTCATTAGGATTTGGCTTCCAAGGCTCCCCTAGTTTTTGAGGCTTTGGCCTCTGACTCCCTTGGATTTCTGCGGCTTCAGGCTGAGCTGCGTGTCCTTATTCTGACCCCTGCATTTCTTTTTATAATGGGAGAAGCTGGTGCTGCTTTCATTTTCTCCGTTCGGTGTCCACAGCTGCCATGTGGGTAAGCCCATGAGCGGTCTCTCAACTTGGACAGCTTCCTACAGAGCAGCAGTTACCTGTATCCAAATCTTCATGGCTGTTGTTGTTGTTGTTTGTTGTTTGTTTTTTAATCTACATTTTACCTTCTTGGAGGAAAACTCCCAGTTCACTCACCTCTATCCATCTGCAAGCTCCGGCTGCAGGTTGTACCTCCTCAGACAGCATTGCTGGGGATAATGTATGCATTCCTGACACGGTCCACTGGAGAAGTACAGCTCAGAACTTAGTTTCTGAAGGTAGATTTGAGTTTTTTACGCTAAAAAGACTTACGAGTTGAGTGACTTTGGGCAGGTCACCTTGGTCCTATATAAGGTGAACTGAAGTGGCTGAGCAAAGTGTTTATTGGGAAAACATGAAGGTCCGAGGACCAGAGATTGGATCTCTAGCACTGGTGTAAAAAGCTATGTGTGTCCTGGTAAGGCGTTTCTGTTTTTCATCAACTTGACACAAACAAGAGTTAACAGAGAAGGGGAACTTCATTGAGAAAAGACCTCCGTCAGATTGCCTGTAGGCAAGTCTGCAAGGCCTTTTCTTGATTAATGATGGATGTGGGAGGGCTAAACCCACTGTGGGTGGTGCCCCCCACCCCTCCCTGGGCAGATGATCCTGGCTTTTATTAAAGAAAGCAGGCTGAGGAGGCCATGGACAGCAAGCCAGTAAAGCTCAGTCCTCAATGGTGTAGATATTGGTGGATCTTGGGGGCTCACTGACTAGCCAGCCTAGTGCAAATAGTGAACTCCAAGTTCAGTGAGAGACCCTGTCTTTAAAAGAATCTGAAGAATGACAGAGAAATATTCCTGACATTTTGGCTTGTACACTCATGTGCACAGGCAAGGTTTATCCACACATTCATATTGTGCACATATGAGAACAACACACACACATGTAACAATATCTGCCACTTAGAGAAGTTTACAGATATCATGTAGGACTATCTGGGCAATGTTTACTGTAATTCATGAAGCCCTTTCAATGGATGTGGCTAGCCTTGAACTCAGTATATAGATCAGACTGGCCTCCAACTCATGAACTTCCTGACTCATGATCCTAAACGCTGGGCTTATAGATATGTACCATCATGCATGCTTTCTGAAAACTAATCCTTAACCCTTTAAACTCCAGTTTCCTTTTCTGTATGATCCTGAGGGTGATGCAGAAGCCCTGTGAAGATTCAATGAGATTTTGTGTATGAAAAGTCTTGGAGCTTCCTAGGCTTGCAAAGGTGACACAAGTTCAAAGATGAATCTAATTTGAGAATGAACAACACAGTTTACTGGAATCACTCATTCTGCCCCAAACAGAAAATAAAATTCCTTTTGCATTTTCTTTTTCTAATCTCTGGATCTATAACAGAATAAAAGCAATTAAGAGACAGGCTATTTTATATATAACTCTGAAGAATTAGAAACAACTAGGCACATGTCATTGACTTTCATCTAGATTTATAATGATTATGGAAGAAAGTGCTCACTGTGCTCAGAGTTAGGGCTCATGACGATGGTGGCTCCATCACTACGCATTCCCGCCTGCTATGCTGTCTGTCTTACCTGCTGGAGCTGATCCTCATTTTAACCCCATACCTGGAGTTCTGTTCCCATGTCAGTGGAAGAAAACAGCTACTGAGCACCAACACCTCCTGCGTCCTTGCTGTCCTCCCTGGCTCCTCCGTATCGTCTCTCGATTTATATCAACATAAAATTGATGGGTCTGGCCCTTGATCACCTTCCATGCCCTTGTCCCCTCAGAACCAAAATCCTTCCACAGATAGATTCTGTGATTTTGTGACTTCCTGGTCTGGGTCAAACTGACCTCTGGCAGATTTGCTTCGTGTGTTCTAACCTGTCAAAAGACAAAGGTCTCATTCTGAGAAGCAGCACTTTATCTGCCCCTTGTAAAACCCGTCCTTCACTGCTGATCCTTCACTTTCTGCTGCATCCCCTCCCATTTGGTTTCTTCCTGCTTTCTGCAGTCTTCATGGCCAACACTGCCAAGTTGAGTTTGCCAGGACTCTGTCCCTTGCCTTGCTGTTATTCTCAATTTAGTCACATCCCCTGGGCATTGTCATTCACCTAGATGTATAATTTTCAAAGCCTGACGCCAAATGAAACTCCAGTGTCCCTTGGTCAATGATTGTTAAATATGTCACATCAACCACATGAAACCAAGGACAGTCCCTTTTATAACAATTCAAGTTGCATGTTCATGTAGCCAGTCTACTAATATTCAACTCTAGACCTTCTGGAAGTGAGTCGTACAGATTCTCATTCTAGCCCAGACCCCTTCCTGAGCTCAGAGTTTAAATATAGTTCTTATCTTTGAATGACCATCAGGTTCTCTTGCTCTAGGCAGACGTTCAAATCTGGGACCTATCACTTACTATCCATATAATTTTCCAGCAGGCCAGTCAGTCTTGCCAAGGTTCAGTATCTAGATGTAAAGATTTGATGGGCTCAAGAAAAGTTTGTGTGAGCATTAATCTAGTGAGCTAATCATAGATGTTGATAGTTGTATCCAGTAACGGCCCACATCTATAAACTGTAAAAATGTCTTAGAGCAGGGAGCATGGGAGCTGCTGTAACACTCATGTTTGCTGTGTTCAGTTGTTTGAAATTGGGGCTTGGAATGAATGTTTGTATCAATAGACATTTAAAAAATCTGTGCAAAGTTGTACTGCAGTGATAGAACAAAGATCTGCGAGACAGTGAGCTCACCAGAAGGATCCCTCTGGCGGATTCTAGGAGCTTGATATCAAGTGGTTTTGAACTGATGGCTAAGTTTCAATCTCATGGTTGTAGGACTCTCTTTGAGATGATGTAAAGAAGTGATTCTGTCAAGGATGAAGGGACTGAATCAGTGAGTTTATTGGGGCAGCTACAACATTGCAAAGTACTTGGGGCAACCTACGGGTAGCTAGCTGTATAACTGGAAAATTTACTGGGTAGCTACAGTCTAAAGAAACTGGTGATCATCATTATCTGTGTCTCTCACTCCCCACCAAGCCCAATTCTGTGAAGGTCTGGAGGGGATGATCACAGCCATTCTGATTAAAGAATGCTGTTGGTCATGTCCAACCCAGAGGAAAAAGGTTGAGAAGATTATACATCAGAGCCTGAGCGTAAACACTATGCTGCAAATGTCTACGGGGTCAATTATTTCTTCAGCTACGTTGATGGGTATACTTTCAACATTCTGCTGGACATCACAGCTAGGCTCTTCTGTAGAAATCTAAAAGTCAGCACACCTAACTCAGAACCTGACCATTTCTTCCGTTCCTACCCCTGCCTCTTCAGTCTCCTGTCTCAGTGCTATGAATGGCTTCCAAGTCAGTGAAGCTGAAGTAAGCATCCTGGACGATGTGCAGTCTGTTCTTGCAGACAGTCACCACTGGGTCCGTCTCCAGAAGGCACACACTGGCGATAGGAACAGAAACCAGAGCTGGTGATGGTCAAAGATGCCTGCACAAAGTAGGAAAATCATAGGCAAATAAAAATGTTATGAGAAGATTGGTCTCATTTATAGCCCAAACTCTAGAATTTATTTGTGACTATTTGCTATTTTTCTGCCTTTTTATCATGACTTCACACAGAATTACCACTCAGACTGTTTAAAATGACCATAAGTCAATAACAAAAACCATAGACAAATGGGAAAAACTGGCAAAAGATGCAACAGATAACACTGGCACTTAATAAAGGCACAGAATGAAGAAAAAATCAGTGAAAAAATACCAATATTTTTGTAAAAAAAAAAAAAAGGTTAATTTTGAAACAAAGTGGAGTGTAATTTTTTCATAAGTATTTATATTTAACCTTGTAGAAACAGTTGTGGAGAAGTCATCTGTGTGTAGAAGATTTCTGAGGGTGTTCCCCTCAGAGTATGGAGGAGCTGTATTGGGGGGGCTGAAAAGGTACATGATGTATTAGCCTATATAATTCCCTGATTGCAAATTTTTATATTAAAAAGGGAGGATTGGCCTTTTTTAGTTACTTAACCTAAAACTGTGCAATTTTAACTCAAAAAGAGAAGGAGATTGAGATATTTTTAGTCTCTCATTCTTGGATGGTTTTATTCCTGTAACAGCATGTCCATGTTCATACAATCTAAGGCAGAGCTGTTCAGAGTAAGGCTTTTAAACTGTCCCTATTCAGTTGTTTGGGGTGTCAGGCCCAACTCTGAATTTAGTTCAGTAACATGTGTGGTGGTCCCACGAGCACAAACAGGAACAATGGGAATTAGCTTTATTTGGGTTTTGTAGCCCTTTGCCTGGTATTAAATTCCTGGCTCTCTTTGAGAAGATGAAGCCTAAGGCCAGGTTAATATTCAGAAGTGCTTGGAAGTTAAGAACAGGAAACTGTAATTTAGTAGCTAAATTTTCAAAAAAAAAAAAAAAAAAAAAACCCAAACAACAACAACAAAAAAAACAACCAACGTCAAACACCTGTGTTTGTGGCTGCAGGTGCTACCCTACCTTACCTGAAGCAGCTACTTGTATGCAAATCCACACCTGCCAGATTTGTGCCAGTCACAGCTGTCAACTGTGGGCTCTTAGTTGGCTTCCTTTTTCAAGAGTTTGGACTTTGCTTATAATTCTTGGTGTGCCTTTTTTTTTTTTTTTTTTTTTTTTTTTATATTCTCCAAGAAGATCTGACTTCTCTATCTGCCACAAATCAGCCTTCTGTGCTTCCTTTGTAACATTGGTATATTACAGGTATTTACTTAGTTTCTCTGAAGACAGTGAATCCTCAGGGACAGAACTTGGTTCTGTGGCTTCCAAACCCAGTACAGTTCCTGCTGATAGCTATGAAGCACTCTGCTATTCATATATTTTTGTCTGCTTTGAGCCACTTTCTTTTTAGTAACCCAATCAAGAAATGACCATCTGTGAAATGAAATTCCTCTTCAAAGTTTATTTTTTTCTTGCTTTTCACCATTTCATATATAGCTTTTTTTCATTGTGGTTTGAATACATACAATGAAAATGATGTATTAATGCTATTTTTTAACTGAAGCCACAAAATATTCTAGACTACAATAATTTTTATTTTTCAAAGATGTTCTCTTCCTAATTCTTTGTATTGTATTTATATACCCATACCATAATACCACATTGTATTGAGTCTAATTAAATATTTGCTCAGGTGTCTACCTTCATCCATGGGTTGTCAGTATCTTTAAAATAAGCAGTAGACTCCTTCCTGGCACATACGTGTTCAAGAAATATTTGGCGAGTTAATTCCTTGTGAGTTTACATGACTTAGAAAGTTTCCAAAGAATTTTAATTGGTATGCTAATTTCTCAAATGACAGCACCTTCTTTTACACACACACACACACACACACACACACACACACACACACACACACACACGACCTCAAAACATAAAGCATATTTAGGAGGAATGTCTCTCAGTTGATTTTTGTAGAACTGTGGAATTTCTAGATAAAATATCCTGAAAATAGCAAACGGTGTAGCTCTGGTAGGACTGCGTTTAACAAGTACTAGCTTCTGCGATGTGATGTTTGCACATTATTGTTCACTGATTGCTGTGCCACCAGAAAGAGAGCAGCTTGGGCCAAGGCAGTTCGGTTTGTTCTCTCCGTTTCTGGTTTTAATACCTGAGATTTTGTTTCTTCATGATGGCAGCTAAGGAAAGTGACTCGGGTTCACCTGGCTCTTTCTCCGGCGTCTCACAGCCAAAGCGGTTTCTGCCCTTCCCTTTAACATTTGGAAACTGAAAGGACCGGGAGAAAAATCAATTGTCCAAATATTGACCCACTTTACAAAGCTGGAGCCACCTGACTCTTAGCTTCCAGAAAGCTGATAATCCACCTTTCGACACCTGCAATTGCCACGTTGTCCCAAGCTGAAGGCTAGTGATTACACTTGCAGTGCTCATTACACACACACACACACACACACACACATACACACAAGCACGCAGTTTAGAGTCACCTCTGAGGCTATGTATCCCGTGATGATGGCCAACTCAAATTTCATTTCGTGCTTTGATTATGGGTTTTGAACTACCAGAAGTACTAAGGACAACACTTTACTCTGTTCTCCGTATTTATCAGCTTGGAGAGATCTTTAGTGATCTCAGGCTCCGTAGTTCACTACATCTCTCCCTGATGCTTCAGCTCTCACCTGTTCTTTATGCCAACCAATGACAACCGTCTGTCTGAAAGCCCCCTTTCTGTCGGGCAGATTGCTGCTCCCACCTCTGTGGAGTCTTTGGGCTATGTAACCCATCTATCTAACACTTGCTATGTCTAATTTTGATTATCCTTCTCTTGAGGAGAGGGAATTTCTTCTCTCTCTCTCTCTCTCTCTTTTATTATTTTCTTTTGCCAATTGATGACTACATTTACACTGAAGCCTTTAACAATGTTAAAGTAGATTTCATGGTGGTGCATACTTTTAATCTCAGTGCTTGGGAGGGTGAAGCTGGAGGATGGTGAGCTCAGAGTAAGACCTTCTCCCTCCTCCAAACAAAAGAAAACACAAAATATATTCCAGATTATCTGAGAAAGGAGAATCTAGGTGAATTCTAATTGTCAGGATTCGAAAGTGACTCTAACCTAACACTTTGTTCAGTATCTTCCACACAGGCAGAAATGATCCATTGCATTTCAGACAGTTTGGTGGGCTCATAGAAAATCTGCCTATGGTGGTGATTAATCAAAAGTTAGAAGTGTCCAAAGAGAAAGAGGCCCCTGTGGGAGGTGCTGGTCTTAGATTTGGACCAGTGGGATGAGAAACATCAACCGGACGAGCTCCTGATCCCCCTGGATTTACCCTGACCTCTAGGCCATATCCATGTGACCAGAATCTTAGTTACCCAGGCCACGTTCTCAGTGCAAGTGATTTCAGCTCCCTGTGAGTAGTCCTGACGACTTCAGAGCAGTGACTCCCTAACTCCAGTGCCCTTGAGAGTCACAGAAAGAGCTCATGACATGCAGACCTAAAAGCTTCAACTGCAGGGCTTTCTGTTCCAGCAGCGTTGGCATCTTTAAGGAGTGTCCCATGTGAGAAACTGCTGGGCACTGAGGGAACACATAAGGAACCACAGAGATGGGTGTTAACCTGATCACAGCCACAGATAGCTAATTGCAGAGTGGTTATCTGATCAGCTCTGGTTATCAGAAGACAGTATTCCCATAGCTAACTGCAGCATTTGTACTAGAGAAGTCATGCAAAGGCTATCTTCTTGAAAGAGGAGGAGGAGGAGGAGGAGGAGGAGGAGGAGGAGGAGGAGGAGGAGGAGGAGGACGACGACGATGATGAAGAACCTCTGTTACTGATGCCAGAGCAAGGATATAAGGAACCAAGAACAGAAATATATACATTGCTGCTTAAAAAGAGTCACATTTTTTTGTCAGGAACCCCAGGGCGAACCAGAAGGTCTTTATCTTACTGTTGGTCTTCTGCTCTGCTGCAGGACCGCTGTTGGAAACAAGGAGGTGGACGGCTTGGAATCTCCTCTCCCATGGCCTCTGCTGCACACAGATAACTACTGTTAGGTTTATCTGGCAGTATCCAGGTCTTTCTAAAACACAGTCAGACAATGTCAGTTTCCTTCAGGGATTCTTAGCTGTGTTGGGGCCAAGACTGCTGAGCACGGCTGGGAGAAGCCACCTTCTGATCCTTCACCTTCTGGCCCTTGTACATATTTTGGCCTCATTTCCTTCTAGGTTAAGGTCGCAGCATTGGAAATAAATTTAGCCCAGGAAATGGATTTTCTAAAGGTACTTAAAATGTGCTCCCCTGCCCCCTTTGCAGTTAATAACAATTGAGTGAGATTTTAAGCACCTTTTACAATGTTTTCGTTGACTGGTTTACCCTTTGTTTTTTCCCCCCAGGGTGACATTGAAGGACTTGAAGTTCAGTTTTAAAATTTCACTTAATCCATTCATGAATTACTGGCATGGTACAGACCCAGGGGAGAGGCACCCCGGCTATGCCAGTGTGAAGGATCTGGTGGTGCCAGGCTTAGGGCTTTCAGGGAAAGGTCTTTAAAGTTGGAACAGGGGAAGGGGTATCATAACAAGGTCTAGGAAAATAACAGTCAAAATTTTTCATAACAAAACTTAAGGAGCATTAGAAAGTTGTGCTTGTAGTGTTCTATGAATTTTTTTGTAATTCATAGTCCTGCTCTGGCTGTGGAGAGGGCTAGGGAACTGAAGAGCTGGTATTTTTAGCTCTCTTAGCAGGAAGCTGGTTCTGGCTCATTAGGAACCTTCTCCACTATCATAGGGCTCAGGTGTGGATTGCTAAAAAGAATGATAAATGTCACCAATACTGTAGCAACTGGGAGAAATATTGAAAACAAACGGTAAAACAATTTTAAACTGCACACAAACACAACTTCTTTGCCTGTCCAGTCAGCTTTCTGCCACCAGCTATTTAATTCAATTATCAGAGGTCAGGCAAGCTGCACCTCAGGAGTCTATTTGTCAAGGATCTCCAGAGAGAATAATGACAGCTGGACAATCTACTAGGGGAATCAGTTCAAGTTATCATGGAAGCTGAGAGGTTCTTAACAGACCATCTGCAAGCTGGAGACTCGGAATGCCAGAAGTGTCTCTCAGTCCTCAAAGGCTTGGGAATCTGGAGGGAGCCGAAGAGACAAGTCCAGGAGTCCAAAGGCTGTGCCCCACAGAGTTCTGATGTTTAACTGTAGGAGGGGAAGGGCATTCCCATGCTAAGGTAGAGTTAGAATAATTTTTTTCCTGCCTTTTGGGGGCCTCAAAGCAATAGGCTGGTATCCCCTACATTGAGGGCAGATTTTCCCATTTAGCCTACTCAGATTTACATCTGTTCTTCTCTAGAATCAAATCTGGAGCTACCCCACAATGCACTTAATCACTGGTTCTCTACATAGCCCTTAACTGGATGAAATCTATAATCAAAACTGAGTGTCCCAGGTACTTTGGGTTTATTAGGGCGTTTAGTTTAAGGCAGTGCTTCTCAACCTTCCTAATGCTGAGACCCTTTAATATAGTTCCTCACGTTGTGGTGGCTCCCAACCACAAGATTATTTTCATTGCTACTTTGTAACTGTAATTTTGCTGCTTCTATGAATCATAAAAATATGATATACAATCCTGTGAAAGGGTCATTTGACCCCAAAAAGGTCACACTATCTACAGGTTGAGAACAGCTGCTTTAAGGTCACAGGACTTCTCTAGCCCCATGACTGTTGTGGGAACAACCAACCACTTTCTTATTGGTCTTGAGGCCTGTTTCATAGGAAAGAACTCACGCTTGGATTTGTAAACCTGGACAAGAGCCCACAGATGGTAGTTCATAGGCCCTAGTGGGGAATCTACTGCTATTGTTTCACTAAATGATCAAGTTGTCAAATTGCCTTCTAAATACGCAGGGCTCTAGCCACAGATTAGTGCTGCACACACATATAATCGGAGACGCTTTATACAACAACAGAGGTAGCATCTAAAGCCAAAGTTCATAGGAAAAGTAATGCAGAGAGGTTGGCTCTTAATGAGATAGCTATATCATCTCATCTTACAGAAATAGAAGGACCCTAAGGGTCAGAGGTCAGGAAGGACTGGGTCAAATGGGACACTCATGAACTCAACAGCTGTAGCTGCCTGCACAAGTCTTACATAAGATCAAGCCTGCCAGAAGACCAACATTCTCACCTTTAGCCGAGGATCTATTGACAGTTGCTGGCTCTTAGGCACTCTTCTTTAGGGCTGTGGCCCTTGGTAAGTTGTTCATGCTCCAGTGGGTGACTCACACCCACAAGTATATAGACAGCAAAAATTGGACTCAATGTTATTGTTGGTTTTAAAGGACAAGAAATTAGGTGGGAATGAGGAGACTGAGGAGTGGATCTTGGAGGCATTAGGGGGAGTAGAGGAAGGTGAATATGACCAAAATATATTGTATGCATGTATGACATTCTACATGAATTAATAAAAATGGTATATTAAAAAATACCTCTCATCCATTATTGGCAAGAAGATGTAAGTAAACTCAGTGGGTCTCTCTCTATCTCTGTATCTGTCTGTCTGTCTGTCTGTCTCTCTCTCTCTCTCTCTCTCACACACACACACACACACACACACACACACAGGGAAGTAGGAAACGGAACATGTTGAGAAGAAGGGGTTCATCAGGACAGGGAGTGGGATCAGGGGAGAGTGAGGAATAAAATAACCAGGACTCATTATACACATGCCTATGTAATTTAAAAAATTAAATAAAGCAAATGGTGCTTCATTTAAAGTATTTAAAGTAAAGTATCCTTAAAGGCTGTTGGATTCATTTGCTTTTGCTAGACTATTCAGAGACCCTTTATTAAAGTAAGTTTTTGGATAAATTGAAAATTGGCAAATAAATTACTTAAATGGATAAGGCTAGGAAGCACATTTGGGAGTCACACAAGTTGCTTTTTTTTGTCCTGAGGCACACACCATGCTGATGCTTTCTGTTTCTGAGCCCCTGATCTTGGTCCACATCACGGACCATCTTCCACCTCCTCAACCCCGCTCTGTTGTCCTGAGCCATGTTTCCTACCTTCCATGCTAATTGCATGCCCTTTCCCTTGCTTTGAACTTGCTGTGGCAAATACAATAACATACAATGACCTGAGCTAAAACAAGGACGTGCCTCTTTGAACTGAAGACTCTCAGTAATCAGAAATATGTTCATGCTAAGCAGCAAAAGGCCTCAGCCTGTGGTTTTATCACAGAAACAGGAAGTAAACTAAGACAGCAACTAAACCTCAAACTTGATTAACGACATGGCTGGTGGGGAAGTGGGCATTTGGCTAGAATTACAGGCAGCAGACTGGCTGGGACTGGCTATGCACACTGCTGCCCTGAAGAGCCACTAGCAGAATGAGATCAGAATGTGGAATTTCTAGATTCTTAATGATGTGGAGTATCAATTGTAATGTTGTAATGCTATAATCGAGTGTTTAGGACATTATCTTTAAGGAGGAAAGAGATTCCTATATATGAAGCTTGCATCCTAATTTTACATGTGATATATTCATTCATGCATGTTTATTTATGTATGTATACATATTATAATAACATATATGGTGATATATGTATAACTGTTATATGTTAGCTCCGTTAGATTAAGCTCCTAAAGTCAAATCTATTTTCCATTTTAATCATCTTTATATACTGAAGGTCTGTGGGCATGTTTGATACATAGCAGAGGCTCAAAAAATATTTGATGGTTGTATGAACATACCTTAAAGAAATTCAAGACTCAAAATAAAAACCCAGTATTGTTCAATTGCCGTAGAAGAAAACTACATTAAAAATGGTCAATTCATTTGTGAAAAGTTTTATGTTGTCAGGTGATAGTAAATGATAAAAATTGTTATAGAAGTAAGTTATATGTGCACATTAAGTGTAGGCAGATGGACCCTGTGCTCTGTGCTATGTGGCCAGTGGTAAACCAAGCCTCTTGAAATGCTTTACTTCTGTTTCTTTAGTGATCTCCTACTGACTTAAAGAATTGTTAAAAAATCAAATTGTAATCATTTTACTAATTCCTACATATGCAGTTCCACAAATACTTGAAGCCCAATGAGCATTTGTGAAAAGTATAAAACAGCTTTATTTTATTGCTCAAGCAAATCAGCTTGAAGACACATGATGTGGGCATTGAAAGGGATGAGGACAACCATCTTTCGTCAACGTGTTAGTGTTCTGTTGCTGGGTAACAGATAACACATTTGATGACTTCAAACAACATCCACCCATCAGCTCATAGGTCTGTAGGACAGAAGTCCCTTATAGTGTCTGCTCAGGCTATCACAAGACCCAATCAAAACATTGTCAGGCCTGAGTTTCTATCCGGATAGTCCACTCCCAACCGCATTCTGTTTGTTGGAAGAAACTAGTTGCTTGAAGTCCACTGAAGCCCATCCTTTTCTGGCTGTTAGCAGAAGACCTTTCTTTCTACTGCCACATTGCTTCTCCAGTGTTTACTCAGCAATGGCACGTCACCCCTGATACTTATGCTTCCTTTGTCTGAACTCCAGATCTGGACTTATAGGGCTCAGGCAGCAAAGGCAGACCCACTTCAGATGACCTCTTTGAACTGATCTGATTTGAGAACATTTTTACACCTGCACAAGCCTCTTGCCACACCCATTACGTGGTCATATTCACGATTCTGTCTGTGCTGGAGGGAAGGATGTTACTCAAGGGCAAGGGTCCCAAGGATCATTTCAGAAATCTTCCTATGATACTGACTGAGTAATGTCTTTACTTTAATTCCATGATGTTCAGCCCAGGGCTTTAGTCTGAGCTCAGGTGTGTCAATTATGTTACTAGGTGTGCCTGTGTGTGTGCCTATGTCTAGTATATGTGTGAGAGATAATGTGTGTTGTGTGAGGGGTTGGATTACTCTGCATTTAATAAATAAATAAGGACCACATGAAAGGTCAGAATTTTAAAATATGAATACACCTTTGTCATCTGAGGTTTGGGGTGGTTTCTCTTCTTCACTATTCTTTTTTCCTTCGTTTAAGATATTTTATGATCACCAAGCCTTTCCTCTTCCTCTTGGTTAGTCTTGTGCTTTATACAAGTGGACAGTGTCACACACAGCTTCTAATCAAAGTAGCTGGATCTAAGAATGTGGTGCCCAAAAGTATAAGTACATCTTGTGATAACCACTTTAGAGTCTGGGGTGCCTAGAAGTCTATTACTAGTTTCTTACGGAACTAAAGTTAAGTGATTACTGAATTTCTGTATAAAGGTTTGACTTGTGAATGTTTCCTTGGAGATAGTGTGACCCTCAGCATATTTAGGGTGACAACTGCCATGGGTCAGAACGGTGAGCTATCAGACAGCACTCAGGAAAGGTTATCTTGGAGGCAACTTTAACTCCATTGTTTTGAAGAGTATGTGTTAGTCATAAGATTTAGAATTTCAGTAGAAAAAAATGGAAAGACTTATGATAGCCTGAGGATTCTTTGCTTGTGGTTCATGGACCCATGAGGTTCAAAGATTAGTCTCAGAGGGATTCAGGGGCTTTTTGAAACTGAAAGTGTTTGATGAGTTTGTATATGCTTGCTCCCGATCTTCAAAGGCAATGAATAAAGATAATTAGGTCTACTTGTGGGTCTTGTATGCCCAAACAATTAAATACCACCAGGCTAATTGCAAGACCATCTTTTTATGAATTAGAAAACTGATGCCCACTGGAGGGGGTATGTATCAAATGACTTGCCTGAAAGCAAAAAAGGAATCTGACTGCTTTATGACATAGATTTAGGAACACATGGGTGTGACAAGGGTAGGTTAACCCAAATAATACTATTGCCCTTATTTCTAACATATATAGTATCCTTTTAAAATGATGGAAGCATGAAGGAAAGTCACAGTGGATAGATTATAAATTCCACAGGCCCTTAGAGATAAATAAAAATTCTATCACCAGCTGCTAAGTAAATAAGTGTTATGGAAAATTCTATTTATAAAACAAAGTATATTGACAATTTTGTGTGTGTGTACTGATGTCTGTTAGTTCTTTCTGGGACTGCCATACAAATTACTTGTGGGGAAATAGATTTTCTTTTTGTAGCTAAATTAAAAGCAGGTGGGAAAGCCAAGGGATTAATTACAAAGCGATGTTGATGATAATGGCAAGAGCAGGGTTTGAGTGACTATGACGTACTAAACACAGCTGTACTGAGTGATTTATTTGTGTCATCTCATTTAATTTAATCCTTACCAACATTCCACAACTTAGATGCTATTACCCCATGCACAGATGAGAAAATTAAGACACTAATAAGCTTATTAACTTGCCAAGGTAAGGGTTAGCAAATAGAATAGAAGAATTTTGACCCTTGATGGGTTGGCAAACGCTTGTGCCCCAGCCACTAAACACAATCTTCACTTCCAATAAATATGACCAAAATAGTGGACTAGCTAAAGAAATGAATGGCAAAAAAAAAAAAATAATAATTTTTTAAGACACATTCACTAAGCCCCTTCTACCAAACACTCATATCCAAATGTCAGGATTCTCTTCTCTTCTTCTAGCTTTATGTTTTCTCTATTGTTTTGATACTTTTTCTTTAAGGTGAAGATCAGCTGAATTAACAGGAATGAGACCTTTTTACCAAAGTTTCTTAATGTCAAATGTAATTGTATAGGTAACGAGATACCAGAAAGTCAGATGTAAGTCTTGGGGTCAGAGGCAATTGGAGTAGAGTTTTGTTTGTCCGTTGAACTAAACGTCTACTATCACATTCGTACAAGAAATCTATGTTTGTCTCTAGAACAGTGTGTGGATTTCCATTTGGTTTTGGTGTCTAAATATGTCACAAGCAGGTAATCCATAGATTCAAAACACTTTACACACATAGAAAATATGAGGAATAAAATGCACAGCCCATGGGGTTTACTTTACAACATTGAAGGAGATCTGGATTTGGGATCTGGTTGACAGACAGCAATGACAAAGAGGTGAGACAGTGACCCAGATGGTGTTGTGTGATTTTACACCGTGTCCCGGTAATAAGAACCAACATCAGCCGGGCAGTGGTGGCACACCCCTTTATTTAATCCCGGCACTTGGGAGGCAGAGGCAGGTGGATTTCTGAGTTCGAGGCCAGCCTGGTCTACAGAGTGAGTTCCAGGACAGCCAGGGCTACACAGAGAAACCCTGTCTCAAAAAACCACCACCACCACCACCACCACTACCACCACCACCACCACCAACAACAAAACAAAAACAAAAAACAAAAAAAGAACCAACATCAAGGATGCCCTTGCTACTTCACATTCAAAAGCATTGTGAGGGAAACTTGGGTGAGCAGTGGTCCAAGTGAAAGGACACACCCAACAGCAGGAGACACAATGACATCTGTTTGAATGTCTCAGAACATTATGAAAATATTTATGGAAAATGGCAATGACTGGGGCTGACTGGGAAAGGCAGAGTAAGCCTGACTCTGGACTTCTTGACTGAGGTGAAGTGAAAGGCCTTGGTTCTCATCCACATTTTGCTTAACAAGTTACCAGGCAGGTTCCTCCTTCCCTGGCCCATCTCCTCACACCCATACAGAAGGACCAGGGAGGGAACAATGTCTCTGGTGACAACGGAGAGGCAAGAGGGGTTCCTTCACCTTGCAAATTATCAGAACTTCTGAAAGAGGAGAGAAGGCTTTCTTCAACAAACATCAAAATTAGATAATATCCTGCAGTTTAAATATTAAGTAAGTTTAAAATAAGTCAAAAATGTTTAAAAACAAACTGTTTATATTTCTCAATGGAAATATGAGTCTGTTTCAGGTTGAGAACTAGCCCAGTGGAGGTTGTTCTTGTTTCTGTTTATGACTTTGGTCATCAGGGAGGAAATGAGTACCTATTTGTCATTGATTGAGTAAATACAAGAATTTGAATTTACTTCAGCATTTATCTACGTATTCAAAACCAGTAGGTCTGGGAATACAGTACTGAGCAAAAGAGATCCAAACCCTGACCCTTGGGGAGCTTGTCTGCTTCATAGAAAGGACAATGAAGATGTGCTGAAGATGTTGGGAGATGCTTGGCTGTGCTGCTCGGACACTTTTACATGAAAGAGCTCCTGGTAGGGCTGACAGGGGACTGTCATCCTCCTGGCATTGTTCCAGCTGTGGGAAACTGCCCTGACCTATGAAAACGGGAGTGAATCAGCTTCTGGGCTGGCTTCTGAGTGAACAGGAGACTCTACTGAAGAATAACTTCCAGTTTCAGGTCTCCCAGCTGAGGCTGTTACTGGTGTCGGCGTGGTAAACTGACTTCATCTTTACCCACTATTTCTTGTACTTCATTCTCCACTGAGGGCCAGGACTGGGCTGATGTGGGTGTGGCGCACAGGCATCAAACTGTGGAAATGCCCTCGGTCCCAGGGTCTTGGAAGCTTGGCATTGCTCAGGAGTGACCCCTAAATTCAAGAGTTTTTAAACACACAACTAACTGTCAACAGGGCATCAACATTTAGTTTGCTTTTATTTTTTATTTAATTTTATTTTATGTGCATTGCTGTTTTGTCTGCATTCGTGTCTGTGTGAGGGTGTTGGATTCTCTGGAACTGTAATCATGGACAATTGTGAGCAGCCATATGGATGCTGAGTATTGAACCAGGGGCCTCTGGAAGAGCAGCCAGTCCTCTAAACTGCAAGCCATCTCTCTAGACTTTGTTTTTGTTTTTGACACACTCTCACTATCCCAGGCTTGTGTTGAACTCCTGATCTGCCTGCCTCAGTTTCCCAAATGCTGGGATAGCAGATGTGAGTCACCACATTCATGTTAAGATTTTTGTTTTGTGAAGGTGATTTAAACAACCTGGAAAAAATTCAGATTAAACTTCAATCTTGTATGGTGTCACAAAATCCCAATATTTCAGAAATATAATAATAAAGGATAATATCTAGGCATGGCTTGTCTCACACATACATCTCCCAACTAGTCATGGCTGTCTCCTTGACTAGGAAGCTGACAAGGTCTTTGACACCATTTGAATGAAAACAATCAAGCAAACAAACAAACTGCCTTTTAAAAGGATCATAAAAAAATTCCCATGAGGGGTCACAATAGTCATAGCTGTCTATAATTCTTGCCATATTGTATAGGAGGTTATTAAATGTATATTATAATGTATTAAATATTTATACCTATCAGATAGAAATGATCAATTAAATTTTTTTACATTTATGTGTGTGTGTGTGTGTGTGTGTGTGTGTGTGTGTGTGTGTGTGTGTTTGTGCAGGTGCAGGTGCAGGTGCAAGGATAACTTGTAAGAGTTGGTTTTCCCCCTTCCACCAGTGGCTAGCAGCATAACTTGGATTGTTAGGTCTGGGGCCAAAGGCATTAAAACAAACAAACAAACAAACAACAAGAACATGGACACTCAAAGAGTTTATATGTTTTATCCCAAATACAGAGTGGGAGGGTCCCAGGCTTCAAGGCCTTGCTTCTTCGCTGGACACAATGTTGGAGGCAGTTCCTGCAGTCTAACTTGAATCCGTGTCCCCTTATGCTTTCCTATTTATAAACCAGCCATTGGCTGACTCGAGCTCTGATCCTAGAGTCAGAAGTTAACATGAGAAGAGAGGAACACTAACTGCAGGCGGGAGTCCAAGAGGTACAGCCGCTATGGAAATCAGTGTGGAGGTTCCTTACAAAACTAAAGTAGAGCTACCACGTTACTCAGCGATATCATTAGGCATACACCCCAAAGACTCTTACTCTGCTACCAACATATATTCATTCACAATAACCCGGAAAAGGAAACAGTCTAGATGTCCAGCAGCTGATGAACGGAAAATGAAAACATGGTACATTTACACAATGGAATATTATTCAGCTGGCAAGGAAAACAAAATTGCGAAATTCACAGGTAAACAGATGGAATCGCTCTGAGGGAGGAAACCCAGACCGGAATGATAAACATCTCATGTTGTCTCTCATTTGTGGATGCTAGTTCTGAGTTTTCAGACATGTGTGTTTGATTTGGAATACACAGAGATCAGTAAGTAGTAAGGGGTTATGGGGCATGGCTTTAAAGGGAGGGAAGTAGCAAGCAGTGATGTAGAACCTTAAAATGAATTAATGGAACGAGAAGGGTTAAATTGTGGTGGGAGAAAGGGGGGGAGGGAGAGGAGGAAATGTGTGGAGGGATGAATAAAGGCCTTATGAAAAAGTCAGATGGAAACTTACCTACTTACTGTAGGAAGACACACACACACACACACACACACACACACACACACACACGCACACACACACACCAGGGGGATATTAAAATACACTTATCCTATAGGATGACAATATCCTTACTAGACACAACAGGTTAAAAAATTAAAAGCCCAGGTCCAGGAATGAGTTTCTTCTGTTGGAATTGTTTTCCAATGATATCCCATAAACCTCCAAACATTGCAGGCTACTGCCAATGCTACTGGTTACCTTCTAGAACTTGACAGTAGACCATGCTGCCAAAGACACTATGAACTTGAGCCACAGAGCATGATTATATTAAGCCAGTACTGACCTGTAATCTTCATTTTTTACTGGCTAGCTTTCATAGTTCTGGAAGGTGCTATGCATGCTATCCACAGAGGTGATCATCCATCTTCTCCGGCTCTGAATGCTATAAGCTACAAGAATGGCTGGCCTGTCAAGACATGCCCAATGTTGCAGTACTGGCATGAAAATTATGGGAGTATCTAATCATGTTCTCTTTGGCTCTAACTTGCTCTCCACAAGGTGAAACCCATACCTGGTACCACTATTGGATCAAGAATCGGCAACCAGACAGTTCCATAGGCCCGAGGGGAGAACCTACCTGTTAGGTTGACCTAGTATTAAACTGATTGCTAATGACTTACTCTTATACCCATAAATTAATGTACCTTTCAACCTTTATCAGAGGAGCTTCTATTTACAGTAGATGGTAATTAACATAGAGGCTTAAAACTGGCAAGGTTCAGAGAATAGGAGATAGCAAAATGCTTAGCCCTAAATAGGACATCTATATTACATCCTCTCCCCCCAAGCCTCAGGGACATTGTGAAGAGGCAGAAAAACTGTAAATGCCAGATACTTGAGTGAGTACAAGAAATACTATTCTCTGGGCATAACAGCACATCTGTACATATAGTCTAAAAGCATGACTAAACCCTGTGCAAACTCAAACCAGACAAAATTCCAGCATGGAGAAGTAAGGTGGACATGACCTGATGTCAACATTTTAAAACTTAAATGGCCAACAGACTTGCCCTCTACCACACGGCTCAGCAGGCTGTAGTCACATAAAGCCCCACACAACAGGAGGAAGAAGATATCCAGAGACTTGCTGGTTACCATGCCATGTGGCGCTGCAGGGGGAATACTCCCAAAGACCTGCCTGCTGCCCACAGCTTGGGTGGGCAGTAGACACATAGAGGCCTGCTTGAGACCATGCTATGTAATGCTAGACCTCACCTAGGCAGGACAGTGGAGCTGGTCCTGATGTGGAGTTGGCTCACCACTCATCTGCTGTGAAGTGCAGTGGGCTTGGGAGTGATGCCTTCACCTCCCTTGACCTTTTTATCCCCTGCAGTTGTCTGGAGAGCTGGCCCTGAGGTCTTGAGAGCAGGAGAGCTAACCTTGTCCTTCAATGGGTATAGCACTTGGAAGAGCAGGCCCTGCACCTTGTAGGGACCATAGAGTAGAGCTGGCCCTTCTGGTTTAGGCACAGGTGAGCCAGCCCTAAGGGCTCAAGAGTGAGAGGAAAGGTACTGACTCCTGCCAGTGGTGGCATTGAGTGGTCTATCTGGAGTAGTGCTGCAGAGCTTGCCCTGGTGGTACAGATGTGGGAGAGCTGGCAGGCTGACCAGCTCAGCTACCACCTAGACCCAGGACCAGGGCTTTGAGTTGGCACAACCCAAAACCTACATCATCTGTGAACTGTTGGAACACATGAAAGGGCACGTACTGCTGCTGATCCAAAGCTGCAGGATCTCCATGACACAGAGCAATGACTTGATAACTGGGAGGAGTCTTGGTGAGGATCCAATATTGACTGTGTGACAGAAGCCAGAGATCTCGAACAAGACCAATGACTCCTTGCATTGAACATTTGCAAGTGAAGATGTGTGGACAGAGGGATGGACTGTGGGACACACTGTGATACCCTACAGCTTCCATGATGAGATGTTTTCTATGCTTTGTTTTTATTTTGTTGTTGTTTGTGTGTCTTTCATTTTCTCTTGTGGGGGGATGTTGCATGGGGGTTGGGGGGAGGGCAGATACGAGGAGATGGGGAGATGAGTGGGACTGGGATGTATGATGTAAAACTCACAAAGAATTAATAAAAAGCAATAAAATAAAATAAATGGCCTTTATACACTTTTCAAGACTTGTAGTACATGTACAACAGTTGACTCTGTAAATGATGGATTTTTGTAGCAGTGCCATACCAATATAGGTTTACAGATTGTGCTACTTTGGTGTAGGAGGAATGTTGATAACGGGAGGGTAGATCTACAATGTCTGTCTCCTTTACTTTCCCCCTTTTACTTGAGAGCCTCTTTTCTCCCTCACAATCATATCTACCCTTACCTCTCAGAGAGTGTTCTGCTCTATGGATGGTCAGAGAACACATTCCCTTCCTCCCACTTTCAACTCCCTTCACTGCCCAGAATGGCAGCTCATTTCCTGGGTGTTGAGGTTTGTTCTGTCGTTATGTACTGTAATGCTAAATACTGACCCTAATTGTCTCAGAGATGAGGAGATCCTCATAGACACCAAGTGATGCTATGTAACCTTGCCCCCAAATTATCCCTGATTGGTCAATAAAGATACCTACAGCTTATAGTTGGACGGAAGAGCAGTAGGCAGGGCTTCAGTTACCGGACTTGGAGTCTGAACAGAGGCCATGAGGGGAGTGCAGCGTGGAGAAGAGGGGAGAAGATGCCCTGGAGTAGATGGATCATGGGAACATGGCTGTGATGACTGGCCAGTTGGAGGAAGAGAGACCCAGGCAGAACATGGCAAGTCCTCTCTTGGGGTTACACACAGGTAAGTAGTCAAAATAGCATATAGAGTTGTTATCTGCCTCACTCTAATGCTGTTAAGGCTTATTACAAATATAAAGGTTTTTGTGTCTTTTATCTGGAAACTGAATGATCCAAGGTGGGGTAGCAACCCCCAAATAATTTTTACCACAACACCTGGGGTCTGAAGGAAGAGGCCCCTCTGCTGTGCCTCTGGGGATTTCATCCTCTGTATCAGAGTGAACAGATTCTCCCAACATTCATGTTCACTTGCATCAGAATGTAACTTCAAGACCAGAATCTTCACTGAGTAAATTTATAGAAGTCGTTATGTTGGCTCAAGGCACTGTTGTTGTCCTTCTAAAAAGAGGAAAGGACAGAAACACAGACAAGAGACAGAAAACAAAACAACACCATCAGCATCAACAACAACATCCCACATGAAGATGGAGCAGAGGTTACAATGAGGCAGCCTCAGCCCTGGGCAGCCAAGGATTGCTGACAAATGCCAGAGGCCAGTAGAACCAAGGACTCCTCCAGAAGGAACACGGCATGGTTGTTAGCCATCTGCTCTTGTAGATGAGCATGTAGCCTCCCAAGCAGTGTGAGGATAAATTCTGCCATTTAATGCTACTGGGTACATGGAACGTTGCTTTCAAAGCACTATAAAAGACAAATACAAATTTTAGTACCCAGAGAAACTTTACCGTTATCACTGCAATCCTGCATCTTCAATTTCTCTTTCTTGAGACCCTTTATTTCTGTGATCATTCTGCATTTCACCCCACCTTCCCTTGACTTCATTTGAGAACCAGACCCAGAGCCTCATATACACCAGGCAATGCTTTACCAATTTGCCAATGTGCTGTATCCCCTACTCTGTGATAGTCCATTCTTATATATACCTTAAGCTCTTAAGTAACCATTTTATGTGCTTCCTAAGCATCTTGGGGATGGTTATTCTAGGCTTTCCTTAGTTTAGCAGGCTAACCGATCTGATTCTTTTATGTGTTGCCTCTAACCAGACAACCCATACTCCAAGTCTTTATTCTGCTATTTCCCTCTTGATTTCTTGAGCTCCTTGGGAAACCCTTCTCTCTGCTCCTATGAAGCCAGTTGAGCTTTTTAAGAGCTAAAGCAGTCCTTTCTCCCGTGAGAATATTTTCCCAACATTTCCCAAAAATATTTATAATTTTGTTTTCCCAAACTCCTTTTTGCTGTGTAGTCACCACCACATTTACATCTTTGCATTCGCTAAGGATCTTGTGACATTTTCACCCTCTCTGACTTGATTTTTACGCTGTTCAGTACCAAAGACGATGTCTTCACCCTTCCTTATATGCTCTCAGAAGTACTGAGCACAGTGATAAGAACACATTAAGACTTAAATAAATTCATGTCTGAAAACCACAGAGCAGTCATGGGTTATTCAGCAGAGATAGACAGTGATTTTCAGTGGGAGACAATGTGTCCAATCAACCAGAATTCTCTGAGGAGGTCACTAAGCATGTGGACATAATTTCTTTAACCTTTCAAAAACGTCTTGACAAACTTCCACACCAGAGGTTATTTAAAAATAAAAATGAGTCACAATGAGATTGTGGGGAATGTTTTGTCATGGTTAGGGAGCTGGCTTAGGGCTCGGAAACAGCCCTAACCAACTGCTCTTGTAACAGATTCCATGTGCTTGCAACCTTCTGCCTGAAGAAAATAGGGCTACTTTCTAAATGGGAAGGTCATATTTGGGGGAAACCCCCAAAAGATACACAACTCGGTTTTTATTCGCATGTTTCGAAAGAGAGATCTTGTTCAATCTTCCCCGGAATGCCAAGTCAGGAGCGACCTTGAGATTGGCCCAGGTCATCTTTGGGAGGATACATGTCATCGGAGAAGTGACTGATGAACCTGAACACTGGCAGTGGTAAAAGCACTAGAGGAGGCTCTGCATCAGCGTGATTCAGAAGGTGATGAGTTCTGAGGTAGCCTTTACCAGTGGACAACGGAACCAGGAGCTCAGTTATCAGCCTCAATGGTAAAATACTTGATAAACACTTCTTAAAAGAAAGGCTAGAGGCTCTCTGGATGACGAAGTAAGACTGCCTTCGCAGCTCCCAATCTCTTCCCAGTTCTCCTTGGAAATTCAGTTCAAGCTGCAAGTTGCAGTTACAAAACCATAACTGCAGTCAACTCACCCACATCCCCCATTATTGACAGTTAATCTATCATGTGTTTGGATCTTCATTGCATCCTAAGAAGTATTAGCATTCCAAATAGACTGCTACTTGGGAAAGAGTGGGGGTGGGCGTGGGGTGGGGGAAGTTCATGTTAGAAAGGCTGCCCATTGCTGAGGGGGATAAGTGGTCTTGGAAAGAAAAGACAACGTGAACACAACCCACATGATCATAGGTCATAGGAGGAAAGTTTAGCAGGTCTCTGAAGAAAACAAATGGCTTCTAGACCCATCCTGAGAGCGTGTGCTAATACACGGTTCCTTGGACCACTGATCCTTTGTAAACAGGGCTGGTAGTTAAGGTATGGACAGCTGTGGGTGGTATAGTGCAACCTTTCAGTTGTATATTTTACAACTGCCTGTTTCAAGTCTGGAAGCTTCTGTAACAAGCAATCGCAGTGAATGTGTGAATTCCAACCTCTACCCTTCCATCTCCCTATGAAAAGGGGATTTAAACAGACACGGAGTAGGTGCAAAGCTAGTCTTATTTTAGGTGTCAGCCCATCTGCTGGGGAAACCAAGATTAGAACACTTCACAGGGAAATCATGTATTGAATTAAATAGGTAACAGTGGTTCTCCTGTTTAGCAACCCAAATGCATAAAGCAGAGTCATGCAGGATTGAGCCCAAACAATGATATTCAGGGACTGGATTACTCTGAAAGAAAATGTAGATCTGATTTTCTTTCATATATATACACACAAATATATTTATATACATACATATATATGTGCTATGCGTACATGTGCTACGTGTATGTATATGTATATGTGTACACACACACATTAAAACCCTGTATAATAGGCTGTATGGAACAGACCAATGGCTTGACTTTCTGGAGCCATCAGAAATGAATTTTCCTAAAGGACCACGAGGAGATACTCTAAAGGAGGCAAGATATTAGAAAGAGTCTTTTTTTTTTTTTCTGGTATGCATTATAAGTCCATACATGTTGGAAAGCAAGAGCTATGAAATGGCTTTTCCAACAGGGGGACAGTTGAACATTGTAAAACAGGTACAAAGCACAGTTCAAATCTCTCTTGAGGAAGCTTTGTCAGGTAAGGCCTTGTCTCAGCTGTCCTAGGCCTTCTTGTGCAAGCCCTAGTAGGAGTGGCAGGAGCTTGTATATACTTCATTGGTCTGTCCATCATCATGAACCTCTGTCCATTTCTATTCTTTGATAGCTGATTGGCCTTCCCCTCTGTCACAGTCATACTGTATCACGGTAGTTATATTTTGCAGGAGCTGGGTTTTGGAAGGCAGCTGGAGGTTCCCAGACCAAGAAGAGAGATGGGAAGTTATCCAATGAGGTGGTAGCTCAGTGGCCAAGCTGTCTCCTAACACATGGTAAGGCCCTACATCCAAACCCTAGCACTGCGACAAAACACACAAGAACAAAATAGTTCCTGACACAAGTCTGCCTGTGGCACATTTGGCTAAGGATTATGCTAGCACCCGGGTTGGGTTGGTGCTGGAGGGAGCCTCTGGTTGTGTTAATAAGGCTGGAGACCATGCAGGAGCTGGAGGAATTTCAACCAGTGGGAGGCTGGAAGCCCGAAAAGACTCCTGCTTGGTCTGTATTGTGGAAATATCACCAGAGGCACAGGGCATGGTACGGAGTAACCCATGGTGCCTAGTCCTCCCTTCTTTAATCTCAACTCTCTGCATCCTTCACTCCTCTCTATGAACTTCAGAAGCTCCTGCAACTGCTACTGTTCTGTTTCTAAGTGGCAAGGGGGCCATTTGTGAACTCTGTCGAATTCCTCACTACTCTTTCCGTCAAAGCAAACATACCACCACCAACAAAAAACACAACCATGGCATTCTGACCTCCTTCCCTTCTAGTTAAAATTCTGGCTCCTTCCCACCCTAGAAGCTTAGGACAGTAAGACCTACAGAGCTCTGGGCTCCTCCTTGTCTTAGCACTTCCCCCTCTCTGTCCTGGATCATTCTATTGAGCTACTAAGGCATAGCCTTCCTCAGACCTCAGATGCCCATGACTCCATTCTGGTCCCTCCACAGCTCAGTTGCTGGACATTTTCTACATTCACTGTCTTCTTGTCTATGTTTCTTTGAACCAGTTTTCTTCTGGGTTTGATCCCAAATTGCTCTGGTCAAGGTTCTACCAACTTCTGAATAGCTAAGTCTAAAGAATACTTCCATTCCTTTTATTTGATATAACTATGGCATGTGTGTGTGTGTGTGTGTGTGTGTATACTCGATTCATACTTATGAGCTTTTAAGTCTCATTTCAATTAAATAATTTAGATTATTTATCTTAGGTGATAATTTAGGCTGTGTATTAGGTAGGTACTTTCTGTTGTTGTGATAAACATCATGACCAAGACAACTTATATAAGAGAAAGAAGAGGAGGAGGAAGAGGAGGGGAGGAGGAGGAGGGGAGGAGGAGGAGGAGAGGAGGAGGAGGAG
>CM052716.1:47522415-47598002 GCA_028551405.1 Uromys caudimaculatus | reverse complement strand
ACACACACACACACACACACACACACACACACACACACACACACACAACTTTATATTTAATATGGCTTAAACAGCTCAATGGCTGGGCCACTTTTATTGCTCATGTTGCTAGCACACTCTCCTCTCTGATTTTCCTGAATTATTACTTACTAAAACCTATATTCCATCCCTGCTGTCCTGTAACCAGGCCTGCAGCCCTCCTGGGCCACGATCCCCGACTCTTAGATGTTGGCAGTCTCTCTGCACTGCAGCTCTCAAGCCTGACCCTTCTTCCCTGACATGGCAGGTCTTCCCTGGATTCCCTTGCCCCCATGGGAAATCTAAAGTCCTGCCACTGTCTTATTGGCTGACAGCAACATTATTTACCAATTAGGTCCAACTGGGGACAGGGACCCACAGTGTCTTACCTGTGGGACTCTTGTGTAATATTTTGGTAACCTAATTAACATAATACAAGCATTAAATCAAATCTACAACAGACCCCTTTTGACCAATAAACTGTACATGAACTTGAATATATGTCTATAAAATGGGCATGCACTTATTGATAAGTATAGTATAAAATTTATTTTAAACAAATTTTCAGTATATACATATATTTTTGCCATTTATTAGCAACAACAAAAGTAAATTTGCATGCTAATGAGATTAATGTGTTTATTTTACATATGCAATTAAAGTTTGGCTGAATTGTTGGCATATTAGCCTTTTTCAGAGTTGATTGCTATTTCATGATTTTATGATTGCCATGACTACCAATGCTGCAAATGTCACTTCATATCACTATATGGTAGGAACTGCAGAAGTTCAGAACCATTTCAGAAGTTCTTGGAAATTCTGTCCTAATCTCAATTGAAAACTCATCCAATGACTTTCTATGAGACTCATGCCAGGAGCTCCAGCAGCAAGTTTTAAAGCCAAGCATTCTCATACAATGCAGTCAACTTGACATTGGTATGCTGAGGAGTGAGGACAGGAAAAGATTGATAGTCTTTTGTTTTCTATATTAGATCATCATTTTTCTGTTAGAACTGCCACTTCATATGTACAGTAAAACCAATGTGTTCCTAACACGTGGCAATTTCAGGCGTTTCAGGTAGCTGTGGTGTGTCAGCTAGCTTTCTCTGCTGTTGTGGCATGGGGGGTTGAGTGTACGATGACACTGTGTTCAGAACCAACGCTGCAATGAAACTGTGCTACAGTGCACGTGATTGCTGCCAGAGATGCATAAGAAGCATGCAGAATTTATTTTGAGTTAGATTTCTTTGTGCTTGTAGAACCTTTTCTATTGTCAACTTCTTGTAGCCCCCACATTCAGTTTTATGACTCTATCTAAGGTCATTGATCCACAGCTTAGGAAGCTCTGGTTTAGTCTATGTGAATAAGTAGCATATCCTTATTCTTTAGGTATAAACTGACCAGATAAAACTAGTCCTCAAGGGGCTAGAGAGATAGATGGCTCAGCAGTTAAGAGCACCAACTGCTCTTCCAGAGGTCATGAGTTCAATTCTCAGCAACCGCATGGCGGCTCACAAACCATCTGTAATGGGCATCCGATATTGTCTCCTGCTGTGTCAGAAGACAGTGACAGTATACCCACATATATGAAATAAATGTGGCCGGAGCGGAGCCAGAGCGAGTGGGGCCGGAAAAGAAAACAAAACAAAACCAAAAAATTGTCCTCAAGAACAGGTGGATGATGGACTGATACCTAGGGTAGGAAGGTCCTGGGAATCTAGGATGGATACCCATTAGCAGTGAAGACAAGATCTAATCAATTTTGGTGATGGCAAATGCTCCACAAGCATTTGCTGAACAGCCACCATATGCGAGGCCTTGTTCTGGGTGCCAGAGTTACCACAGTGCAGACCAAAATCCTGACTGAGGTTGCTGTTTGCCAGTTTTTGATAGCCTGTGATCAACTCACTGTAGAAATGGCCAGGCTAAAAATTTTTTGTTTAAAATAAATGGCCTTTTATCACATGGTTTCTACTGCAAATGGCCCCTACAGAGAGGCAGAGCATGCATGGTATGGAGAGAGAAGTCAGGAACAGGAATTTTTGTGTCCTTGAGTCACTGCTGTATCTTTAAGACATACAGCAGGGTCTGGCACACAGTGGGTACTCAGTAAATACTTTGTGAATGAACACTTAACCACTATCATAATTTATCGGTATGGGAACACAGTCAGCAATGCAGGCGGTCCTCCATAAGGCTTACACTTCATTAAGGCAAACTAAGCACACGTGCATTGTAATATGAAGTGTGCCAGAGAGTAGCAGCTGCCAGAATCTGGTGTGTGTGTGTGTGTGTGTGTGTGTGTGAGAGAGAGAGAGAGAGAGAGAGAGAGAGAGAGAGAGAGAGAGAGAGAGAGAGAGAGAGTAACATTCTAAAAGTGTTTCCGAAAAATAATTGCAAACTTCACATTTGATAAAGCAGTCATACAAGCAGTCATACCACTCAATAGCAGAAAGATAAGGCAAGGTCTTGAATAGATATTTTTCTGAACATGTCATAAAAATCACCAACAATATATGGAAAAGATAACTTAACAACTCTGATCACATGTGAGATCCAAGTTCAAATCACTACATCTCCTCATAGGATGGCTATTTCTGAAGAGAAAAGAAGTAAGCTTTGTCTGGGGTTGGAGGAAGGGAAGCCATAGTGTGCCCTTGGAATGTTGGTTTAGCTGTTCAGAAAGCATCATGGCGGTTCCTAACCAAATCAAAAGGAGAGCTACCACATGAGCCCACAGTCCTTATAACGCCAATGGAGATAAAATTGTCTCCTCATAAAGACGCTCATATCCCTGGGCTCCTATGCTCACAGCATGCTGCACAATATCAAAGACACAGAGAAAAGCCACCCCCACCATGGACTGTTGGATAAAAGTAATATGGTATATTTGTGCTTGTGTGCAATGGAATGTAATTGAGCCTTAATAAAAAAAAGAGATGTTGCTACCTGCAGAGCATGGATAGACCACTCGGAGGATGCCAGGCCAAGCGAACTAAGCCACATGCACAACTGAAAAAAAATTAATGATTTCAGCTATATATGGCATGAAACAAACAAAGAGCTCAGGTAATTAATTTGTATGAGGGATCTTTGTCAAGTTAGTAGATAGTAGCCATTCTCCTCTGAGGAAGTGACTATAGAAAATGCTGCACTAATGTAGCCCACTGTGGCAGCCATTTTGTCCTCCATATAGATCCCACACAGCATGTTATAAACTCCAAACATACATCATAACATACACACATATTCATTTATTTATATATTACTCATTCCCCGTGTGCATGTGTGTGAACATGCAAAACCCATGGTGTATGTATAGCAGGGTTTAAAGGAGTTGGTTCTTTCCTTCCAGTAAGTAGTTTCTCCAGCTTGAAGTCAGCTTTGAGGGTGAGTGCCAACTGAATCGCTGCTACGTTTCTTTTCTTTAACCCGTGGCATCTTCAGATGTTAAATATAAAGTCAAGAGTCTGGAGAGTGTCAAGCTGTTGATTCTCAGATTTATTTGCAGCCTTGCTACTGCTCTTCCCTATTGGTTCAAGCAAAGTCGGGGCTTGCTTTCTTAACGGCTTTTAGGCACGAGTATAAGGTTCCTCATGGTGCTAAAACTCCACACGATAAAAGCCTAGGTTATAAATTTTGCTATGCTTCCCTGCTAAATGAGTGCTTTGAGTGGAGACAGGCTGGCGGGAGCTGGAAGTTATAGCTCGGAGCTAGTGCCACTCTGTGGCTCCATCCAAGGGAGTAGCTCAGCAGAGTTAATATTGGGAAATATGTGGATGGGGTGCTGCCCAAACACTGGAGGGGAACAAGGGACACTTGGACTGGGCTAGCTCATTGGCTGAGCTGCCATCACTTGGCATGCTTATGTCACACGGGCATTAGGGGACAAGGAATGAAGGGACATGATGTTTGATAATATGTCTGTAGGGAGACTTATCCTCTCTGACCCTCACTTTTTCCTGGAAGTCTCACAGACAAGTCTAGGAGGAACTTGTATGTGTAGACAGTTTGTACTCAATACAGTATTTTAAAAGGAGACTCATTAATAGTATTTATTTGCTTAGAATATTCTAGAATTAAGGAATTGCATTTCTTTCCCATTCTTAAAAAGTTTGAAAAGCTTGACCAAATGCAGAACAATATATATATTTTTTAAATTAAAAATATCAAGCACAGATGCTGGAAATGACCTGGATGAATTCCGTGCAGTCAGAACATAGCTCAGGTCCCCACCAGAGCTACACTTTCTAACTCCAGGCCTCTTCAACTGAAGGGAATGGATGCATGGCTGAATTCAATGAGATCTTTAGCTGTGAGATTTTTTTTTTAAAAATCACTATACAACCTCTTTTGGGTTTTCATCAGCTTTCTTTCGGTGTGTTTTGATTGACTTTGATGAGATAAATCTCTTGTAATGCCATAATTATAAGAGCAAGTCCACATCAGTTTAGCTTAACATCTGTGAGGAAAATGTGGTGTTTAATTTGCTCCTTTTTAATTTGCAGTTTGGAAGAGTTTGATGAATCTGTTGGTTGAGAGTCATCTGTTCTGTCTTGAGTTACACCCATGAGAGGTTGTCATAGACCCATCTGTGTAGTTAACTAAGAGTCCTGGCGACTAAATGACTACAGATCTGTAACTATATTAAAAAATTGATGGCTTCTCAATTTAGATCACAAGTCATTCTGCAAGCAGTCCAGGCAGCCAGTGCTTTGAGTTTCCTACCAGGAACAGAAATCCCATTCCCTTATCAAGTGTCATGATTTGTTACCCTGGCTTTCGAGACCATGTTGAATCAAAAGTTTAGTATTCATTTTCTTAAAATCCAAATATTTAATTTGCTAAATCATATTTGGAAACTAACTAGTTGAACTGTCTCTTGAAAAAGGTGCTCCCAAAAGGAAGTGTGCATGGACCAACACGGGCCAGGCCATATGTTCTCAGTCCATTCTTCAATTTGTCTTTTTGTGTGGTGCCAGCAATGGAGCCTAGGGTCTTGACATGCCTGTGGGTGTTCAGTCACTGAGCCATACCACAGCCTCGTCCTTCCTTTCTTGCTGTTGTTGTGTAGGCTGGAACCTTAGATGAACCTCAGGAGGCTGGCAATCTGACCTAGCAAAGCCAAGCCAAAGGATGAACACCTCAGAAAGACTTGAGGGGAGTTTGTTAGTGCCACGTTAGTTATCCAAAGGCGTAAGTCTGGTGTATACCTGGGTAAAGTAAAAACCAGAGGTTTAGGACTTCAAACATTTTGAATCGGGCCTTTCTGTGCACGTGCATGTGTGTGTGTGTGTGTGTGTGTGTGTGTGTGTGTGTGTGTGTGTGTATAGGTGCATGTGCCCTTGTGTGGGAATGCACATAGGAGCCTGAGGTCAGTAGGGACTGCTTTCCTTTTCTCAATCTACATCTTAACTTTTGAGACAAGATTACTGAAACGTGGAGCTCATCCTTTCAGCTAACCAGGCTGGCCAGCCCGCCCAAGAGCTCATCTTGTCTTTACCTTTTCAATACTGGGATATTAGCTATGTGCCACCATGCTTGGCTTTTGAGATGCATGCCAGGGACTCTGAACTCAGACCCCAATGTTTGTGCATAAACACTTTATTAACCGAACCATCTCTCCACCTCCCAAGCTTTTTGTTGTTATTATTTCTTTATTTATTTCGAGTCAAGATTTCACTATGTAGCCCAAGATGTCCTCAAATGCAAACACCCCCTGCCTCAGACAGCTGCATGCTGGGCTGATTGGTGTGTGCTACCATGGTCAGCGGATTTAACTTCTGATGAGATGTTTAAAAAGGACAAAAGAAATGGAACTTAATGGTGACCATAAATTGAAGCTAATTAGTACCTGTACACAGTTGGGAAAAAAAGATGATTAGAAACTAGACTGTGGAGACTAAGAAGAATGAGCACACTCAGATGGAACCTCAGCATCACTGGAGACAACAGACATGGTCTACTTGACTACTTGCCACTTAATGGTTGACAGCGTGTGTCCTTGCGCAGAACAACACTGGAAGCCAGATTAAATGTATAGGCAACTAGTAGATGTTCTCATTTCTGCACATGTAATGGGTACAATGAGACTTTTGTCATTTCAGTTTTATTTCTGAACTCAGAACAGGAATGTGGCAGGTTCCCAATTCCCCAAATAACAACCAGATGTCAATATACTGACCATGTGACCAAAACATTTTCTGGTCAAAAAGTTGCTGCATCTGACTTTTAGATTTAGCTGGTTCTACTAGAACCCCAATTAAAAAAGACAATAATCCCTGTTCCAAGGTTATGTCAAACACCCCGGGAAAGTTAATCAGTGATAAGCATGACAGGCCACTTCTATAGCATTTGCGTGTGAAATGATATTTGAAAAAAACATATGTTACACATACATAATTTGACTTGAAGTTTGGAGATCTTACTATTTATACAGATATTTAAAATTTATTAAAGAAACAGGATGAAAAATGGAAAACCAAGATGAAAAATAGACACTGAATTGTGATAACTGTGAATAATGAATCCCTTATATGTAAAAGTGTCTTTTCCAAAGTTAATATTTAGGATAGAGATAGGTCTTAGCATTTTCATGAGGGCAGACATAATGTATCATCATCAATGCTTAGAAATTGGTAAATATAAAATATCTCTGAGAAGATTCTTTCTCCCCTCCCCCCACCCCTGCCATAGACTTTGGTTTTCAAATATCTTACTCTGTATTAAGAGATGACACTTATGGACAAAATGTATTCCTATCTCCCTCCCTTCTTCCATCCACCTGCAGGCTTCCAACCCAAAGAGCCCCATGGGGTCCAGACAAGCTGAGTTTGCTTGAATGGAGAGAAAGAATGAATGACACAGAATAGGGCTTCAGAAACTAGCCCTTGGGTCATGCAGCTGATCAGGAGCCACTGAATGGCCAATGTTCACAGCCAACTTTTAAAAGGCTATCGCTTGAGTGAACTTAAAGAAACGAAGGCGTGTGAGTTAGTCCAAGTGTGCATCTTGGTTAACTGAAGGTCGACTCAGAAGGCCAGCAATGTACTTGCTTAGGGAATCAACATGCAGCTTCTGAATTTCAGTTCAATTAGGTCAACGTAGCCTGTGCATAGCCTTCTGCTACAGGCCTGGTCTGGTGACTCAGCCCACGGTTGTGAGCAGCATTGGCTTCCAGGGGCTGACAAGTGGTACTAGGGACATCCAGCGCGAGTCAGGGCACCTGATTTAAACAGTATGGGGCATCTTTCCTCTGCCTTGCAACATCAACTTCATTATTAAGTTTCTGTGTCCTGAATTGGACTTGTTGAAACGATCTTGAGCAATCCCATTGTCTGTTAGCCACACCCCAAGCTGACAAAACTTTTCTATAAAAATATCTTGCTCACTTTCGGCTGTCATTCCCGAATTTCATTTGCCATCGGGTTTTTGCCCCAGCCTCTCACTTTTGGAAGGCGATAACAAAGTTTGACTCTTGAGTTGGGAGTGTTGGGGATGGGTGCGTATCCATGACCTCAGATGACCCTTTAAGCCCATGGGATGAGAGTTTTGTTTGGGCACCTGTGGCAATAAGAGAGGAAGAACTTGGAATCCTCCGTCATGTCCATCACAGCATAAAAGCGCATGGGCCCTGAGCTGCAGGAGACTGAGTGGGCCGGGAAGACAAACCCTGCAAGCTGAAGCTGACTTTCCCAAAAGGCTATGAGCTGACAACAACACATATAGCTTTTACAGATGCTTGTGGCTGGAGTGCGTTGGTGCCTGCCCTTCAGAAGAAATGGAGAAAACAAAACAAAACTCCCCTCTTTTGGTGAATCTGGGGTAAGGCTTTGACTGGAGAAGGCATCGTATAATTCGGTGTGTAAATCATATGAAACCGCATTTGTATACAGTAAATCTTGGGCTTTCAGACATTTCAAATTAGACTAGTAGGACACTTGAACAGCAAAAGGTGGAATAGGTTCAGTAGAAAGAGAACAGGGCAAGAGATCAGACTGCAGTGTTTCACTCTCATACCTATGCATGGTGACTTTGGGTAAGTAATTTAACCATTTTTAGGCTACCCCCTCTGTTTCTCTCTCTCTCTCTATCTCTCTGTCTCTGTTGCTCTCTGTCTTTCTCTCTCTGTGTATGTGTCTCTGTGTGTGTGTTTTAAAGTTTTCTACATCATTGCTCTTTTTATTTTTATTAGTTCACTGAGAATTTTGTCTAATGGTATTTGATTTTATTCACCTCCTCCCCAAATCCTCCACATCTACCCATCCCCATTCCCTACCTACCCAGTTTTAAAGACGACTTTACATCTTCTATAAAAGGAAGAAGGGAGGTGGTAAAGGTCGAGTGTGTGTTGCCTATAGATTTGTGGATGTGTGGCCTTCCACTGGACCATGTTCAACCTACCCAGAGTCACACCCTTGTAGAGAACTGGCTGTTCTCCCAGCAGCTATCAATCGCCCATAGTTACTCAGCAAGCGACAAGACTTTGCGCCTACCTCTTTTCTCCATGATTGGATTTTCTCTGACTTGAGGTTACACAGGCCTTGCACTTACAGTCACAACTACTGTGAATCTGCGTTGCTGTGTCTGGAAGACACTGTCTCCCTGGAGTCACCCAGCACCTCTGGCTCTTATACTCGTCTGACCCCTCTTCCAAAATGAACCTGTGGGTGTAATATAAGTGACCCAATTAGGGGCATACATATGAACCTGTACATACGTACATATGAATACACACACACACACACACACACACACACACATATACACACGTAATGACACAAGAATATCTGGTTCCTGGTTATACCTGTAAGGCAGAAGTCACCGATTCATTCAATCCATACTGAAAAAAAAAACAAAACAGTAAACAACTTGCAAAATCAACAACTCTTAGATATATAGGAGAAGAGGAGTCAGAGGTAAACTGCTGTCCTCAAAACTGGGTAAACAGGTAGATACCAGAGCAGAAACCTTCCCTGGAACAGCTGCCCAAGCAGGAGAAAGTGTGTCATAACTGCTGCAGACTGGTGAGATCGATGCCTAAGTCTAAACCACCAAGGGAATCATCCAGCAGGGGCCCACAGGAACCTGCATATGGTAACTACCAGAGAAAAATCCCCTCATGCTTCTGCAAGGGGCAGGGATAGAGAGAGTGTTTTTAAAATAATCTAGAGTGTCAGGAGTGGTGGCACACACCTTTAATCCCACTAGTTGAGAGGCAGAGGCAAGTGGATCTCAAAGTTCGAGGAGGCCAGCCTGGTTCACATAGTGAGTTCTAGGACAGCCATTGCTGTCTAGAGAGACCCTGTCTGAAACACACACACACACACACACACACACACACACACACACACACACACACACACACACACACACTAGCAGCAGCAGCAGCAGCAGCAGCAGCAGCAGCAGCAGCAGCAGCAGCAATAGCAAAGCCTGAACAGTCTGTTGTTTACAGGTCTGCTCTCAGGAGAAACTGTTGAACCAGAGTCTAACCTGCTGAGTCTTTTGGGAGCCTTGACTGAAGTTACTACCATCAACTGCAGCTAGAATCTAGCATTCCCTGTGGGAGAAGAGAACTACCCAACTCCAATCATACTTCACTACTGTGGTTTCAGAATTACACAGATGCCGTATTATTACAAGCATCACAGAACTATGGAATCATTTAAAAGCTCTTACATTATAGAAGTGCTCGGCATACTGTAGCCCCATCTTATTTTCCATATGCTGAAGCCAAGTACTTGTAATGATATGTTGTGTGCAACTCGGCCATGTTTAACTAATACACATACATGTGCCTAAGAGTGTACACATACATTTTAGGAAACATAAACAGACTCACGTTAAGGAGATGGCCAAGTTTTACAGAGCTCAGGATGCAGGATCTTAAATGTCATAGCCACGAACCAGTTTTCAATGACCTCTGTCTTATGAGTAACTGAGATTTAGTGATGCATTCAAGAGTAAAAAAAACAAAGGTCACAGTTGATTGGGTAGATTTAAAAGCATGTGTTGAGATAACATTCATAGATAATTCTTAAACAAAGCTTCATAAAACAATTTATTTCTTTTCGTTTTGTTTGTTTTTATGAGACATGTTTTTTTTTGTGTGTGTAGCCTTGACTGTCCTGGAACTCATTCTCTGTAGACCAGGCTGGCCGGGAACTCATAGAAATCCTCTTGCCTCTGCCTTCTGAGTTCTGGGATTGAAGGCATGCACCACCATTTTAACTGACCTTTTAAAAAATCTCTGCTTTCCCAGTAAGGTGAAACTTTATGCAGGGTGGGACGGGGGGAGGGGCTTTTATGCTTTAGAAACAAACACCATATATTCCAGTGTGCTCTGACCTAACTACATTTGGATTGGTTAGCTCAATCTATTACCCTCACAGCACCCAGTATATATGTCCCCATTATACTAGTCTTCTCGATGTATAACACGCTGCAAAGAGCCAAAGACGTCCATCTGCTTTGATTTGTTGTACACTGGTACCCACAAGAGTGTCATCAGTAACTACTTGTTTAAAGATAGTGTACTGAGTTCTTTGTTACACTGTGAGTTCCTTGCTTGCATGAGACCACCGCCTCATTAAGCTTTACTATTCTGTAATATGAATATGATGGGTAATGAAAAATACTTATTGAATGCTACCAGAAAACGAAAAATAACTGAAAAAAAAAGACTGAGGAATTAAGTTAACAAGTGAATGAAGTAAGGATAGGCAGCAGCAACAGACAGGAACTTGTCTGTGCTCAATTGGAAGTCAACTGGACTTCTTTGCTTTACTCTTAAGGAGGACTCTTACTTTGTCTAACACTCCCTTGGCTTGCTATTCTCTTTCTTTGCAAAGAAACCAGCTTCCTTCAAACAAATGAAGGAATGCATGGATTAAGCTAAATACTCCCAAAGATGTTCCCCTTAAGAAGTGATCACTTCAGGGCTGGGTTGTACCTCAGTGGTAATCTGCTTGTTTAGCATGGTCCTGGGTTCAAGTCTCAGCACAGAACAGCAACAAACAAACAATAACAATAACAAATAAACAACAAAAAAGCCTATCACCTCAATAATAGTTTTTAGCCCACTCTTCATATAGCATGTCAAATCTCATGTTTCACATGGGGAGGATATTATCATTTTCATTTCCACATTCTTTGGATTTCCTTAAGTTTTCCAAGTATGTCTGTCATGTATGTGGAAATGTGCATGGGTGTGTGTGGGTTAGTAAGCTCTTCACTTACTTACCTTGTGGGTGTGCTTCTGAATGAGGGTAAGTTAGCAATTAAGGATGTGTGAAGCTATATCAAGAACTGCTAGCACCCAAAAGTCCCATCAGCCTGAAATACTTCTCACTCTTTTTAACTTAATCTTTTTATGTTTTGAAGAATTACATAGAGGAATATGTAGAGCATCTCCCTTTTCCCTCCCCCTTTTCCTATCTGACTCTTCCAACCTCCAGTTCCTCTCTATGTCATGACCTCTTCTTTAATTATTATTCACACACACACACACACACACACACACACACACACACACACACACACACACACACACAGAGAGAGAGAGAGAGACAGAGAGAGACAGAGAGAGAGAGAGACAGAGACAGAGACAGAGACAGAGAGAGAACATATTAAGTCCAATTTAGTGTTGCTTGCATATATACATGTTTAGACCTGACCAGTTGGAACTGGGTAACTTCTCCATGGAGAAAGTGGATTCTCCCTCTCTTGACAGCCATTGATTGCTTGTAGCTGTTTATCTAGGGATGGGGTCTTGGGAAATTTGTTCCATCCACACGGACATGTCAACTGGTGTCGTCATATGGAGGTCTTGCAGGTGACCATATTTGAGATTTCACATCTACTTGAAGGTTATTCTACGATGTTGTTACATCAGAAGTTTGTGAGATCATGTTCTCCAACCCAGGGCCACTACAGGAGAGTCTCCCTACTGAGTGCATGGACCTTTTCTTTTCTCATATTTATCTGATCATGTTTACCCAGAAGGCATTGCTTATTATTTGCCATTTACGAAAGACATGCTCGACTGCCACGCAGATCTCACTCAGAGAGGGTGACATAATTAACCCAACCATGAGATGAGGGAACAGGCATTTCCTGTTGGACAGCAGATACGTGGCACCCGTCAGGACTGGACTTTCCATCACTGCCTTCGGGGGTTTCTTTGTACCCGTGGACTGGCTGTCATAGCATTCCTGTGAATTTTAAGATCCCAACTAGAGATGAGTGACATATTTGGAAGGAGAAGAAAAGCAACCAGAAGAAACTGGGCTCTTACTGACTGATGACTGTGGACAGAGGCCTGGCCTATGCATGCCCTGCACCCTGAAACTTGCAAATGCTTGTCTTCTCCAGGTAAATGTTCTGTGATTTATTAGCTACATCAAGTAACCAATGTAAGAGCAAAAAGGTATCTGTCACAAACCTGATTTATCATGTACAGTTATGAATCAACCCTGCCCAACATTGGAACTAAGTAGATTTAGACTGGCACTCACGTTAAATGTGGTAAATGTATTTGCCTACTGGCTGGGTTAGATGCATTTTCCCCCTCTCAATCGATCATAGTTTGTATAGTATATAGTTGTATGATACATTCAATGCAATAGACCAGAATTATATATTCTATTTGGTTTTGCAGAGGGAAAATTCAGTTCACTTAAATGCCTGAAGATAATGCTATAGTTTGTTATTGGTTAATTATTCAATCATTCTAAGAAATGTGTTGTTCCTCTGTTTTATTTGGCATTTGAAAATATTCTATAGCTGTAATGACTATGTAATGTGAAGAGCTTACTGGTGACCAAATATCATAGAATTCTCTCTAAGGAGTATCAGGCAAGTCATGTTCTAGAACAATTTGTCTTATTCAGAAATCCCGGAAGTCTAAGGACAGTTACCCTGGCACAGATTTGGGGACCACAAGCTCAGTACATGATGATGCTGTACTATATAATGGCATCTACAAACATTACCTCAACAGTGGCCCCACCATCATTATCATGTACTCTTCCATCTATATATCTCAGTCCCTTGTTCTGTTCTTAAGGAACTGTTCAATAGTGGGGTTTGTAGTCTGCGTTTGTTTGTTGGTTTGGTTTGGTTTGGTTTTTTGCTAAAGTCTAATTTTCTTTCTTTACTTTTTTTTTTTTTTAAAAGGTTTATTTATTTATTTTATGTACATGAGTATACTGTAGCTGTCTTCAGACACACCAGAAGAGAGCATCAGATCTTATTATAGATGGTTGTAAGCTACCATGTGGTTGCTGGGAATGGAACGCAGGACCTCTGGAAGAGCAGTCAGTGCTCCTAACTGCTGAGCCATCTCTCTAGCCCACCCTATTTTTTAAAATGTACCTTGGGAATAAAATTAAAAGTCACAACAATGAAAGTAAGTGGAAAAATTAAGACTTATGTTATAAGAATGTTAAAAAATGAAAAAGAATCTATCCAAATAACCAGTCTATAACAAATACAACTATCTTGTGTATCTTGCAAATGTTTGCGCTGGGACAGATTCTCTGGGAGAGATAGGATGGGACCGGTAAAGTGGGTAGGATTGGTGGAACTCAGAGTGGCTGTCCCACTGTTCAGTGCTTAGAAGCATGATTTTCCTTTTACAGGGCCTATGTACATGTCCTGCATGATTGACACTGAACTACTCAACCCTCAATTTCTAGGTAACAGCTGAAAGAATGAACAAGTTCCAAGGTGACAAATTCTGGGTGAAACAGAAAGTTCTGAAATCAGGAAGGAGAGACTGGAAATTCCATACTGGAGAGTCAGTGGCCTGGATTATATCAGGATTTTAGGAAAAGCATTGCCATATAAAATGTTACAAGCAATTATAAGCACAGGGTCATAAGAATAACAACAATGCTCACCACAGTAACACAGGTGCTTGGACAATGCTCAACTCCCTTTTCAAACTGTTCACATCTATTATTCAGTCTAATAATTCCAGTCCTCCTAGGATAGAAATATTAAATATTGACTGTCCCTATGTTATGAACAAGAGAGCCAAAGCGAGGGCGATGGCTATTTGGTCCAGTCCATGTTCAGAGAGTCCTTGTCTGTTGTTTTGTTTGTTTGTTTTTACAAATGTCCTTTTAATTTCTTCGTTTGGTAAATGTCTGGGGATCTTTCTTGGGGTTTCCGAGGAGCTGACCAGCTCAGGGATTGGTTTCTGTTATGCATAGGTCAGTGGGTGGGTGGCATTTGTTCTTTACAACTTCTTCATTCAATCCCAAGCACAGGTTTCCTGTTTTGTTAAGAGCCAGGTTTCAAAACGCAGGGGTAGGACTGAAGGAGCCCAGAAGAAAGTCTGTCTTGGGTTAGCCACGTGGAATGTCTGTTAATGTCTCCTTAAGCAGTCGCTGGCCTTTTCCAATGAGTTTTCTGTGGCAAATAACTCCAAATGCTTTACAAAGAGAATAGCTTGCAGATGTGGATATGATAACCTGCAGAGCAGGACTTAAATATAGTAATTGTCTCGAGCCTGCTCTTAACTGTGGCGACAGTCTCTACTATGTCATTAGGGAAAGAATTACCACGTTTTGGAACACAGCGAGCCAAGCTTCTGGCAGCTGCTGTCTCTTCCATGTTTTAAACAGAGTTAATTGGCTCCTCACCAAACCAATTAGGGCATGAGGTTAAAACATGTGAGGACAGAAAAGAATAAGATAACTGTCAGATGAGAGTGTCCAAAAGTTTTTTTTTAAAAGATTTTATTACTATTGCTGTAATAGCAGAGAAGCAATCACCTATCTCTTTGTGCTCCGCTCATTCTCCTTCAACCCAATTCCCTGTTATTGTCTCCAGCGAGATAACGACAATTTGAAGGTAAATAGCTTTGCTTTGCAGAATATTTTCATCAACCCATTTCCCCAGGCCCTTCCTACCTAGCCCAGCCAAAGAGAACAGCCATAGAACTTTGGGGCCAATGAAATGGAGGTTATCCAGTGTCATGTTCACTTAACAAGCAGATATGAGTGCTTTGGGAAAGAGAATCGTGATTAATAATATCTGCTATGGGCAGAGAGGCATGGGAGGTGTGTACTTTCAGGCTTTGTCCTTAAATGAAATATAATCACTGAGCACCATTGCTCTCTTTACAACCTTGGTGAAGATCATAATTAGTTGGCTCACTATCTAGGCTGATTTTCTTGGAACAATATTTCTCTTGAAAGATAAGTCCCAAAGGTGAATCCAGTACTTCCAATGTGATCCAGCTAAAGCAGAGACAATAGGAATGTGATATCCATCAATGCATATTATCATTGATATAGACAACAATAGCATTAGTTTCTTGGCAGCCATTTCAGTTTTGTGACTCATAGTGATATGTGGCCCAAGCTATCTTCAAGTAGCCGTCATCAATGTAGTGTGATTTGAGGGGTACCGCAAGCCCCAACCATTTCCAATGTATGTCCCTACAAGAATACCTGCTGCTGCTCTCTCAACGAACAGTCTGACACCTCCCCTTGGAGTCAGTCTCTCAGGTTAGGCAACTGGAGAATAAATTGAATTTAGACTATTCAATTTATTGGTAACATGGGTATGTTAGAAATCACTAACATGTTGATGTGAAATGGCTTTTCCATTGCCTCAAGAAACATCATTAACTGCTTGCCATGTATTAGATATGTTTTAGGCAGTGTGGATAAGATGATGAACAAAAGATATGAACTTACTTTCCTAACGGAGCTCAGGCTATCATGTGGGGAGGGAAACAGTAATGACGAGCAGCAATAAAGGAAATGGTAATAAAAGCTATGGAGGAAATCCAGAGGAGAGGAAAACCAAAGTGCAGAAGAAGAGATGGGTATGGCTTGACAGTGAGTGGTTAGAGACTGTCTCACTTGGAAAAGGTAACTTAAGGGAAATGCTGAAGCTACATGGAGATCCATGGAGAGAGGACCAGGACCAGAACAGCAGGAGCAGAGTTGGGGCGCCAGACCCAACATGGTTGAGATGGAGCAAGATGAGCAGGTGATGAGAGCAGGGAGGGGTACGCAAAGTAATAAGAGGGCTGAAAAGGCAGACCAGTCAGTAAAATGGGTCCCATGAAAGCATGAGGAACTGAGTTCAGTCCTCGGCACTTGCATAAAAAAGTCAGGCAGAGTGGCATATGCTTATAATCCCAGAGCTGAGAATGCAATATAGGCCAAATCAGCCAGTTCTGAGCCACTTGGGAGATCCTGTATTAAAAAAAAAAAAAAAAAGTGGAATCCAAGATTGATCTCTGGCCCTGATATGTGACATGCACACCCCACCCCCGCACTCTGACACATGAACAAACACACCTACACACACACACACACACACACACACACACACACACACAAATTATAGATACATGGATAAAGATGACAGGGCCAGATTGTGTAAGCTGTAACTGTTGCAAATTGGAAGCTCTTGGTGAACTCAATATGAACAATTTTATTAAAATTGCTGAGACAAAGCCCTGATTTGTAATACCTTAGAAAATTGCAAATGACAAGTATAGGCACAATTTTGGTTTTGGTGGCAGTAATGGGGACTGAACACAGAGTTTATAGGGACTGAACACATATTAGGCAAGCAGCCTGCTCTGAGCTACATCCTTGCCCCAGGCACACATGTTAGTGAATTTTTCGGTAAAGGAGAAGACAGAAATGAAGAGCAGATGGAGCTACAGCTAGAGAGGGAAATGAAGTCAATCAATTATTGTTTAAGATGAGCATTTTTCTCTGATGGAAAAGACCCAGAAAGAAGGGATTTCTAGTTGATGGTTTATCATCAGGATCTTGAAGGGATGAAACCCAGGACAAATAGCTTTGCTGGGAAGAATAAGAGCATGGTTTTTCTGGATTATTGTACAAGTAGCCTGTCTACACTGTGTGCAGAATTCTTCCCAGCACTTGGAGAACGGGACAGATATGATTTCTGTCCTTAGGAACCTTACATTTAATGGGGAAGACAGATAATAAGCAGGTAACAGAAATTCAAATCACTTATAACTATAATGAGAAATGTACAAAATAACAGGGAAAGAGATGGGCATTGGTCAGAGAAAGCATCTACAGTTATAATCTGCTTTATTGTCAGCAAAAAATTACCCCCCAGCCTGAATGAATAAGAGTGGACCTCTGTTTGATATCTATTGCATTATTTGCCTATGAACGCTTCTGGCCTTTCTGTGAGGTGAGCCTGAGATCTGAACATACAATTGTATTTATCAAGTCAGAGATATAATTATGGGAATGTAGTAAAACAGTAGCAATCAGATAGAAGTGGATACTGGCAACTGGGGGATGCCCTCTGTTGCCTGACTGGAATCTGGCAAATATATTTGAAAGATTGTTTTCTAGGTCTCTTCTGGCTCAGGAGCTCAGTCCTGGCAAGGAGAAACAAAGAACATTAGGTAAACTTCTGAGCACTGGTCATGCGGGCTCAGTCTTAGGGCAATATAGATGATCGGTAAGAAATTAAGTCAATATTGATTAGGAACACTGAATGTCTGACAGAAGGATTTTAGCTACAAAGAGAACATGAGTTAGCATAATCTGAGAACTTGTCAATGTGGCCATTAACAAATTAACAAATTGTCCCTATCCCAAATTTATGTAAGAACAAAGCCAACTTGATCAATCAAGGCCTGTAGAGTGGTTTGAATAAGTATAGCCTCCACAGCCTCATATATTTGAGTGCTTAGTCCCAGGGAGTGGCACTATTTGAAAAGATTAGAAGGATTAGGAGGTGTGGCCTTACTGGAGTAGATGTGATCTTATTGGAGAAGATGTGCCACTGGAGATGAGCTCTGAGGTTACAGATCAAGATGTAGTTCTCAGTGACTGCTCCAGTGCCTGCCTGCATGCTGCCATGCTTCCCACCATGAATGATAATGGACTAAACCCCTGAAACTGTAAGCCAGCCCTCAATTAAATGTTTTCTTTCTTAAGAGCTGCCTTGGTCATGGTGCCACAGCAATAGAAAGATGACTAAGACAGCCAGCACTCACAATTCAACATCATTTGTAAAGAGAAGGGGGAATTGAAACCCACAGGGTGGATAAAAAATGTCAATCAAGATAAATACCAACTTCCAAGTTATTTTGGAAATGCAAATACAGAAGAAAAAAAGATATTTAAGCTGCATGATGTCATGAAGAAGCTGTCTAAGGGAAGACTATTTTGGGGAAGAGCCTCTTGTCATTGAAGTTACAATTGCGATGCCCCCACATGTGTGGAGGTGGAGTGGCAAATGTTATTTTTAAGTAGTGTCTAAACTTTCAGCGTATTTAATACATGCCTCTGAATGAAGTGGAGCAAAGATTTGCAGAGGCTCTGTGTGACTTCAAGAGTGGATTTCAGCTCATATTCTGGATATTACTGCCTGGCATTTCTCCCTTCCTGAGCCTCGAGTGCCGCCAAAGGCAGCCAGGGTTTCTCCAGCCTGGCTGAGTTGGATTGCAGTGAAGCAGTGACTTTAAAAAGTTTACAGTTTACTTTAATCCACTCAAACCTAATCATGGCTCACAGTGGGTAAAATTATCCCTTCCTGCAGAGTGAGGCTCAAATCTCTCGGCTGGGGTTCTACTCCTTACCTTAGTGTAAGCAATGCAGGTTATGCTAGCCTTTACAATGACCCTAAGCCTTAATCACTCCCGTCTGTTCAATATTACATGGTAATTTGGTAGTGAAAGAGTACTAGGCTAGGAGCCAGTTTGATTTCAGTCCCTAATTAGCTGTGTGACTCCAACAGAATGGTTCTTCTCTCTCTCTCTTGGTTTATAATCTCTTCCTCTCTGACTTAGGTCTCTCTACTCATTCTCTGACTTCCCAAAATGGCAGGGGTGGGGACACAGCTCTAGGAAAGTATCTTGAGGTTTCATACTTAAGTATGCAGAGGTGAAGGGAAAAGAGGGTGTCCTCATCTCAACATCACACACAAACACACACACACACACACACACACACACATACACACACACACAAACACACAGAAATACACATACACACATACATACATACAGGCACACATGCATACATACACATACACATATACACATACACACAGGCACACACACATGCACACACATACACACACATACACATACACATGCTCAAACATATATACATACTCATACAAACACACATATACACACACAAACACACATATAGACAAACACACACATACACGTACACACAATCTCCTTATGTTGGACTCTGTCTTCCTCTTTCCCCCCTATAGTGGTGAAATGGCCCAGCCCCCACCAGAACTCAGATCCACTTGAGCTCTGATTCATCTCCTTTTTCTCACAAGGCTCATTTTCATTTCTTCCTCTTCATTGGCTCTCATATTCCCCAAATAAGTCCCCACGAATATAATCACATTCTCATATCTCTCCAAAATCTTCTCTTGCCCAGTTACTGTCCATCTCAGAGCTACCACAGATAGTCTGGCCTCTCAAAGGAGTTGCCTCTTGGGCCATCTCAGCAAACCCTCCAGCAGGTCCAATGGCTTCTACTCTCTATAATGCCTCTTTCTTTCTCATCTCTTCACGCACTCTCCCCACAATTTCATGTCACATGTACAGTCTCGGTATGTGTACTCACACCCACAGCCTGAATACTCTTCACTTCTGAATATAGGGCTAATTTGATTACATATCTTGCATAATTTCTAATTTAATTAAAAAAATTTCATACACATCCAATTTTTGTATGTACTAACATTAGTTATCTTTTAAAAGTTTCTTGATTTTTTTATGCCTTTCCTTTGTTTCGTTTTGTTTTTTTCTATACTTCCCACCAACGACCCACTCTTAACCTTTTGCACACTTTGGGTTCATCTATTTCACTTTTTTCCCTGGAAAGCACCCTCTAAGAACCTTGTTCTCTATTCTGAACAAGTTACCCCTGCCTACCATCTACGAGCCCTTACTTGACCACCACTTGGTGACGTGAATATGATGCAGGGAACCTTAGCAGCCATTTCTGAAACATTCCGGGATCAGAACAAGATGGAAAGAGGAGCAATGGATCCATGGGCTTTTGAATGAGCTCAGGCTTGAGACTATCAGCAGAATTTCAAACTCTCTCATAGCTCTCAGTAGCATGTTTAGAGGGCTCCTTTTCTTCTTTCTGTGTTACTCAGGGTTCAGTCACATGAGCAGTGACTCTGGGAGTTACAGGACAACATATGTACTTCCAAACTAGATTGCAGGAAATGAGGGGAAGTTGGGGGAAAGATCAGAGGTCTTCCTAGCTAGTCACTTAAGAAGCCAGGCATGTCCAGACACATAATTGTGGAGATAAGGGGTGATGATTGTTGAGGGGCAGCCCCATTTCTGGCAGTCACCAGTGTAAAATAGGGGCTGAGCAGCAGAAGAGAGCCAGGGTAAATAAACTAGGTCCCCTGGCTTGCTTTCAACAACTGCAGTGACCTCCAGAGGGCCGAGGCTACTCCCCTTCTGCCTCCAAGATTGAAACTGGTCCCTATATTTGGCCAATTTAGAGCCATTTGGATAAATGGAACACAATTCTGGCTTAATGAAATTGATTGTTACGGGTATGGCCCTAACTTTCTTGACTTTACATATCTTAATCTCCAGTAGCTCAGAAGGTGACTGCATTCGGAAACAGGGCCAGCAGAGAGACTGTGAAGCTCAGAAGATGCCATTAGGATAGGTTCTAACCAGTGTGACTGGTGGCCTTCTAAGAAATGTTGATATTTCTTACAGAGGGAGGAGTATATGAACTCAGACAGAAGAGCTAGTTTCAAGCCAAGGAGAGGGTCCTCAGGAGAAACCAACCCTGCAACACCTGATGTGTAACTCCTCATATATCTGGAATTGTAGAAGATAGATTTCACTATATAAGCCTCCTAGTCTATGCTATTTTCTATATTACCCTGGTAAACTAATGCATTGAGCAATCCAGCACAACGACTTATACTTCTTATGCCAGGGTTTGGATTCTAGCTTCAATATTGTTGTTATTAATGAAGGCTTTGCAGCAAACATTGATAATCATAGTTGATACAACAGTGATCCAATGTGCTGGGGAACATTCTAAATTATTTCCATGTATTATATTAACTGGTTAAATCCATATGACAGCCTGGTGAGATAGATACTATTCATAATGTTTTTATGGATAAATAAAATGGAGCATAGCTAACTTGCTTCAGTAATGCATAGTAATGTCCAGTAATGAAGCTAAAATCCAAACCCTGGCAGCCCATTTCCCCTCCTTCCTCCCCTTGGGTCTCTCTGACCTCCAGGACACCTGACCTTTCTTTCCACTTCATCAGCGTCATTCTGTTCGTGGTACATCTTGGTTTAATCTTCCCCTTTTAGGGTCATGAATCTAACTTCCCTGTCCTTTCAGTGGATTTCTGCTTTTGTTCACAGGGGCAATCTGCCAGGGAACCCGTGGATAGTCCTGGTGCACATGTGGTTCCCTGACCACAGCAGGACTGTGATGACAAATGCATATTTCCCTGGGGAGTAGAGACTCATCATGTGATACAGGATTGCTCACACGAAGAAGACCCGGGTAGTCAACATTTACTTGTAGAACAAAACTAGGTTTCTATGTCATCTTTCACAGTGGTTAAGGGTGTCCCATTCTGAGGTCACCTGAGTACCAGCTGATGTTAGCATTGATCCTGAAGTTCAAGAAATTACATATTTGTGAAACTACTATTTTTGTATCAAGCATCAATTAATCTGCTTAAACCATAAAGATATGTGTATATGAATGGCCAGAGTTCCCAAGATGGCAGATTAAACTCCATTTGGAGCAAAAAGGCAAGAGAAAGCCACTAGAAATGCCCCAAAGAATCCATGAAAACAGAGCTCTCACTTCCTGTTGCTGACAGATTGAATTATAATTATCCATCCTGATTTCAGAGACAGTCCACACAGTGTGAAGTTGAATCCTTTACTGACATTAAAAACACACATTTCCTTTGCATTTAAAAAGATGCAAATGATGCTCTATGCATACCCTGTCTCAGTAGGAAAAATGATAGCCAGCTAGAACTCTGATATCAGTCATAGAGCTATAGGATTTGGAGTTTGCCCGGGATGCTGCCAAGTTCACAGCTGACCAACTGGCCTACTTTAGAGGACTTGCATTTACAAAATTTACAACCTTTATTTCCCTGCCCATCCTCACCCTCATCCCCATGAGCCAAATAAAGACTGTGTCAAAGGTACTGATAAATCAAGAGCCCTTTGGTTTTGTTGCAGCAAAATGGGCAGGCAGTTCTTTTCCTCTCCTGTGGCTTGCAGCCCTGCCATTCACTCCCGGGTAAATGGAAAACATTGGCCGATGTGGTACTCAGAGACATTTGGAAGCAGCTGCCTCTGAATTCGTAACTCATTTCTAAAGAAATATACTGATGAGATGATATGGTCTTCAATCAGGGCAGGGGGCTGTCCATCTTTTAATTTCTTTCCAAAAACAGGCTCAGGCAAACTGGCCTTCTTCCCATTTAGAAGACAGGGCTGTGCCTGCCTTTTCCACTGAGGTCAGGATAGGCAACTTCAGTAGGCATAAGTATTTTGAACACCCTTGCTTGGCTTTTCAGTAGATTCAAGACCAAGTAAGAACGAGAATTTAATAGAGTTTTTTTTGCGTTGGTTTGGTTTTGGTTTTTGTGTTTTTAAGAAGATAAAGGAATCGTTTCCTCTTGGAGCCAGTGATTTCTTATTTATTATCTATCTGGTCCAGTTCATTAAAATCTATTTTCTCTTAAGGGCTGACCCAGGTTTTCATGAAGCTGGTAAAAACATGGCACCTTTGTTATGAGCAAGTATATAAAATTAGGTTCAAGAGTGAATGTTTTAAAATAAATAAGAAAGTCACAACTTCTTACAAACAATAAAAGGCACCCAGAAGATGATACAAATAATAGCATTGGCATTAAGTAATAGCCATTGTTTTTATTACAGGTTAACTGTCTGACTCACTTATAATTTTTTTGTGATACTTTCTCATCTGTCCCTTCATGTCAAGAAATATATGTGCTGTTTTGTGTAGAGAGGAGAGATGGTTTCTGCCTTTCTTCTGGCATAGTAGATGGAATTTATTTATTTATTTATTTATTTATTTATTTATTTATTTATTTGGTTATTGGTGGGTTAGAAAAGGTGCTTTGCCTTCAGAACTCACTAGTCATGGTGCAGCTGAAACAGTGTCCTGCTCCAGGATGCTTCACTAGAAAAGTCCCTTTAGCCAGGCAGTGGTGGCGCACACCTTTAATCCCAGCACTTGGGAGACAGAGGCAGGTGGATTTCTGAGTTCGAGGCCAGCCTGGTCTACAGAGTGAGTTCCAGGACAGCCAGGGCTACACAGAGAAAACCTGTCTCGAAAAAACCCAAAAAGATAAAATAAAATAAAATAAAATAAAATAAAATAAAATAAAATAAAATAAAATAAAATAACATAAAATAAAATAAAATAATTTTCATTGCTACTTCATAACTGCAATTTTGCTATGGTTATGAATCATAATGCAAGTATCTGTGATTTCTGATGGTCTTAGAAGACCCCTGTGACAGGGTCATTCAATCCCCAGGGGATCAACCCACAAGTTGAGAACCACGGGTCTAGAATTTGCATAGAGGTGTGGACAAATTCTGCCATCCTTAGCACACATGGAACACATTTATCCTTTTTTGCAAAAGCTAAACTATTTATACTATTTTTCCCTAGTAGTTATTAATATGCTAGAGTTTTGTGCTTATTAGTAAAGTTGATAATCTCATCAGCTTCACTGTGATTTATTCTATAAAGTGGATTGAGGCAAAAAGCTTTTTGCTCACCATGATACTGCATAGAAATGTCTAGCTGGGTACAGGGCAGGTTAACAGAGAGTAGCAGTGTTTGCAGATACTTTATTTTATTTCTTAAAAATAAATGGTTGGAGATTTAATGTCAGCCTTGCAGTAATACATTCTCACTCATTAGCATATTTTTGTGTATTTTCTTTTTGAAGCCGAGTCTCGTAATGTAGCCCAACTTGACCATAAACTCTGTCTTTCTGCCTCAACTTCTCAGATCTAGAGGTTGTGCAAGGATCATCCAGCCCATGCTGTCAGCAGAGAAGAGATGAGATGGGCCAGTGGAGATGTTAAGAGTAGGAAGGGAGCAGGGTTGGAAGGATTTTAACATTGAATCTGTGTGTGATCCTGATACTAGGGTTGTAAGGCTGTCACTATTGCCGTTGGGTAGTCCTTCATGTCATATCATAGAGCCTCCAACCTGTGTCCTGAATTCCATCTACCCCCTCCTACAAGCTCACAAACCCTAAACTGATTCTTACCATGTGCTTCTTGATGTAGGACTGCCAATTCTGAGGTGTGGTAGAGAAAGAGCTAAGTGAGCAGAAAATTCCTCTCTGTGTCTTGAATTTTATCACTGATGTAGGGGAAAATAAAATCCACCCGGAATATTCATAATTCCCTGGAGAGAATTATGTAGTTCCGGACCCCTGGGAACAGCTAAAGGAAACCCCTTGATGGGGTTTGCATTTAGATTTCTCAGGTTATAGAGAATTGACTCCCATAGTCCAGGTCCAGGGAGAACAGCCTGTTATGTTTTCCAGTTGTCATGAAGGTTAACAAAGTCTTATCAGTCTCTTGATGTCAGAATAGAAAAGGAAGGGTCTGATAAGAGGTCTGTTGGTGGTATCAAAGCAAGAAAGCTTTGGAAGCATAAAGAAGGAAGAGGAGGAGGAAGAAGAGAAGAAAAAGAAGAAATAGTTGTAAAATGAAGTGAATAGAATTATATAGAAAGACCTCTATGCTTATTTCTATAATTACTCTATTACCACAATAGGATATAAAATGAAGTTCATTTCCCATAAATTTTTTGAGTCCAGAGCCATCTGGATTATCATTAAAAGATCAGCAATATAAAATTTTGGCATTTAAGATGAGTTAGAATTGGTCTCTAGGTCATGGGGTTATCATGGGAACTATAATCTATAAATCTGTGCTTTTAAAACAGTGGGCATTTTTCTTAGCTAATAAACCAATGATTTCAGACTTTTTTAAAAAAAATTGTTTTTCTCACTCAGAGAAAAGCAGCCACATAAAAGTAGGACACTGTGTTACAGAGAAACTTGTTGACAAAAGTAGAAGTGAAGATATATAGTTGTTCCTTGGTATCCATGGGAGACGGTATGCTCAAGCCCCTTATATAAAATGAAGCACTCTTTGCACAGAACTGATCTTCATCCTCCTGTATACTTTAAATTATCTCTTGATAACACTGAATACAATGGAAATGCCATGCAAATACTTGCAGCCCTGGGCTGTTTGGAGAACAAAGGCAGAGTGGAGGGGTGGGGTCTGCACAGGATGGTGACAGTTACTGTTCAGAAACAGTACACCTTAGTCTCGCACAGAGTTCACAGCCTTTTCTTAAGACTCCTGGGGATGAGAGTGCTAGAAAAATGGCAGCCACAGGCACACATTATCCAGTCCTGAGAAACTTGTAGCATTATTTTTGCTGTATTCTACTCCATAGATGTGAATCTTGGGGGCTGGGATTTAGTGGTTGTAGAGAGCTTGCGTAGCCATGCATAAGGCCTTGGGTTCAAGTCTCAGCACCTCAAAAAAAAATCTAACTCACACTCAAAGTAAGTAACTACTTAAAGGTCAGGAAACTAGGAGGTACAGATGACTGGGGCCATCAAAAACCCTCTCCAGATTTAGTTGTAGTCAAAACCCAAGACATTCTTGTGCCACCCTTGGGAACATTTAAAAACAGAGCTGTAAGTATCAACTGTATGACCAATTGAAGAGACTATGTCAGCAGGACAAACACCCTTTTGAGAATACAAAGCCCAATGACTGGGAGCTCACTGGTGTCACTCCAATGGTATATTTTGCTTATTACTAATTGGCAAAAACAAACAACTACAACCTACCAACCCATACAACCTAAAATCTTATTCTGGTTTCCAAAGCAAAGCAAAGCAACAAGCAAAAACTTCCTTATGTAAGTCTAGCTCCCTCTGAATTCTAGGGCCCACAAGATGAGCAGGGAAGAGAGTGAGCACCTGCTGTGACTCAGTTGGTCCTTTGAACCTCTAGACCAGCAATTCTCAACCTGTGAGTTGTGATCTTTTTGTGTGGTTGAACAATCCTTTTACAGGGTCACCAAAGACCATTGGAAAACACAGATACTTACATTATGACTCATAACAGTAGTAAAATTACAGTTATGAAGTAGCAACGAAAGTAATTTTATGGCTGGGGGAGGGGTGTTACACAACATGTATTAATGGGTCACAGCATAGGAAGGTTGGGAACGACTGCTCTAGAAGTGAGAATTAGTGTTATTTGTCACCTTGACAGAATCTAGAGTCACCCGGGAGATAGGTCTCAAGGCATGTCTGTGAAGGACTGTCCTGATCCATAATTGTCGGCAGGACCAAGCCTTGGCATGTTTACAACAGAAAGAAAGGCGAGCACCAACATGCGCTCTCATTTTGTCTCCGGACATGATGTAACCAGCTGTTTCCGGTTCCTGCCACTGTGATTTTTCTGTCAGAATGGACCATAACCTGAACTCTGAACCAGAATAAATCCATTCTCTCTTAAGTTGCCTTTACCAGAGTATTTTACACAGTAACAGGAAAAGAAGTTAAGACAATAAATCATACAGATCTGAGACCCGACCTCTAGAGTAAACCCGGTATGTAAGCCCGATTATGCCCTACGTGGCCAGCATAGTGGGAAGAGGACCCAGACCCCAGCTGGATAGAACCAGACAAGACAGTAGCTTTCCTTACCTTGCTAGCTATAAAAATTTTGTTGCTTAAAAAAATTAAATTCTCCTTGCTTAGAAGGAGAGTTCGTATTTAGAAATACAGAGATACTGTGAACCAAGGGAGAAAATGGTATCTTGAATCCTGGCATTCCAAATCTGTTTGGCTTGTGGCCAAGCTTCAGGATGCTTCTTAGGGCTGTGTGGGGAATGCAAATCGGGATGTCTAACTCTCTGAAGGGCAATCAGGAGGGCTGATGGTCTACTCTGCGCGCTGTGAATCTACCACACAAATAATCGCCCTCTTTGCACTAGCAGCAGCTCCAGACTTTGGCCTAAGCCCAGTTCCCTATTTCATCCAAGTTGCTCTTAGCCTTTAGTATTTAAGCCAAAGCTTTGTTCTATACACAGGCTGTTATTGATTGGGGCTTCTTATCTCTCTCTCCACAGATAAGTTATACATTAGCAAGACTATTCAGGGGTGGCCTTTTACAAACGCAGAACCTCTAACTCTTTGGTAGCCAGGGTAGTACTCAGGGTCAGGAAAGGTAGTGTTCAGGAGTGCTGGGACTCTTGAAGGTTTTTATAGAAGTGGTGTTCAGAGGGGTCCCGGAAGACACTCCTAGGCAACCAAGTTGTGAGGAAACATGTCCCTTGTTAATATCTGTGTGCCAGTTGGAAGTTGTAACCAGTAGAAGTTTTATTTTAGGGCTGGCGTGTGTGTGTGCGCGTGTGTGTGTGTGTGTGTGTGTGTGTGTGTGTGTGTGTGTGTGGTGTGTATGGTATGCAGTGTGGTGTGTGTGTGTGTGATGTGTATGTGGTGTGTATATGGTGTGTATGGTATGTGGTGTGTATGGTATGTGTGCATGTGTATTGTGTTGTATGTGTTGTGTGTGTGTATGTGTGTGTTTGTGTGTGTGCATGTGTGTCTGTGTGTGTGTATGGTATGTGTGTGGTAAGTGTGTGTGCATGTGTGTGTGTGTGTGTGTGGTATGTGTGGTGTGTGTAGTATGTATGTGTGTGGTATGTGTGGTGTGTGCAGTCTGTATGTGTTTGTGTGTGTGTCCACGTACACAACAACCCCTTTAGGGATTGGAAGTCTGCCTTGTACTCATTTCAACTTTTGGAGGCCCATGTGGAAAGTCTATGTTAGAAGCCTGTTAGCTTATTGTTTCTCTCCCTGCAAGGCGAGACTGCAACACGACTTTAGCCACACATACCCCTACCTTCAGCTAGAAGAGAGTGGGGCAGAGAGTGTGGGAATCACCACAGCCTGCTCCCAGTTCCTGAATCTCTCTTTCCTAATGCTCTGAGCAGAGCTTTACTTAGACAAGTCAATGCTTGCTCACCAGCCACTGCACTCTCTGGCTCAGGGTACCAGTGCTACTTAGTTTGAATAAAACAAAGGCTGAAGAAAGAAAGCATAGAAAAAAAAACTTTCCTGGAATCTGTCATGCGTGTGAGAAGGAAAAAGAAAAGCACAGAAATGTCAAAGCCCGAGCTTTCATGCTGATAGGATCTGGAAAAGGAGACTTTAATTTTTCTTTTCTTCAGCTATTATCACATTTTCAATTCACACCCATTATTAAGTGTGAGAAGCACAATCATAGGTTATTTCAAGAAAGGGAGGAGCTAATTTTACTAACAGAACAAATGACCTCTACTATTCTAGTCATCTGGTCATCTCTCTCAAATATGTTTAGCCTATAAATAGGAAACAGGCAGGAGGTAAAGAAAAAAATGTCCTCAAAGGAAGGAAGAAAGATGAACGGAGAGAGAGACACATAGGTCATGTCCGTGGCCACCTTCCCAGTCAAACCTTTTATCAGTTCTTCTGGCTAAAGAAATGTCTGTTAAAGGTGTGTTTACACTCACAGCGTTGTTTCATAATGTGAGTTAATGATTGTCAGAGCTCTTACTGAATTTTTGAAGCATGTTTTAGCCTATTTATCAAAAGTTAGTCCAGGCATAGACTGACTTGCTGTGGATTGACCTAATGTCACCAGGTGCCACAGGCCACCATGACATCTGGCTGCCAGCAGGGACATGGTGATCTTTTGGTTCAGGCTCTGGCAAGGAACAAGCTCCTCTCTTAGCTAGTGTGTCTTGGCTTAGGGGCCTGAATGTCCTCACTGGAAACTGGCCACAACATTTTGGGGACTGGGAGTCCCATTTGAAGTTGATAACTCAGTGCTGGGCAGAAAAAGTAGGTCGAGTAGCAAGCCCTCTGAAGAACAGGAGAGCACAACTCAGTTTCCCCTTTTCACTAATAAATAGAATCTATTCCAGATCTTAAGAACTCAATTCCAACTTTCAGTGTAGAATATTCGGCAGGTTTTTCTTTTTCCTCATGATTTTGACAGAGAGGGCACTGCTATACGAATGTGGGAAGCAGAGGACCAGGTGACCTGAGGCTAGCCCTGCACACTCACTTCCTGTTGTTGGAGGCCCATATACCTGTTCACTAGGGACAGTCCGAGGGAAAGGTGCCTCCAGGGCTCCTCACAGATGCCCTAAAATTACATGCAAGCACTGTGTGTACATACATGTTTCCAGGAGAGAATGAATCAGGCTTTTAAGTGGAATGTCTAAGGATTTTCCTAAGAAAATGTCCAACAATCTGGGGTACAGTTATTACTTATTGATATTGGAAACAAGAACTAACATTTATTGGTGTGCCGGGACTTTTGCTCAGCACTTGACAGCTCTCTCATTAAATCATGCCAGCATGGCTTCACATTCATAAGGGGATCTGGCCTACCAGCATGGTTTATTTATTTTCCCATCTGAATCTTTTGCTTAAATTTATTTTTAAATTTTTGGTTGTTATGAGGCAAAGTCTTATGTCTGGGAATCCCACCCCCTTCTCAGCTCCATTTCTTTCCATTTAAAGTTGCTGGACATTCAGACCTTCATCCCTCAGGTGACTCACCAAGAAGTCTCTGCACTTCTGGGCATCGGTGTTCAGTCCAGAAGTACCAGAATTGGTAAGACTCCCCAGATAAGATGCTGCTACCTTTTTGTTTGTTCTAAAGCTACTGAGTTGGCATCAGAGTGGGGTATCTGTGGATTGCTCCACGATTTTCTGAACTTCTCCGTCTACACCACAGGGTCAGATATTCTAAAGTGGACCCTCACCATTTTTCTCTAAGTCTCAGCAAATGCCAGGTGGGCAAGAGAAGATATATGAGGGTTCTATCCTGGGTCAGGAGAATCCTTACATTTCAATCAGTCTTCGTTTAGACTCCACTGCTAGGGTTTATGAGAATTTAGTGATTTCTGATATTGCTTGGGTTTACAGTAAAGCGCACCAGGCAAGCCTGCGTGAGTGACGTGACAATACTGGCCTTTAGCACATGTGCTCAAGTGGAGTTTTCTCCTCTTAGCCCACAAGATCTCAGAGACACCATTCACTTCCCCAATTCCTGGTTTCTGTGCCTGTAGACTGGGTGCATGTGCATTAAGAATCCCTCCAGGAGTAACTGTTGACGAAATTCGCTATTATCATTTGCATTTCTTCATTCATAAATTATGAACACTCTACTAGCAGATCCTTTTTCTGACTTCAGTAGGCCATCTGGGAAAACGAGGTAGCCCCTTAAAGAGGTTCTGCCTTTTCCCCACCCCTATGTCATTTGAGCTCAAACAATGGAACAGGCCATCCAGTCAGCCTGTGAAGAAACCCTGTCATCTGAGTGGGAAATGTCTTGTTATATGTTCTTAGGAGGAGATTCTAGCCGACCTCCCCATTTCCCACAATAATAAATGCTTCTCTCTAGCCCTTCTGCTTTCTTCTCTTAAAGTAACCTCTGCCTCTTTCAACCTTCTGAGAAGACTCATCACATGGCCAGTGTGAGGCCTTTGTTGCCCAAGCCTGGAGTCTCAGCAAGTTGTTCTGACAGTAGGGCATCTGCCAGACATGGGTGTCTGTGCAGAGGGCAGGCGTTGGTGAAAAGCAGTTGGCTACTGGATGAATTCACTTTCTTCACAGTCAGGCTATGGCATTGGAGACCCTGCTCTGGCTACACTGGGAGGCTTTAGAGAGGATTTCCTAAGTCTGTTTATGCCTTTTTCATTCTTAGAGGCACTGACTTCTCCTTTAGCCCTTAATACATTATGTCATTATGCAGTCAGTATATGACAAGATAACTGTTTCTTCCCTCCCCCACCCTACCTCCATTGCAATGCTCTGTGACCATAGAGACTTTGTTTTTTGGTTTATTGCCACAGATATGCCCGGATCTGGCAGATACCAGGTATTCAGTGATTATTCCTTCAATGAAGCAAAGTTACAAACCCAGTAGTTACCTTGAGATATGAAATGCCTATGGTTTGTCCATTTCTGCCATTAAACTTTGCTTCTGCTTCATTGTGCCAACTTGGGCCAGTGCTTGAGTATTTAGTGATGGGCGGAAGGAAAGATTAGTGCCAGTCCCACTGTACTGCTCCAGACTCAGGATGTGGGTTTGTGCCAATCATAGCAAAAGCAGTATCTTTAGATTTTATACTAAACCATTTATATTGTAAGACTATATGTTTTCTAAAATAGTGTTTCTGTTAAAATCAGACTTCCATGCTGAGCAGACTAAATAGGTAGTTTAGAATAAAATAATTTGCTGTCAGGGTATGACCATAAAGTTATGTCAGTATGAAGAAAATGGCTGTCCAGACATGACAGTATCATGACATAGAAGCACAAGCATTCTGTAAATATATCCTCTTTTCTGGTTTGACAGACTGGGCAAAACTTGGCTGTTCACACAGTCTTTGTACAGTTTATCAAAGTCTTGAATGGAAAATATACTCTTGAGATTTATAAGACTTTAACAAAGAAAAATAGAAGAGTTCTCTCATCTGCAGACCCAGCACAAGTATTAGCATGGCCTGCCAAGCTCAAAGTAGAACAAGAATGTGGCTGTTGGAGCCAAGTTCAGCTCTCATAAATTCAAATATGCATTCCTTCTACTGGAGGATGCCTTCCTTCCGGTCACTTGGAAGAAGAGCTGACTCTTCCATTGCTCATATGTGCCAGCCTTGGAAAAACGCTAGAGAGTAAATAAAAACTCTAAATCTCCACAAGATATTTTCTAGTCTACAAGATCTTTCAGGATGCCTCATGATGATGCTAAGCAGATGAAGTTGTGGAGCCACAGCCAACCTTTATCTCTAAGTTTACCAGTAAATAATAACTATCAGCTACTAAAGGCACCGGAAAAAGAGATACTGAGGAGGAAAGAAAACTCTCTTCTGCCCTGCTTCAATGAGGAACATTTAGATGAAGAAAAGATTTATTACTACATTGTGTCAAAAAAAAAAAAAAAGTCATGCTAACAATGGTGTTTTGGCTACAATAGCTTCAGGTGGCACCTACTAAATTTTCTTCAGATAGAAGTCACATGGTCAGGCTGCATAAGCAAGGAGAATCAGACTTAGCAAGGAGCTATGCATGTCACCAAATATGTTTCAGTTATGTGTGTGTGCGCGCGCTTACTATTAGGAACCATGGCCAAGCTGTGATGGCGACATACATAGATGCCTATTGAGAATTCCCCTGAGTTTTAATGAGAATGAAAACAGGGCCATTAGGACATCAAGTCTTCTCTAACATAGATGTAGATGGGATCTGTCATGTGTCAGCAGACAAGGAGCAAGGCAGAAGCAAGGAGGAGTGTGAACAGGGGCTCTCCTTATTCCAGCATAAGCTAATACACTGATTTCAAGTCCAGTGAAACCTTACAAATAGACTGAGAATGAGAAGGACTTTGCTCTACTGATAGATTCTATGGTCTCAGTCGCTGTGCAGTGCTGAGTTTTACAAGGATTCATAGAGTCACTAACCACTGAAAATGCCCAGGCAAACCAACCTCTGGGTGACAACCATGGACACAGAGTTAAAGCTCACCATCTAGCCAAACACTACCAGGGAACAATTTATGATCAGGTGGTAATGATGATTGGCCTCAGGAGGTGTGGTACTTGGACCTCCAGTGTGTAGATAATAAAAGATTTACTACCTTCTTGAAGCTTGATAAAAAGGTGTCTGTATAGGAGGCTAGGAAGGAGAACCATGTCCTATTCTATTTCCTGGCTACACTCTACCCTGAGGGTGTGTCTGGGGAGGTCGAGGAAAATACAGAAGCCGCTGCTTCTCTAGGCCAAGGAGGAGATTCTTAGTCGGGAGATCTAGTGCCCCCTTGTGATGGCAGTATTCCTGGGATCACATACTTTGCAGGCCAAATTCAGACACTGCAATAAGGAAATAAACAAATATGGGCACCTCAGCTTGGAGGGGTTTGTCCACCAGTGCAAGCTCCTCAAGGACCAATGGAAGGATGGGATCCAGGTGTGGCGTGTAGGACATTGCCAGATGCTCAAAGACAGCTATGATGGAGTATGCGAAAATTGCTTGGGACCTGGAAATGTATAGAATCAACATTTTTGAGATTAAAAATAAATAAGTAAATAAATAAATAAATAAATAAATAAATGAATAAACGAACGAACAAACAGAGTCTTGGCTTGAGGTTGACAACCTTGGACTAAATATTCATGAGAGAGATGAAAAGCTGATTCCAAAGATCAGCTCCTCTTGGAGTAAAATCGGGAACATCCCTTTCAAAGACATAAAGCATGTCCTTGAGTCCATTGACAAGAAGACACTTGACTTTGTTCTCAGCCTGAGAATTAACAGGTGGACCCTGCAGCTCTGCCTGTGGAACTGGGAGTTACACAAGAACCATGGGAATCCAGGCACCACTGAGGCACAGCTGATGAGTGGCAACAGTTGGAAGCAGAGGGGGAGAGAAACCATGGGGAGAGGGAAGGAGCGGATGCTGAGGGGGAAGGATCAAGTGATGCCGCACCTGGAGGAGTATGAGCACACGACCAAGAGGATGGAGAAAGAGCACTCTGAGAAGATCAGAAGGCCTTCCAGCAGCAGGAGAATCCCAAGTGAGCCCAGAGGAGGGGGGCCGCATGGCTACCCTGCTGGCCCAGGAGAAGCTAGAGAGGTAAAGAACTGGAAGCAGCTGGCTACAGAGATACATCATTTGGCCTCCTGGAGGATGCAGAAGGGCGCTAGGAAACTGAATCTGAGGAATGGCAGCACCAGGCTAAAGAAACCCAGATGTACCTGCTGAAGACCAAGGAGCTATAGCTGGTGGTGACAGCTCTTCTGCTGCCATTGCTCCCAGTGCATGAGCCAATATATTACCACCAGTAAGAGGATCTGCAAGACCAAGGTGCTAAGCCAATGCTCCTGCATGGGGCTCTCCAGTAGGACATCTTGGAGGACCATGGCAAGGATGAGCATATCACCAAGGCTAAGAAGAATGAGTGTATACAGCAGCAACCACTGAATCTGAGTTGTCCTGGGCCTGAGACAAGAGTAAGAGGACGCACAAAATCATCCACAAGGAGAACATTGCAAGGCTGAGACAAATATAAGATGCTGTGACAGAACAGCTCAGGCTGGGACCTCAGATGCCTCACAGCAGGGCTATCACACTAACAGAGAGTAGTTACCAGGCAGAACTGGACCCCATGGAAGCCTCCCTGCCTATCTTTCTGATTGCACCACTGTGCCAAAGCGGCCTGGTTTTTATGATAGTTATGAAATTGCTCTCCTGGAATTGAGATTCTTCTAATGTCCAGCAAACTCCATGTTGGCTGGTATAACTCAAACTTGAGTATCACTAGGGACCATGCTGCAGTGAACATCTGTGCCTGACATGTTCTAGCTTTGAAATGAGCTCAGATTGACTACTTTGCTTTTACTTCCTATGAAGGATCTATCTTTGTGTTTTGAGGGATGAAGATTATTTGGATACTGAGTATAATGCATGCTCCTCACAACGATTTCTTTCTTCCAGACAGCAAGCTGTTCAGGCCTCTGGCAGTCACTGAGAGTGTAAGGAAGAGGACTCTCCCATGGACAAAACTTTGTTGTCATGACTTCCTGTTACAATATATTGATGAACTCACAGAGCTAATGGTTCAAAAGAATTAAATATTAAAAATCAAATAGATTGAGACTAACAAGATAATTACAATGTTTCAATGGAGAATCCAGACTATATCAAACATTCTTACTCCTGAAACCATGTGTTTCCATCTTCTCAGGGGGCCAGCTGTTGGTAGCTTCATCCAGTACCCTGGATAGGGCCAGTCCGCCTCTTTCATGTCTGGCTTCACTGACTCTGGCCTTGCAAGACTCAATGTTCACTCAATGTTCCCAATGAGTTTTGCATTAATTAGCATTCTCAACTCCATCTCTTCATTCTTCAGAATGTTTGTACTACACAATGGGATTTGGGTTTTTCTTCAGATGTAAATTTTATTCCAAAATCCTTTTCTCAGCCAAAAGAGCCAACTTGTGCCCAGAGTACATTATTCTCATTATTATAGTTTTAGGACATATTCGACATATTAGTAGGTTTCTACCAAAAAGTGCATTTTAAGGCAATGGGTACAAATTACCATTAGCATTCAGATGGTAATTGATGTTTCTTTTTGTTCTTGTTGATGTGGCTATGCACATCTATGCATACAAATTCTTGAGACAGCAAGTTGGGGGGGGGGGGGTGTAAGGAGAGGACTGGTCTATAAGGTATCTGCCCTCATGGGTGGATTCACACTCCAAGCCCTTTGATCTTCCTTTGATCTTCTGGTGTGTGAGGACACAACGTTTGTCCTGTGCTGGCCACTCTGCCATGTAGGGATGTGACGTGCAGGCACTTACTGGATGATGGAGTCTGGATCCACTGAAGACTTCCGAGCCTTCAGAATTGCAAGAATTTTACATACCACCCAGAGAAAAGTGGACTGAGACACAAATATTTTCCCATCATAGGATACCCCTGTATCTTCTACTTACTCAATTCCTCATGTGAATATTTATCACTGTTGTATCTAAAATATTATGTGACATCCACTAGATAGTCTATATATTTGTCAAGTGAACAATTTTATTTAACACTCAGCATAAGCCTGTGAGATGAGTTTTGCTTTCCTAGAAGAGAGAAAACATGTCGTAAGGCAATATGCTCTTCCAGAGCCCCACAGCCAGCAACAATGGTACCATCCTGATGGGCACCAGAGACATTGTTATGCTGACACATTTGTTTTCATGAGATTTTCCATAATATTTGCCAACTTATTTTGCCTCAGCTTCATTAAGGATTTAATCTGAAATGAATTGGGTCTTAAAGGGAATAATTTCTTAGAGCAATAGGAGAGGGAACAATGTCAGATACCTAGGGAAAGTTGAGTCATTCTGCTGCAAAATGGTATGGGTAAGGGATGATTGGATTCACTCTTGCTGTAACTCTTCCTGGGTTCAGCCTTTACCTTTGTTGAAAGCAAAAGAAATCTCTTTGTGTCTGGTAACCTTTGCATGGTTCTCTAGAGTGGATTGGTTCCAGATTTGAGAGTTCTTTGTTCTCTGTCATTGGTCCAAATCCTAGCCTTGAAGGGCTTGTTACACATTGATGACACAGGACAGAGTAAACTTTGATGATTGACAGTGGAACAAATCCACAGTTTTGTAACCCTGGGGCACAGAATATCAAGCCTGTCCACTCACAGGCCACCAGGAGTTAGAAGGTTCAGAAGAAACAATAGGAAAGCAAAGAAAGGGGTTCAGGGACAGTGTGAAGTCTCCAGTCATTCTGTGCCTTGTGGTTGTGATGACTTGTGTCACCCAGCTATCACCCATGGCCAATAAGTAACAAACAGCAGATGACCTGTAGAAGCTCTTCTTTTTGTTTTTACATCTGCTTTTATATCTGGACCTATCTCACATTACCCAGTTGTAGAAGATTCCAGAGCCTTTTTGGAGGACTGTAGAACTGGTAATAAAGGAACTTATATGCCTGAGATCCATCCACAGGAGATGAGCAATAGAGCTAGTTTAGACGAAAGTGGTAGAGCTGGAGCCGGTATCCATGTCTGTGCTAGCTGGCTGCTTTTGGAGACATCTCAGCAAGGATTGAAATCTCAGCAAGGATTGAAAGAGGACTGGCTGCCTAGTTAGAGCCCTCCATCTCCCTAATCCTGGGTGTTTGCTGGCTGTTCACTAGTCATATGCCTCTGTGTCAGCTGACTTTCCATGACTATAACAAAATGTCTGACGTAATCAACTTATAAGAGGAAATATTTATTTTGGCCCACAGATTTGGAGATTTTTTTCAGCAGAGATTCACTGGCCTCCTTGTGAGATAGCACAGGATGACACAGAACACATACTGGGGTGAGCTACTCACCTCTTGGTAGCCAAGAAGGAAAAGGAGAGGAAGGAATTCTACTGTGCCCTTTGAAGGCATGCCTTCAGTGACCCAAGACCTCTCATGAGGCCCCATCTCTTAAGCTTTGCAATACTTGATACTGATACTCAGGGATCAAACTTTCAACACACGGGGCTTGGGAAGACACAGGAGCTCAAGCTGCAGTATCTGTCTTCTCTCTGTCTAAAACCTCTACCTTCTGCCTCTGGAATGCACACAGACATGGCGATGGCTGTATTACCATCACCTGGATGACGTGGTTTCAGAAATGCTGCTACTTGGTGTGTGTGTGTGTGTGTGTGTGTGTGTGTGTGTGTGTGTGCGTGTTTGTGTGTGTCTAGCTCAATAATAGAGTTAGCATGTATAACACTCTGGGTTCTATCTCTAACAAAATAAGACAAGACAAAATTATATAAACTTTTGCAACCAAAGAAACATTACTATTTTTTTTTCATACTGGCCCCAAAGCAGAAACAACTCAAATTTCTGCCATCTTTCTGGATGGATACATAAAGTGGCCTATAAAAGGAACTAATAGATGTCACACACTATGACACTATGAAACAAGCCAGTGAAGATGGAGCACATGCAAATGACTTTATTAACATGAAACACCCAAAATGCAAAGTGATTGAGGCTGAATGCAGGTTCCTGTTTCCCTAGTGGTGGAGGCGATGTGAAGGTGGGCAGGGGCTGCCGGGTAAGAGCTGCAGCTTTGTTTTTAGGATGCTGCAAATATCTAAGGCTTATTACAGTGCACATGCCCTCTGGGAATGCACTAAAGGCACTGAACTGCACATTTTAAGAGGGGTGATGTAAACGTGTAAGTGACGCTTCAGTGGATGTGGGGAAAGGGGAATGGGGAAAGAGAGAAATGGGGGGGGGAACAAAGTCTGAGTCGATGGCTGTAAAGTTTTATCATACAAATTCAAAACCTTGATCTTCCCAAAGTTTGGCTTGGACTGTAAATAAATAAATAAATGCTAAATCTCAATGCTTCCATTTCTCCTTTCTCTATGTTTCTTACCCTACCACTTAAATTAATCCCAAGTACCTTTGTGTCCTGTGCCCTAGAAGTCCTCCTGTTAGGAGGGTGGATTGTATTTCCAGCAGTGAGGATGTTCTCCCCAGAAGCCCCGAGCTTCAAGGTGTGCGGAGCTCAGTGGATCCCGTGGCTTAGTGAATGTTTCCATTCAAACTGGCTGATATACTGACTCACGCCCGTACACACACTCTCGTACTCACATCCACACAAGCTCACACAGTCCGACACAGTCCCACATCCACACACACTTCTGTACCCATTCAACCGCACTCTCACCCAAAGTCACATGCACTTGCCGTTTACGTGTGAACACACTCTCATTCACTCAAACAAATTCACACATGTGCACGCTCACATGTTCTTACACACACACTGTTGCACACATTCACACGTACTCCCTCACACGCACAAGCACACACTAACACTCATACACACACAAACTCAGTCTCACTCCAACACACTCATACTTACACATAGACACGAAGTCACGCACACTTACATACTTTTACAATCACATTCATACACATGCACACTCGTTCTCACATACTACATACTGGAACACACTCCCGCATGCTCACATACATGCTCACACACATATTTACACACACAAACTTGTACATTGGCATAAGCATTTCCACCGACATACACATACATACTCACACACACACATAAATACACACTTAGCTGTGAGAACCCTACTGTGGTGGTTTGAATTGGTATGGCCTCCATAGACTTACATGTGGGAATGCCTGACCCGTAAGGAATTGCACTATTAGGAGGTGTGGCCTTGTTGGAGGAAGTGTGTCACTGTGGAGGTGGGCTTTGAGGTCTCATATATGCTTAAGCTATGCCCAGTGTGATATATAGTCTTTTCTTGCTGCCTGCTGATGAAGATGTACAGCTCTGGGTTCCATTCCCAGCACCATGTCGGCCTACATGCTGCCATGCTTCCTGCCGGGGTAACGACAGACTAAACTCTGAAACTGGAAGCCACCCCCAATTAATTTTTTTCCTTCCTAAGAGTTGCCTTGGTCATGGTGCCACAGCAATAGAACTCTGAGACAGCTACACACTCATATGTGCACACAGTCCCACCCACAGCCATTCATACATCCACGTGCTTACATGTTCACTCTCCTGCACTGTCTACATCTTTACATTCTGTGTATAAAGACATGGCCAGGTATCGCTGTGTCCAATCTATGAGGACATTAAGGAGGAGACTAAAAGAAGTGCAGTTTTCTATTACGTCATTCCGTGTGTGGGGAATGTATCTCCCTCATGCAGTACACTGGTTATTTTGTAACTCTTCATAAAGAACATTTATTTGTAGTAGTAGTTCTCAAACTTAACATACTACTTGATTATCTGGAGAAGTTGTTGATGAGCATCTGTTGATCCCAGGCTCATGGCTCATGATTCAGGCTTAGGCTGGTCCTGAGTTTTGCATAACTAAAGAATCCCCAGGGCAAGCAGAAGCCGGTGCTTTGAGGATCCACCCTTAGACACAGGTTATGGACCTGTAAAGGTTGGGCACTAATTGGGTGTGTGTGTGTGTCTGTGTGTCTGTGTGTCTGTGTGTCTGTGTGTGTGTACACATGGCTGTGATATTTCTCGTGATTAGAAATGTAATTTGATACAGTGATTTGAAGGTGAAGATTTCATAGCTCATTTCTTATTCTCTATCTTGGTTTGAAACTAGCTGGCCATTATTTTGAGTTTAATTGTTCCATTGCAAACATCAGGCTCATTCCGAAGCTCACATTCCCAGGGGGACAGTTGAAAGCAAATTCCCAACTGACCACAATCTGTTACAGAAAGAGGGGGAGGTGGATAGCTGGCTGGCTTGTCATTTATCAATGCAAAGCTATCTAAAACTCAGTGCTCTAGGTGAGTTCAGGAGGACCAGAAGAACAAGCAGGAGTCATTGCAGAGCTGTTTCCAAGGTACCCGGTCTTCCTTCTTTTCCTCACTGGGAGAACAGAAATGTGCTGAAGTACCAACATACCAAACTTGGTATGACTTCAAGTAGAATCATGAGAATGGGCGTGTCAGCACTGGGGACACATGAAGCCAGAGCTCAGTTCTAAAATACATTTGTGAGGTTGACTGAATCCTTGGGACCAGTGAGTAGGTTCTGTGTATACATAGTCTCTTGGAAGGGAGGAATGCATCTGTATATTCTTTCACACATTCCTTCCCTTATCTGCTGCATCCAACCTGCGGACCACTGGGTTGATTGCGGCCTCATGTAGCAGAGTATAGCTATGAATGTAGCCCAACAACCACAATTTAAAAAATTATAATTGTAGGTTGTCAGTATGGCTCAATAGATAAAGGCACTTGCCTCCAAGTTTGACAACACGAGTCCAAACTCCAGAATCCACACAACAGAAGAAGAAATGGACTCTGTCCATCTGCTTCATGTTTGTTTTAAAACCGAACTTTGACCTTTAACAAAACCCTACTCTAATGTGTCATGCCTACCAAATTAGGAAGTGTGAGTCTGCACACTGTGAACACAGCTATAAGCATAAAGATATAGACATCTTAGGCTTCCCTAGAAGCCCTCACCCTCTTTCAAACAACTCACTCTTCGTAGGATGACTATTGCTCAGTCTTCTGACTATACATACAGTTTGTGGTTTATTTTAAATTAAATTTGTGATTAAAAAATAAAGTATATGGTAAAACAAAAATAAAAGGTCAGTGCTACAAAATATAAAATCAAATATAGGTGTTTAGGTAGTTTAATGGTAATTAATTTGTTACCATTGGTGTGTAATACTCCGTTGTAGGGATATACCATAGTATATTTACTTTTTGTAGTAACTGCAGTATATTTCAGTTTGTGACTACTGTAATTAGATTTGCTCTGAGTGCAGCATGTTCAGGAGTAAAACACTAGGTCTTAAGTTGTGCACATATGTAACTTTAGTAGATTCTGAGAAATCCTGATATTCTCTACAGCAGTTTTACCAGTTAATATTTTAATCAGAAATGTATGAGAGTCAAGTTTGTCTCTATCCTCAGACATACACAACAATCTTTATCTTCCTTCAATTCAGACATTCTGTCATAATATGGTATTGTATGTTATATGTATATATGTATGTTCAAATCTGCATTCTTCGGCTGTCATTTGTACATGCACATACGTGAACTACTTTGTGGAGGATGCTATAGTGCTCCCACTCCTTCCTAATAGTGACAGGAATTCTGTGCAGATTCAGGTCTGATTCCTCTGCCAGGTCTGTGTTCTGCCAACCTCCTGCTATGTGAGCTTCTTTCCCATGTTCTTTGATGTCCTTTCAGGAACATTTTCCTTGTGTGAGTACCACCTTCTTGTGACTTGTTATTGAAAGTATAGTGTACTTTAAGGACTTGACATGTTCTTTTGAAAGTTTTCTCCAAGAATTTTATTATTGTTTTACCGATTGTGTTAAAATCTACAATCTCCTTGGAATTGGTTTTTGTCTAGGGCATGAGATTGGGTTCAACATTCACTTTTATATGTAGATAGCCCACATTGTTTGCTAAATAGACTATCTTTCTTCATTGTGTCTTCCATAGACCTAAAAGTATTCACTTAAGGATTCCTCCAGTGACTTACTCAAGGTGGCTCATGGACTCCTTTTTCAAATAGAATTATTTTTCCACATACAGAGAGATCCCTTCCCTTATCTGTTGCATCCAACCTGCGGACCACTGGGTTGATTGTGGCCTCATGTAGCTGAGTATAGCTGTGAATGTAGCCCAACAACCACAATTTAAAAAATTATAATTGTAGGTTGTCAGTATGGCTCAGTAGATAAAGGCACTTGCCTCCAAGTTTGACAACACGAGTCCAAACTCCAGAATCCACACAACAGCAGAGGAAATGGACTCTGTCCTTTACTACACATGAGCTGTGGCATGTGGCATGCATGCGTCTACACATGTTCACAACACACACACACACACACACACACACACACACACACACACATACACACTAATTATAAAAACTTTAAAAATCCTTAAAACTTAAAATATTATGAGCTTGTTTTGTCTTTAGGCAATATAATTACCTTTTATTAATAATAGTACTTTATCATGGGCTAAAGACAGTAAAGCAAAAGGATGCTTCCATGTACAGCACATGCCAAAAATATTAATAGTAGTGGGACCCAAAGAGGACAAAACCTGCTCTACAGCACTTAAAAAAAAAAAACACCTTGGTTTTTCTTTTTTTACCATTTGACATGTTCATTCATTTATGTAATAAGTTTCAATAATTTTCACCCCTATTTCCCTCCATCATGTCTACCCCTTCTGCTGGCTCCATTCTTTTCAACAAGCACCCCACTTTTCATGTCTTCTTTTTGTGTGTGAGCCGCCATGCTGAGCCAAAGTGATGTGCCTGAGTGTAGGTGAGGAGTGACTGGCTTAAAGGCTGCTGGACCACTGAAGAAAGGGATCTCCGCCCCCACCTTCCCACCTTTGATGACATGGCTCTGAAGTGGACTTTGTGGCTAATAATGCCACTTTGTAATGCTAAAGGGTCGCTACATCTTTACCACAAATACCACAGCTGGCAGCTGTGTCCCAGGATCTGTCCCCCCTCACTTCTATTCTCTCATTTCTAGAGTAATAACCATAAAGACACGTTTATCACAGTCAGTGAAGCACTATTAATTTTCTGTGGCTGCTGAAACAAATTATCACAAATTACTAGCTTTAAACAGCAGAAGTGTCTTTTCTCATTGTCCTAGAGGACCTTTAGTCTGAACTCACTATTACCAGATCCAAATGGGGGTATCACCAGAACCACCCCAGAAATACTCAGGACCAGTGAGTTCCATACCCTTTCCAAATTCTGGGCCTACAAAACTCCAATTTCCCTTCCCTGCCCCCTCTTTTTTTCTCTGGCTTCCTCTCCTTTCTCCCTACTTCCTTTGTAACAGTATCTTGCAAAGACTAAGAAACCCAGACTGGTCTTGAACTTGCTACCTGGCCCAGGCTCCAGCCCAGGCTCCTCATTTCTCATCACCAGTGCTGGGGCCACAAACCAAAGCACACTTGGAAGCACACCAAACTTCAAGGCAGAGTCCTCAAATTTTCTGTGATTAGCCCACACATCATCATTGTCATGTGCAGGTCCAAGTCCCCTCTCAGGAAGACACATGTGAGGGCATTTAGCAAGCACTTTTAGATAATCTAGGAACTTTCTTCTCATTTCAAAGTCCTTTACTCAGTCACACAGGCAGACACATGGTGTCTACAAAAGGTGACATTGCAGGTCTCAGGCGTTTGCAACTGACGTCTTTAGGGGACTGGGTTTTGTTTTGTTTTTTTGTTTGTTTGGTTTGGTTTTGGCCTATTGATATTTAGCCTTACAATGTTATAAATTTGCCAGATTTGGTGGCACACACCTTTAATCCCAGCACTTGGGAGGCAGAGGCTGGGGATAGTGGTGAGTCTGAGTTCGAGGCCAGCATGGTCTACTGAGCAAGTTCCTGGAGCCAGGGCTATACAGAGAAACCCTGTCTTGGTGGGGGTGGGGATGGGATTGGGATTTCACATTTTGCCATTGAAAAATAACCATATGAACAGATGTGAATAGGTTCTTAACTAGATTTTCTTTTGTAGAGACTTAGTTTGCTTGCAGTCTTTTTCCATCAAGGGCAATATAGCAAGCATCTTTGTAAAGCATAGCAGTAAGCAATTTACTTCTGTAGGATAAATTCTAAAAGATGGCATGAGCTTACAGCGTATGTGAGGTTACAATTTTGATAAAATTGCCAGTTGCCTATCCCTATTTATGCTCTTTCTATCTATCCCGAGCCCTCTTTTCCTACCAATAAAAATGGATCATCTGTTTCATAGCAACCAGCTAGAAAGGAGATGAAGATAGTGACACTGTAAGTGGTCGAGCAGGGATGAAGATATACAATAAGGAAACACTTGTGTCTCAGTCTGACTATCAAGCTGTTCAAACAATGGACATGGGAATTTCCCATCAATCTGGTACAGGAGAAGGAAAGGGCTGTGAGGGAACTTGTCTCCAAGAAAGAGACTTCACATAGTTCTAACAATGTCAGACCACCTTACAGAATGAGACTGAAGCCCAGATTGTTAGCACACAGGCCGTTAGACTAAGCTCCTCCCGTGGATTTAGCAAAGGCTTATATCATGTGTGCCAGGTGTGGGCTGCGTATAAAAGGATTGCCTGTCACTTCAGCCCTCTCTTTCTGTTCCCACATGTTCCGGCTGCTCTTTCTCTCCCTCTTTCTGTCCTTATCTTCATCCCTCCTCCCCTACCCCTGTCCACCTTCTCTGCCCTCATGGCTCTGCTCCAATCTGTCTGCCTGTCTACATGTCCACTTGTCTGCCTCGATCCCTTCCCAGGTCTCACTCCTCTTCCTTCCTTCAACAAACTCCCTTTATAGCAGATCTGTTGCACGGTGTCATTACTCAGGGGCACACTGGCATGAGCCCACCAGGTACCCCTTGGGCATTAGATTTTATAACACAGATAAGGATGAGCAATGCTGGGAGAGACTACACCTTGATCGGGTTGCTTAGACGTGCATATCCTTCCTTGATCCTCTTTAGACTTTGCTCTCATTCAGGACCCTGGAGACAGACTTGAAAGGGTAGCTGGATCTTTGTCCCTCTTCTCTCATGTGTCTAGTTATAAGTGCGTTGCTTGTCTTGCCTTAATTACTACGTGCAGCTTGTCCACCCCCTTCTTTCCTTATCATTCTAAATTCTAGGCCAGAGTCCAGGAGGGGATCCTTACTGCAAAAGCTGAGTCAAGGACTGTGAAACCAGGGGCTCAGGATAAGGCCCAGTCACCACACAACTGGCTTTTACACTTCACCTCTGGCAGGTTTTATGTAAAATTGATTGAAATGTTAATTTTAAACTTACCCCTTAAAAAGACTTGAGTCTGGTGCTTTCAAATGCTTATCATGGAAACTTGGGTTGAGGAAAAATAACCTGACTACAAAATTTAGGAGGAATAACCTAAAATAGCTAAGCATATCTTGTTAACTGATCAAAATACCTGAACTGCCTTTGCTAGACCAACTTAAAAGTGTAAAATTAAAAGATTAACTCACCACTCACCTTGTAAACAGAGATGCATCCCCCTTGGTTCATTTAAACTGTGCATGTACGGAAGATATTGAGATGGGCTAACTTTTGCTTTGAAATAGTTACTAAGAAACTATTTCAAAGAAATTACGTGGTGTTTTGAGTAATGTAATTTAGTATCTAAATTTGTTCCTAGTGTGTCTCTTAGTCTCTTTGATGTGGGAATTTGAGAACAGGGCTCAGAAGGAGAGTTAGGACCATTTAGTTTGAGGGGGGAGGAATCAGGAAAGCCATTTTTTTGGGGGGGGGGAGTGCCTTCAGGTTCAGCAACCCGAGAGAGGGTCTTTGATGGAGGAGATAGTTTTATTCAAATCCCAGCTTGGAAAAATGGAGTCCATATGCAGCCCCCATATTCAAACTGGCAGGCGATATGGGGAGGGAGTTGTTGGGGGGCATCGGATGCTAGAGGAGTACTTTGTTCTCCAGAGAAAGTTCCTTGAAGGGTGGAGATATGCTGACTCTTCAGGAAGCTCCTTCGGGCTGACCAAAGACTAGCTTCTCCATTAACATATTTAAAGAAGGAGGTCTGTAAAAATTAGAGCACCAGGTGAAGAAACTCTAGTTTGCAAGTGAATAAACATGAGGACTGAGTGACAGGATGAGCCGGGTGTGGGCTTGTTTGCTTTGCATATCAACACTCAGCCAAGACAGCTATTTGCTGTCGGAGACAGATCTCCTCTAAAAATTTACATTTGTCCTTTGTCAGTCTTAGTCTGCAATAAAACTATCATCCCCAAAGGTGTAATGCTAGAGGTAGAGTCTCCATTCATTGGACAACTAAGCCCATTATACGTGGTTACAGAGAAGCAGCTGATCCTATGACGGAACTGACAATTTCACTGTCAAGTTGCCTTTGGAAGTTTCCTTGTCTTTTCTGCCTTTGGGGATAAAAGACTCTTTTTCCATCTTTCTCTGAGCTTTTCTTCAGTTTCCCCATTTTGTTAAAATAGTCATATTTCCTTGGAGTATTGAAAAATTTGGCATCGCAATAGCCCGTGCTTGGTGCTAAGTATTTTGTATAGCTAAAGCTGTGGTGCTTGTGTCTTCTGTTAGAACGCAGAGTTGTTAGGGTGTTAGATGGGCTATACTTAAGGTCTTACTAGAGAAGGAAAGGGGGGGGGGAGGTAGAAGAGGAGCAACTTGCAGAGGCGGGATGCTGCAGCAGCAACAGCATCGCAACAGCAAGGCAGTGGGTTAGGATGCTGCCGCCGGCAAGTGAAATGGGACCCCTTTCTCTTGTTAAGGTTTCTGGAAGCTACTTTTGGAAAATATCAGAGACTCAGGCAGACCCTCAGAAATTTTCTTTACAAGTTAATGAGAGGAAGAAAGAGAGAGAGAAAATTGTGTGAATAGCCTAGTTCAAATCTAATGTAAATTTTCTTATAAAAAGAGTTTCTGCACATGCTTTCTCCGTGGTTCATACTATCCGGTTTTAAATGTAGCTAATAACCTAGTATTTTGATCTGTTAATTGATTTGAGTGTGACTCTGCTTATGTGTCTTGAGTTTTCATTTCAATGTGTATCTGATGTAGGAGACAACGGTGTAGCTAATTAACTAGTTTTGTAAGTTTTCATTTTTCTAAACTGTAAACTCATCTAGTTATTGGTATTAAAAGGACAGCTCTTTTAACTTTCATTGCATAACTCTTCATGTAAGGTGGGTTATGTAGGGTTCTGGTTTATTTTACTCTAAACTAGAACACTGAGGTGAACTTGGTGTTAGCACAAAGCCCTTTCATGGAGCTGAGACCACAAGTGACATGCATTGTGGGATTTCTGAGACTCTGAAAAGAAGCCACTGGTGCCCAGTTGGCTTTTCTCTGCTACAGGGCACCCTGCTGGGGAAGAGGGTGGGGAGCTTCTCTAGTGATGAGCACTGAAGTCACTTGTAGACTAAGTTTTTTTTGTTTGTTTGTTTTTTAGCATGTAAAGTATGTTTTATTGTTCTTCAAAAAGGTTGAGGGTTTGGTTGTAAATCAGGCTGTACATCTTCCATCAGTCTAACCTCTCTCACAAGTCAAACTGGCTTCAGCTAGCAATACTTCATTAAATCCAAAAGGAAAAAAGGCTTAATTTTGACTGGGGAGCGGGGGGTGGGGATGGGGGGGAGAGTCCAGTTCTGAGAACAACTAACATTAGTCTTCTTTAAGACTCATGGCATCATCTGGAAGTGTTGTGGGTTCTCTGCTCAGTGTGTTGATACAGAAAAACTGTTTTTTCCTTATTTGCAGAAGGCAGTTGACCAGACAATGGAGGGCCACCCTCTTCATCTAAGTGTTCCATACTCAATAGTCCCCTGCTACAAGCCTTGAGTGCAGGCCTGCCTTCACTGGAGTTTTATTGTGCAGAGCCATAAGCTTTCCATTTAGTTCATGTCAGTCAGGCCAGTAGGATGGATGACATTTCATTGACAATATCTCAGATGTTGGCAGTTTTCTGGAGTTGCCTGTTCACTGTTGATGGAATTGTTCTGATTTTTAACTAAATGCAATATGTAGTCCTTCCTGCCTCATCCCAGAAAATGAAAAATAATGCTTTTAGACAAGTATTAAAATGCAAGTCCCAGACTTTCACCACGGGAAGATGCTTATTCTGTATGTCTGGTTTGGAGGTTTAAAACTTGACATTTCGTTCTGAGACAAATGATTTGAAGACTGAAGTATAAAAACTCTTGTCCTATGATCCACATGGAATTGTCTTAGGAGAGAATGAGACTTAATTGTGAGTTGAAAGCCAGGAATATTAGAATGAGGAGCAGAAGGGTGGGGGAGGAGTGAAGGAAAGAGGGAATGGAGGTGAGAAGGGAAGGCAGAGATGGAAGGGTCTCTGTGACTTAAGCAGGAAACTTGTGCTGGGAGTGACTGAAGACACCTCTGCCTGGCAATGGAACAGTGGCAGAGTGGAGGAGCAGAAAGACAGGTCAGGGATAGAGGAGGCATCCAGGTACCAGTCTTCTCTATCCAGGCAGGGCTTGATACAGGTGTCCTTTGTACAGGCTACATCTAGACTAGTGTATTATGTCATCTACACCTTGGTTCTGTTGGTTCAGAAAAAGCCCACTGTCTCACTCAGTACAGCTACTTGAGAAGAGGTAGAACCTTATTCTACATCTCAGTGCGTCCAAACTCTTTCAGTTCTTCAGGTTTTTGTGTAGTGACAACTTTACTGTTGTCTTACAACAGGCCAGTGGGAGAAACATGGCTTCCATGTGGCTGACTGCTCTGCCCCATCACCCTTACAGTACACTTCTCCATCCAGAGTCTTGAGTTATTTAGTGAGGAAGCTTTCTTTTTTTTTTTTTCCTCTCTCATTTAGAGTCTGGTCAAAGTAGGTTGAAGGCCAGAAAACACTTGGCTGAAATTCCAGGCTAAGGAGTGGTAACTGGAAAGCGCTTATTTATGTATCTCTCAGCTTGGAATAGTAAAACATTTAAAAAGGTATGGTGTTTAATCATGTCTGAGCCTGAGGAATGTAGAGCCCCTGTGAGGAATTCTGTTTCCAGAGGATAAAAATACGAACCGGGTAAAGTTTCTGGGGACGCCTGTCTCTTGTCTGTGCGCCACTTGGCCTTCCTGCCCGATTTGATTTTGCGCTGTTGTGCTGCAGTTAATGTGCACGTCCCCAAGACTTCAAGCACTCTGCTTTGAGTCCTCTCCTCATTTCACCTAGTTCTCCCAGCATGCATCTGGTGCAAAGAGAACAATGCATGTCACTCCTCAAAATGAATTACTCGGTCACATTTATACCTCAGCTCATTACTGCTTCTAAATAGTTTGGGTTTCCTTCACTCCACCCAGTCCTTGAGAAGTAGGCAGATTTCTTTTTTTTTTCTTTTGACTCTCATATTTAAAGGATAAAAACCCACCAACAAAAGGTGCTGAAAGCAAGATGAACAAATTCTGTCGCCTGGAGACTGAGCTTATCATTTCAGTGACATTCTTAGTGTCTCCTTACACAGTGTCTGAGAATCTGAGACCTGAACCTGATCTCTTTAAACTGCAGGACAATATATGGCAATTACATCATCTACATTGCTTTCAGACAGGGAACTGCTATTATTAAGTAAAGACAATCCCTACCTTAAAAGATAACATTAGTTACTATGCAAACTTTTGGAATCAAATTTCAAGACGCTAGAAGTTTAGGTATCATACCGAACAGATTTGACCTCATACATGCAGGAATGCACAAGTCACTTTGAAAGGTTACCCGCTAAGTAGCAGGCCTCTTGATTTGTGCTAGCCCTGAAACACAAAGCCAGTGGGTGTCACGCACCAAAATTTACCCCGTGGTCTCATATCTTCCTCTTAACACACTGATGTATCTAATTCTTTTTAGGTGAAAAAATTTCCCCATAGTAAATAAAAGGAACAGGTATTTATTATTGTTTGTGCAGGAAATATGCTTCATGTGAATATAAATATTTTCAGTTTTGGACTGGCCACAAACTTTAAGAGGCCTCTACTGGCGTCTTCAACCTTTTATTGCATATCAAGTTCAATCTTATTTTGAGTTCTGAAATCCCCAGCCAAACTTCCATTGTGGGGAAAAAAAGAGACATGATATTGAGAAATCATAAAAGCAGAATAATATCCAAAGCCAGGAATAATTCTTTTGCTATATCCAACATTTGCCAAAGCTTTATTAAAATATACTTCGGATTTTGGTTGTTGTGTTATATGGAAAACATGAAACAAAAATATTGATATGCAGGAAGGTGGAGCCTGTCAGATGACATCAGGGATATTTCTAAAAATATATATAAAGTTGATAATTTTGAATACTTGAGGTTTATGAGGAACTGAGGGGATTCAGAAAATTTTTTTTTCATTCTACAAACAACACTTATTCCTACTATCTCTGTATTCTAAGCCATAGTCAGACATGATAAGCACTGTGCTTATGGTGGAAGTAGAACCATGGAGAAGTCAAATGAACCTACATACATGACAAACTAGGGGGCAAGGTGAGATCAGACCCCAGGTCTTGTGATCTCCAGGCTGATGCAATTTCTCCTAAGACCACGAGGTGATTTGATGACCTGCACCTCTGAATGAACTATCTAGGAACTTTTCTTATTCTCCCAATTACAGCTTTGCTTTCTTTGGAGCAGGAGCAGGACTTTCTAGGTGAAGTAATTCTCCACTGTATGAACTAAGTGACACCATTTTAATGATATATGTAATGTGCTGATCAATTTCAATGATTCCTGTGGTTTGAAAAAAGGAAATCTATGTTCAGCATCACTTAATCTTTGACTTTAGAAGGCTACCTAATGTAACTGTAGACTTTCCACATCCAGGAATACTAAAAAGGAAGTAGAAAACTATCACTTATAGGCTGTTTGGACATTTTAAAAAAAATTTCTGTGGCCAAATAGTAAGACCTAACTTCTTAAATGTTGGTTCCTCTAAGTTCAGGAGGCTACTCTAGTCCTTCTGGCTCACCCTTCATCTCTCTATACACTTAAGCAAACCTCTTACTTGAATTTCTTGGGTTCTGATATGAACTAAATTGTGTGTCTACCAATTTCAAATGTTGAAGCCCAATGTCCATTGTGTATTTGCCATGGTTTTGCAGGAGTGGAAGAAAGCTGAATGAGGCCATATAGGCTCCAGTGTAATAAGACTGGTGTATACCTAAGAGGAGGAAGACACATGCCCTAGTCTTTTATTTACAGAATAAATACTAGGACCAGAAGCAACGCGAGGAGGAGAGAGTTTATTTTAGTCCATAGCTTACACTCCTTCATGAAGGGAAGTCAGGGAAAGAATTTAAAGGAAGAACCTGGAGGCAAAACTGAAGCAGAAATTATGAAGGAACGCTGCCTACCATCTTATTCCTCATGGTTTTCTCAGCTTGCATTTTATACAACCCAGGACTACCTAACCAGGAGTGGCATTACTCCCAGTAGGCTGGAACCTCCCACATCAATTGTTAATTAAGAAAATGGCTCATAGAGTTGCCTATAGAGAACCTGATATGGACATATTTTCCTTAATTTAATTTCCTATTTCTCAGATGACTCTAGCTTGTGTCAAGACGAAACTAAACAAAGCAACACATGAAGGGAAAACATAATCATAAGAAGAACATTGGTAGAAATATGGACATTAATGGTCACTCTGGATTCAGAGAGAAATTAAATTGGATAGAAAAAAGATTAGAAAACAAAGGGAATAAAATCCCTGCTCTAAATTGGCAAAGATCCTGGCTACATTGTGTATGGGGACATGGCTGATGTTTCAGGACCAGGCTTCTTATCCTGCAGGGATTTGACTGCTACATGGAGCTGAGAGCATGGTTCTGCCAGATAGTGCCATGGGGATGAATGAAGTCAGAGCATCTATGTAGAAGCAATTATTTTTGAGCATTAAGAGTTAATGGAATTTGCCTTCCTAGGTTTGGCTGCCTCACTGCCCATATATCAGTTTTGTAGTAAGAATGCCTATATTTTATTCTTAATTTGTTAGTATATAACAAATGTCCAATTTCATGGATGCACAGCTTTAAAGTTGAAAGGGCCTGGAGGACCCAAGTCTACAAGGCTTGGAGAACCACAAATGCTAGCTCAGACTAATATACCCAGCAAAACTATCAATCAAAGAAGGAAAAAAAGCCATGATAAAAATAAATTTAAGCAATTTCTGTCCACCAACTCAGCTTTGCAGAAGGTACTAGAAAGAAAACTTTAGTCTGAAGACCAAAGAAGACACAAAGAATAAGTAATTCCAGAACAGTTCAACAAAAGAAGAAATAAAACCACAACAACAAAATAATGGGAATTAATAAACTCTGCTAAATAATAACCCAATGTATAAATGGTCTTAATTCCCTATCAAAACAGCAGCCTGACAAATTAGAAAGTAGAATACATCTTTCTGCTGCACCCAAGAAACACCTTACCATCAAGCAAGCTCAGAAAACACCTTACAGTAATGGTTCTCAGCCTGTGGGTGTACACATAGATTTTTTTAAAAACCTACTTTATTTAGGGTTTTTAAGCACTTCAACCTCCCTTCTAACCCACTGAAGAGGTAAGGGAAAATGATTAATAGGAAAAGGGTGTTTGGCTGTGTTTAGAAGCAGTTCCTTGGGTGATTCCACTTTTTGTTGTCAGGCTACCAACCATTCAGTTCAATAGCAAACACAAAACATGATCCAGTAGCAGCAACATGATCCAGCAGGAAGAGCAAGGCTCTGCCAAATTGGTATGAGTTAGCGAAAGTGTCCAGAATCTGCTGGAATACCATGAGAAGCTCTTTTGCATGTTTCTCTCTACAAAGGGAAGACTAATGAAGACCAATGAAGACTAGCTAAGACCTATGAAGCATTGCATGGCAGAGCAATGCAAGAGTGTCCTCTCACTGTTTATGGGGTTTCATTTCTATTCTTTCTAAACATCATGTGCCCTCTCGAGTGTCTGTTTTCAACAAAATATCATATCCCCTTTCACAAAGACAGCTTCCAGAAAGATGTCACGTGACACAACCGAGTTGTTAAGGAAACTAGAAATTTCCACTTCATGTGAGTTTTGAACCCCACAGGGATTACATATCAGATATCCACATTACAATTCACAACAGTAGGTAAAGTACAGTTATCAAGTAGCAGCGAAATAATTTCATGGTTGGGGTCACCACAACATGAGGAACTATACTAAAGGAACACAGCATTAGGTAAGTAGAGAACCCCTGCTCTAGAAAAGGATGGAAAAAGGTATTCTAAACAAATGGAACTGAGAAACTATCAGATGTAATTATTTTGATGTTTGACCAAGCAGACTTCAAATTCAAACTAACCAATAAAACAGGAAAGGATACTACATGCTCATAAAAGAAAAAATCTATTAAGAGAATATTACAGTTGTAAACATGTATGCAGAATACACTAGGACAACCAAGTTTATAAAAGAAACAACATTACATTTAAACTTTGTATTGACCTTGAAGAAGTGATAGTGGATGTCAGGTCTCTCTAAAGTAACAGAATTGGTAGAATGTGTGTGTGTGTGTGTGTGTGTGTGTGTGTGTGTGTGTGTGTGTGTGTTTGTGTGTTAATAAATCCCATATATAGATATAGATATAGATATAGATATAGATATAGATATAGATATAGATATAGATATAGATATAGATATAGATATAGATATAGATATGCTAACATCTATTATTGCTGGTAGAACTACAAACTTGTACATATACACACATATACATATACACACATACACACATATACATATACACAGATATACATACACATATGCACACATACACACATACACACATATACATATACACATATACATACATACACACATACACATATACATGGGATTTATTAAAGTAACTTATAGGCTGTAGTCCAGTGGTATAGCAATGGCTGTCTCCTGACAGAAAGACCAAGAATTTGATAGTTGTTCATTCCATGAGACTAGATGTCTCATCTGTCCCAAATGAGTGTGGGAGTCCCAGGGAGGCCTTAGAGAACTAGCAGTTTTCAGTGCATGTTGGAATTCCCAAAGAAGTAGGTTCTCACACCAGCAAAGAAATGGCTCAGGATAAATAAACTTGCTACTGAGAGTTAGGTCTAGCAGGCAAAAAGCAAAAGTTTACTTCTTCCATATCCTTTTATGTTGGCTGCCACTAGAAGATCTGGCCAGATTTAGGGTGAGTCTTCTGGCCTTAAATGATCCATCCAAGAAAAAAACATCGCTCACAGATACACCTAACTGTTGGAGTTTTGGTTAATTCCAGGTGTCGTCAAATTGACAATCAAGATTAGCCAACACATTGCATATTTTACCAGACTAGTACAAGAACTGCTGGAGGTATCATCATTCCAGATCTCAAATTATATTACAAAACTATAATAATTAAAGCAATATGATATTGGCATAGAAACAGACACTCTGGTTAATGAAATGGAATGAAAGAATCGGGCATAATTCCACACACCCACAGACTTCTGATTTTTAATAAAGAAATAAAAAATGCACATAGGAGAAAAGTCAGACTCTTCAACAAATGGTGTTGGTCAAATTGATTAGCTGCATGCAAAAGAATAAAAATAGATCTATGTCACCCTGTCCAAAACTCATCTCCACATGGATCAAGGACCTCAACGTAAGACCAGATAACCTGAATCTGATAGAAGAGAAAGTACAAAATAGACTGGAACTTATTGCTCTAGGAATGGGCTTTCAACAGGATGCCAACAGCACAAGCATTAAGATCATTAATAAATAAATGGAACCTTATAAAGCTAAGAAGCTTCTGGACAGCAAAAGAGCCCTGAAGAGGCAAAAAGGTAACCTGCAGAATGAGGAAAACACTTTATCAACCACATATCTGAGAGAGGGTGCGGATCTAGAATATATACAGAACTAAAAAAGCTGAACATTAAGGAAACAAATAATCCTGCTATTAAAATGGAGTATAGAATTAGACAAGTTATTAAAAGGTACAATTCAAATGGCTGAAAAACACTTTTAAAAATCTTCAACTTCCTTAGCCATCAGGGAAGTGACAATTCAAACTACTTTGAGATTTCATATTACATTTTTCAGAATGACCGAGATCATTAAGACAAGAGACTGCACATGCTGGCGAGGGTGTGAGGAAAGGCTAACATCTATTCACTGCTGGTGGAACTGCAGACTTGTACTGTCACTATGAAAATAAGTATTCAGATTCCTCAAAAACAATGAAAATAGACCTACCACATGATCCAGGTATATCACTCTTGGGTATATTCCCAAAGGACTCTACATCCTACTACAGAGAAACTTGCTTATCTCTGTTCATTGCTGCTGTATTTATAATAGACAGAAACTGTAATCAGCCTAGTTATACACCAGCTGATGAATGGATAATGAAAATGTGGTATATTTATACAATGTAATATTATTCGATTGTTAAAAAGCAAAATTATGAAATTTAAATGTAAATGAGTGGCATTAGAAACAATCATCTTGATTGAGGCCACCCAACTCAGAAATACAAAGATTTCATGCTTTGTTTTATGTGCTTTAGTTTTTAAGCTTCAGATATATTTGTCTCATTTAGGATATCCATAGAGTTCAGGCAGAAGAACCAGGGGTGAGATCTTCCAAGGAAGGAGACCTAGAGTACAGTGTTATAAAGGGATGAGGGGAAACTGGAGTAGGGGAAGTAAAGTAGGGGATGGAACGGCTGGATAAAGATGATGTGGGAGGACATAACTAATACCCAGGGCCCAGTGAAATGTCATGTGGAAACGAACTATTCTAGAAGTTTACTAAAATGTATAAAAGGAATTTAAATGGAGTTACCATGTAAAGGAGGAGACAATGCCCAAGCTAGGCATCATGTACTACCAAGTAAAGTCCCCAGTGCTAGGAATGGGTACATCTTGTTGAGTCATTGGTCAAAGGGCTCCCATCTTTCCCATAAACAGTACGGACTATCATTGATGCTATTGTTATCCTCCACAATATGATGGTAAGACCCTGTTGCCATAGGTACCACTTATATACCTCACTGAACATGGAGAAATGGAGGTGGTACCCAACTAGAACCTTCCTGCCTAATGGCTAGTATTCATAGTGTTGGAAGATGCTATACAGGTTTCTAGAAAAGACATGTCTTCTCCACCTATAAAACCTGCAACAGTGACTTATTTGCCAGATATACTGATGCAATAGTGTCCCAAATGTTTGACAAGAATAACTACCTACATTTTTATTGGATTTAAAGCTTTCTTCATTGGATAGACACACACTCAACACTATTAATAAGTCCAAAACCCTGAGACTGGATAAGCCATGGGTCCTAAAGGAAAACCTACTACTATTCTGGTAAATGAGCATAGCCATAAAACGACTGTTAATGACATATTGCTATACCTTTAGAGCAGTGTATTACTTAATTCTCATAAGAAGCTTCTTGTAGTAGATTGTAATTAACATAGAGACCCACAACTGGACAATATGCAGACAGTGAGAGACCTTGGAGCGCTCATCCTTAAATGGGCTATCTATAACAAATCCTTCCCTTCAAGGCTCAGGAATCTATGCAGAAGAGGAGGCTGAAAGATTTTAACAGTCAGAGGTGGTGAGTGACTCCAAGGAAACATAGTCTTTCAGACACAACAGTGCTGATACACATATGAACTGTGGCAGCATGCACAAGACATGTACAAGCCAGGAAAACAATTCCATCTTGGAGGAGAAGTGGGCACAAAGTCCTATCCTTAACCAAGAAGCATTTGCATTTGATACCTTTGGAAGGAGGAAAAATCCAGTTTCTCCAAATGTCTTGATACTAGGGGTATCAACCATACTACTGGGCAAACCGTGTCCTGTTCAGGAATACCTGACCAACACAAAACATACTGCATGTTCCTTATGTGCCTTTTGCTATTGTTTGGTGGTTTTTATTTTTTAGGTTTCTTTCTTTTTTTTTTTTTCTCTATTTTTGCTTGTTTGCTTTTTAGGCTCTTTATTCCCTTTAGAGAGAAAGAGAGAAAAAACACGAGGTTGGGTAAGATGGTGGGGGGGCTCTGGAAGGACCTGTGGGATTGGAAAGAATATGATCAAAAAAATTTGTATGAAAAATTTTTAAAAAAATAACTTGAAAGTATTAAGATAAAATATAAGTTAAAAACAACCACACACACACACACACACACACACACACACACCCCTCATACAAAGCATTCTCATTAGAAAAGCCACTGCTTCACAGTAACTACAGGTAGCAACTATATCAAGCTATTAGTAGCTTCTTTCAGTACTCTAATCTTCACTACAGATGTCAGGGGAAATTAAAGAGGGCTGAAGTTGAAAACTGCCCACAGAATTTCTCTCTCCACTGTATGATTGTTTACATAAATGCTGGTTTGAACAGAGACAGTTTGTATTATTTTCGCAGATGTTGTCAATGAGAAAGCCAAGGGTGAAATAACTTTGATAAATATTTAGTGGAAGACAGAGCCCAGTGTAATACAACATATAAAGAATGTATGATACAAAGTTGGTTTCTAGGCCAGAATTTGTATCATCATACCCACGACAAAGGTGACACAGCATGATGTGGCCAGTGACAACAGCCTGTATCCTTTGGGTCACATTTCCTTCCTGTGATGTGTAAGAGTCCATAGATGATGCGTATAATAGCTAGTAAAGTTTGTTTAGATCGTCTCTATTTATCCCTAAGTTTTTCTGTACTTCCTTAGGGTCTATACATTTCCCACTAAAAACAAGTAGCAGGGGTATTTTACGTCATCCTGTTTTGGGGCATATTGGCTGGGATCATGGTTTGTTCTTTGATTTTCTTTCAGCAAGTGGTAACTACTGAAGAATCTTCTTCAGCTCTGACTCAATTAGCAGGATGTTTTTTTCTAAATAGGCTCCAGTCTTTAGAATGTCCTAATTTAGCATGGCTCTGGCTATTGATCAGAATGCATTACCAGAGTGTGAGCATTCATCAGTGTAACTGGTTAAAGAATACTTTCAGAGACGATGGAGGTAAAAAGAACAATGCTCACCCATGCTTCATGTCCTGATTAGCTAACTTCTTTTCATGCATCTCACTACCCTGTTCTTCATTATCTGCTGTGATGAGGGTCAGAGAAGGCAGAGCTAATGGACCTGGCTATCCAACTGCTTCTCTTAGCTGCCTGGAACTCACGGAAATACTTTAAAGTACAAATTAAGCAGAAGGCTGTTTTGAGAGCAAAGTGAGCAATGAATGGTGTTTCCTTTGGGCTGACAATACTCATGAGGTTGGTAGCACCAGGGCCGGACCTAATCCTCTGATGGAGAGAACACATTCCATTATTCAGAGAGAGGAAACCAGCCCACGCACAGCAAAAGCAATGCGTTCAGTATCTTGAGCCCAGTTATTAAGCCCTGCTCTATTCCCAAAGAGTGTTATTTTCCTTGGCACAATTAAAAGCCAACTTCTGTAATTAACAGAATCTTAACTACTTGCTACCAGCAGCTAGCAGTGGCCTGTTAGGAGGATGGTTCCATTTTCATGAATAACACCAGGAACTTTGTAGATGAGGTAATGTTTCAGAATTTGCTTATACATCTTGAGAACCTATTGAAATGTGGTTTCTTTCCCAAAAAAAGGTAACATGGTTCAATGTCAGGGGATCCCCAGAGTTTTAGCAACTGTTTCACTGGCCTTTGCAGATAAATGTCAAATAGTCCCTAAGGTCAAAGAGGTCCTCTGTTCCTCCTCTCCATCTCTGCCAAAGCTGCCTGTGACAACCTTCCTCACCTCTCGACATGACTCTTAGCACAACTTCTGCACTGAGGAAGTTCCCTGTGTACTCGCCCTTCCCAGGCTCAGTGAGCCACAGTGAAGCGGCAAAGTGTGCTAGGCTTCTGCTCTCATTGCAGCCATGGCTCTCCTCAAAGCCACTTGCAATTTCCTGTGACGCCCCTCTCTGTGAGTATGTTTCTCTGTCTCTGGCTCTGGCTCTGTCTCTCTCTGCATGTGTGTGTCACTGTCTGTCTCTGTCTCTCTTTCCTTTCTTTGTTCCTTCCTTCCTTTTGTGAATCCATGTTTTTATTTTTAGCACACACTCAGCCTGAAATCTACACATCTTCTTTAAACCTCTTCCCTCTTCCTGATTAATTTCCATTGTCATAAAGAATTCATGTAGTTGCCTCTACCATCAGCAACCTATCCTGGTATCCATGCACTTTCTGGCTCATTTAGGTGCCCCTGATCTGGCTATCATCTCTCTTGTACACTCCCCTTTCTCACTAAATCCTACCACATACTGTGTTACCTATTTGGAATAAACACCAGTGTTCTTATGCATATTTTAGGATTTAAAAGGGAGTATGTACAGAAATCTCAACAAAATTAAATGAAGTATTGAAAAGAACCCATGAGACCACATGACATAGGGTGATGTTCAGTCTGTATCATTTTTGTCTATATATTAAAGATTAAAGTAATATATCAGTATTCATAATGTAAGTTTATTTCATATTATGTTAAATATGCTATAATTTATAGTATGAATATAGGATTGATATAAATGCACTTATACCAAGTTACATATTAAGTAGAACTACAAAGGAAGGGAATCTGTTTTATTCAAGTTATTCAGTCCACAGACAGTGCACCTGCATTGCAACTTCTGTGCTAAGTGCTTGGGTGCCATGAATAATAGATCTTGGCTTCTCTTGGTCACTGGAGAGCTGACAGTCACATGAGCTTCTGAGGCACTCCTTCTTCCACCAGTGGCTCCTCATGAAATCTGTCCAGGAGCCTCTAGAAAAACTGTTCAGTGTTTATGTCTCCATCACAGATCTTATTCTGATTTTTTTTTGAAATCCAGAACAAATCTATATTTTTATTAAGTGGCAGATGCCAAGGTTTTATGTGCTATGGGTTTAGACCAAATTTAGTGATTCTTAGGCATATTTTATTCACCATATGCAATGACAAAGATTTCAGCCTTAGCAGGGCTGAAGACTGTCTCTTTGGTTCTTGCACAGAAGAAGGTGAACTTGGCTTTGAGGTATTGATCTTAGTCTACTGGAAGGTCATGTGAGGAGGAGGCCATACTAAGAGTCATTGTGGGGGGGTGTTTCCAGTTGTGAACTCGAGGAGGTTGGGGACCACAGGAATTTGATCTTGAATTCCAGCTACCCCTGCTTAGATATGCATCACCATTCATCCTTGGAATCTACCTCACTATACTCACTGATTTACAGCTGTAGGATTATGTAGGACACTCTCCAAAGGCAAAAGAAAATCCCTCTCTGGGAGCCAATTCTTTCCTTCTGAATTTGGTTTCCTTGCTCTTTTAATGTGATGGGCCTCTTAGTCACTTCTGAATGCCTTGAAAAAACTATGTGTCCTCCATGAAACTAAGTATGTATGTTTAAATGTTAATATTATGTGTGTATAAATTTGGTGACATAAAAGAAAGCAAGCAAGCTCAAGATATTTTAGGTATGTGGCTAGCGAATGGTTGGTTTTTTTAAATCCTCTTCTTTCTGAAGGGAATTTCGTGATGTTTTAGTTGCGAAAGTTGGAGCAGGAAAGTTTGGACCTTGAGTAGTTGGAGCCAGGCTTGCTGCCGAACATCCTCTAAACTAAAAAAAGCCCTTCAACAGACAAATATCAGGCCCCATAGATATGGATTAGGCCTGAGATAATAAAATACGGAATTATGAGCGTTTTGTGCACCATAGTACCTGCTACGTATTTTAATTTTTGTGATCATCTCACCAACATATTTTAAACACAATACTTGACTGACATAAAGTTTCTGTCCTCACAGATCTTGTATAGTGCATTCAGTCACACTGTAGATGTTCACAGAACGAGAAATAACGATGTCATAGCCCAGGGGATGAAATGAAGCCGATCATTAAATGCTAAATAAGTAGAATGGACAATTTTCCTAAGAGTTAAGGGATGGACTAGGTCAGAGAAGAAATTGGAATTTTCTCTACAGTCACAGACTCTGTGGAGGCAAGACTGGTCTCTGCACAGTTATGGGTCCCCAGAGCTTAGCACAGTACCCAGCATGTGGCTGCTACTCAGTGAGCTCACTATGTATTCGTGGTAGGAGTATAGCACGGATTTGGGTAGGGAAGACAGATACTTTCTTTGAGGCTGAGAAGAACAGCAGAAGTTGATGTGAGAATGGAGACTTGGGGCCACCATTCTCTAAGCCCCCTGTAGCCAGAGGACAGTGTCAGTACATAAGGTTAAAGCCGGGGTTGTAGGGAAAAAGATGATGTTGGCTCAAGAAATGCGGACTTGCTTCATAAAAGCTGGAAAGACAGACTGTGATCCCATTTGATTCGAAATCATCTCAGTCTCTTTCCTTACTTCTTGCCTGAATCTGGAGGAGGTCTTTGACTGCCTCGTTTTGGGGTCAGATGGGCTATGGAATTGTGCGTGTGCATCCGTGTGTGGGAGAAGGTATTGCATGGGCTGAGCCTTCCTCTTTATCGTTATCTGTATTCCTTGCTCATCTGTATTAACTGATACTTTCTTTGTTATCCTGGCAGAATTCCTTGCTCCAGCAACTCCTGACTCACAGGTGGAAAGAGAACTGCCCACGCAGTATGTGCCCAGTCACTTCCTGCATATGCCCCCAGTGTTCCTGGCAGTCCTAAGGAAGTGCCCACATAATATACCTGTCACTGGACAGTGAGACTTTTATGCCTTGTTAACTAAGATACTGCTTAATTCAGTATCTCAGTTACAGCAGCCTTAATATGGCTACTGCTTTCTTCCTAGAAAGAGAAAGGGAAGGGACAGAGAAGAGGGTTGAGTAAGTGCCCCACTGACCTGCTCGATCCTCTTCCTCCCCTTGGCTCAGACACTGTAAATAGAAAGAACAAGTCTCCCTGGGAACATCATAAATGCCTTTCAGGGTCCAAGACCTGCCTAAGCCATACCCAGAACAGATAAAGAAGGTCATTTTGTCCCACTTAGCAGAGATTTACTTCCGGGTCTGGGAAGCTCTGGAGATTGCTTTGGAAACCACACCCCTATTGCCCTTTAGTAACTGAGCCTTGTAACATAGTAAAAAGACGACTCCACAGAGTGTCCAGGATGCCAGGGCTTGGGACTAGAGAGAGATTCTGATTCAGAACAATTCCTTTCTCCAAATGATTGACTTGCATTTGGCAGCGAGGGCACCTGGATACTCAAGTGGGGACCAGCAAGGAAAGGGCATGGAGTGGTAAGACTTTGATGAATGGTTTTCATTAATAGTAGTATTAATGTTGAGGATGAATGCAAGTGTTCCTATTATGCTTAATCCATGATATTAAGTAGTATCTTGGTCCTGAATTCTCTGTCAAGGACTCTTAAGTCGTGATTAGGCTTTAAATCCATTTAAGGTGGAACAGTGTGTATTATTGGCCTTCTGCTTTACAATGGAGGAAATAAAGCAGCCCAGAGAGTTTATCAGAGAGTTGAAAAAGTTGCCAAGTTGTCCACTATGATTTTGCATTGTCTAAACTCCATAGGACACTTATCAAGCACACAAAGCTTCTAAGGTTGAACAAACTCCTTAAGTAAGAAACCTGGGATTTCATAGTCCTGGTTGAAAATGGTTGGTAAAGGAGTTTATCCTCTCTGCTATTTTCAAAGGATGGCATTTGTGGGCTTTATTGCATTTAACTAATGTAGGCATGCTTATCTCTGTCTTCATCATAGACTAGGTTTACTTTTCAACTCTGGAAAGGAAACTCATCAACTTTGAAGTTTTATTATGGTCAGTATCTGTCTTCCTAACCTTTTGGGCATCTAGCAGAGAGTCTTCTGGAAGTCCCTCCCACTTTGTCTCAAAGCAATGCCTACGGCAGACAGACAGGAAACTGATGAATTTAGACTCTGTACACGTAAGGTCTCCAGCTACCTTGAGCATAGAGTCCCTGTTTTGAGGATGAGCCCTGGACATGTCACACTGATCAACCTGCCCACACATGTCTCAGCTCACACAGCTGAGCTTCTGAGTCATGATTTTTGGGCCATCACTGCTTCGTTGCTTGAAATTCTGTCACTTTCTTCTCCTCCTGAGGCTGTCACTTCAGTCTTTCATCCCTCAAGAGACTTTCTCCCAAAAGCCACAGTTTGGTGTCAAGTTTCACACTGGATGGGGCCTTCTCCATCTTTGACCACTTTCTCAAATATTGTCAGCCCTGATCATATTTGAGTTTGATGTTTTTTTGTTTTTGTTTTTGTTTTTGTTTTTTTTTTAAATGACCTTTTAGTCTAGAGACCCTTTTCCTTTCTTAGATTTTTCCCAAGGCCCAGTATAACTTATAGCATAATGTGTCTTTCACTGGTAAACCACCCTGGCCACTTCCAGGTAGGAGAATGACCACCAGGCACCAGGCTTCGAGTCCTCATTCCACTTACAGTTTGGGAAGGAAGTCCGTGCTGCAGTTAGTGATTAGGGGATGAAAACGGATTAGGGATGAAAGAAAACCAGACAGTATCCTAGCATTCAAGCAAATCCATGCAATGTGTGTAGAGGGGACCACAGAGCAGAGGATGGAGAGGAAAGAGAGCTGTTTGCTTCTGGGTATCACTAGGGACACTCCCAGGGCAAGCCTGATTGGATGTGTAAAGGGAAGAAGCTCTCAACACTCCCGTGCATCAGCAGCCTTCACCTTTGCGTGTGAAATTAACTTCATTAGAGAACACAGGGGATTTCTTCAGTCAGCAAGCAGGATTCTCGAAGGCTTAGATGATTAGGGTTAGGGTTTGCCATTTGGTTAAGGAAATGCTTTCTACAAAAGAATGCTTTCTTTTTCACCTTTGGGATTCTAAGAATACTCATTCCTTAGTTTTTATGTGCTTTATATATTGCAAAATAAATATTATTTTGCTTCAGAGGCCACCATGAGGGGAAAAGAACAACACACTAGTTACTGTCAACATAAGCAGTGAATATCTTTTCCCTCTGTCATGTGTCATCTGACCCTAAGTTATACCCTGGTTTGCTCACCAACAAGCTGTGTGGTCAGGCTGATTCTGTGTTACTTATCAGTTACTGTGGGGTGCTTCTGACACCCTGGGCCCTGTTTAGCATTTATTATATAACCACTGCACTTTACACCCATTATTATACATGTCTAGATATGATTCCCTTTAGGCATAGGTATATACCTCCAATTAAAAAATTGCTTTACTCTGAAATTTTCAAGTCTGTTGAACATAGAAAATATTAAAATAATAATAAAGAGTCATTTGGATCATTTCATATCCAGTTAACAAGAATTAATGCTTTTCATTATTTGTTTCAGACTTTTGTTTTGTTTTATGTTGTTTTGATGCGACAGTCTTATGTAGCTCAGACTGGCCTCAAACTTACTAAGTAGTCCAGGGTGACCTTAAAGTTTTAGTCCTTCTATTTTTCTTCCCCAAGCACTGGTATTACAGATGGGTACCAATGTACATAGTTTCAGGTTTTTAAGAAGAAAAGGCATTGTAGTTTTTCTCTTTCCTTCCTTAGATGAATTTTCTTCCTTGCCACGGGGAAGTGCTTGCTGTGAGCTAATTATCTGCGATGTCTCCCTTAGGGAAATGTTGCCTCCCATACCTTATGATATTATATAAATCATATCAGTCTATGTATAATGGCCTGTGGCTTGCTTTCTCCCTTACAGTTATAAGTTTGGTGCTTATCATAGTGACACTCCAGTGCCCATGTTGTAATCGGTTCATTCTAACTGCCATGGAGAACTCCATAGCGACTCACGCTTGGCTATTTCTATGTAGGTGATTTTTAAGCATAACAAATGACGCTGTTAGGAATTTGGTGCATGTCTCCTTGTGCACCCTGCTCCTCTTCCTAGAGGTGGAACCTTTAGGATAAAGTGGGAATATATTCAACTTCACAGTGCATTGACAAACTGCTCCTCAGATGACTAGTGAACTTTCCCAGGCAGACTTGCCAACTTCCCATCTCCCCAGTTTATTTTCAGACTTCTTAAAATACTTGGGAATTGCTCCACATCCAGTAGCTATGGAATCCTCTTTCAGATGCAGTGCATATCTAACTGTTCCTTCTTATATTTTTATAATTAAGCATTTTTTTCTTGGAGAGGAAAATTTTTTAATCTGCATCAGTCTAGGAGACAGATGACATGGCACATTCTAGTTTGGATAGTGTGTGTGTGTGTGTGTGTGTGTGTGTGTGTGTGTGTGTGTGTGTGTAGTGTTCTTCACCATGTTGAAATCATGTTTTTCTTTTTATGCATAAAGAACATATTTTCTTTTTTTTACATGACAGAGTTTCTTTTTGTGGCCATGGCTGACCTGAAATTAGCACTGTAGACCAGGCTGGCCTCAAACTCAGAGATCTGCTTGCCTCTGCCTTCCAAGTGTTGGGATTAAAGTTGTGTGCCACCACTGCCTGCAAGAACATATGTTCTGTTCTAGCTTGCTATGAAAGCTTTTAGTTTTCATTTGTTGAAGGGGAGGGGGTTGGTTTTATCGTGTGTGTATGTGTGTGTGTGTGTGTGTGTGTATGTGTGTGTGTGTGCTTATGTATGCTTGCAAGTACTTATACATAGTATGCACGTATTCATGGAGCCAAGCTGTTAGTATTGAGTGTCTTGCTGTACCACTCTCCAAGTTAGCTATTGAAACAGAGTCTCACTAAGTCTGTATTTCACCAATTCAGCTAGACTAGCTCACCTATAAGCTGCGTGGCTCTGCTTTCCCTGAGCTGGGATTAGAAGCACATACCATCATGCCCAGTTTTTACCTGGGTGCCAGGAATCCGAACTCACATGCTTCCCGCTGGCACGTTAAGGATTTTATTGACTGAGCCATCTGCCCATCTGAGACCCGCAGTCTCTTTTGTTGGCTTTTGCATTTGTTCCTGGAAGTGTGACTGTAAGTGATTCTGGGGCAGCAGTCAAACTTGGTTTGAATTTCTCCCTCTCAAAATGTTTCCAATTTAGCTTTTGAGAGAAAAACCTCAGGTTCTATTGTCCTCACTTGCAAAAGCACTGCAGCTCTTTAGATGGGAGCAGTGTAAGAAATTGATTTGATAAAGAACATGTTCTTTGATTCATTCTGTTTATTTGAGGTAATGCACCTTGCTCTTGCCTCCACCCCTTAATTTCTAGTTCTGAGTAAGACTGCTTCTCTCTTCTCTCCCTCCTCTGTCTGTCTGTCTGTCTGTCTGTCTGTCTCTTTCTCTGTGTCTCTGTCTATGTCTCTGTCTCTCTGTCTCTGTCTCTCTTTCTGTCTCTCTCTCTCTCTCTCTGTGTCTCTTTCTCTCTCTTTCTCACTCTGTCTCTTTGTTTGGTGATAGAGCCTAAGGCACAAGCCTTGCCCATGGTAGATAAGTCCCTACCTCTGCACTACAGGCCCAGCACCACCAGTTATACCTACCACCTCTTGCTTTGTGTCCTTAGACAATTTATGTTACTTCTACAATTGAGACACAACACCTTTCTTATCTGCAAGGAGGGTAACAATACATGAGCATATATATTACATATGGTATACATCACATAAAACGTGCACACATATGTATAGATATGTAACCCTAAGTACAGATCACACTCAGTGAATGTAAGCTCCCGATTGTTGCTAAGATGTGGAACCTGTTATGTATTAAAGTACCATACGAGAAGGAAATGAAGCTCAGGCCTTACCTTAAAAGAGACATTTGGCTAGGATGTATGATAATGTGTGCTGACTTCAGTGACAAACCTATATAGGTAAAATAGGGGCTGAAGGAAGAAAGTTGGGAGAAGTTGATAGAAGTCTTGAAAAGAAGATGTCTGTGAAATGAAAACTAAGTATATATGTCCCAGGGAGACTGGGAGGGAGATTTCTAGGTAGAGAACACAGTGTGAGCAAAGCTGGAAGAGTTAAATTGTCCATCAGACTTAGAGGCTGGCTTGGTGCATGGGATGCAAACCAGGAGAAAATGGAGGAGAAAATGAGGTCATCTAGAAGGGGAGAGCATAGCCTTTCAATGCTACTGTATTGAAAATACATTTTGAATAAAGCCCAGGGGACACAAAAAGCTAATGAAGGTTTCTGAGGAGAAGAGTAGTGTGATTTGATCTGCATTTCCAGAAAAATTATTCTGTCCTCCTTTGACAAGTTTGATGGGTGTTAATGGATTTGAAAGAACATGAACTCTAGGGCTGGTGAGATAGATTGTGGTTAAGAGTACTTGGGTTCAGTTCTGGAACCTGGTGGTTCCAGAGGACTCAATTCAGTTTCCAGCACCCACAATGTGACTCACAAGTACTGGTAACTCTAGTTGCAGGGTATCTGATTCAATCTCCTAGCCTCTTTTGGAGATTGGTTCTAATGCTTTGAATCAATCAGGAATCTGCATGTCCAAACGCTAAAGGTCCTTGTCCTCAATTGGTTTTTGAATGATCAGTAATGATGCCAACGGCTAATGGCTGGCATGGGGCAAGACCCTTAGGGTTGTGCGGGTGAAGACACAGAGAGGAATGGAAGAGAATCGCCATGAATGGCCACAGGCCACTTCCCTGATTGGGCCTGGGGTAGCAGGGGAAAGCTCAGGAATACCCAGCCTTTGAGGTAGCCAAAGCATTTAAAAAATAAACTAATGTGTGTGTGTGTCTTTCATTCGCAAATCCAAAGATAGCTCCTGGATCCAGACACACACACACACACACACACACACACACACACACACACACACACACACACACACACACACACACTGCTGTCTGATAAATGGCTAGAATACTTGTTCCTCACTTCTTAACTTTGTGAAATTCCACAGATTACTTAATCTCTCGAAGCCTCAGTGTACCTCTCTGTGAAATAGGTCTGGTTATGTGATTTTTTTTTCATGAGGTTCTCGGGGGATTAAATGTGATTATTCACACAAAGCCTGGCATGTTGCAAGCAACATTAGAAATGAAAACCCAGGGACCTTACTGAGTTTGAATGTATTGATACCCATCCAATGCACACCAGAAAAGAGCTCATCACTTTGAATTGCTTCAGTTGTCTCTGGGTCAGTAAATACTAATGCAAACTAGCTGGGTGACTGAATTAGTTATAGTGAAGGTTGGAAGACAGAAATAAATGACAATAGCAAATTAACAAAGAGTTTGTGATCCGTTTGCGTGATGAAAGGGAATATGCATGAAAAAGATTTCAGAATGCTTCCAATGCGAGATGCCAACCAGCCCTGGTGATAGCAGGAGGACATAGGGGAGAGAATGCAGTTCATCCTTTGTAGAATAACTCAGTGGTGGTGTCCTGTAATTTATTTTTATGACTCCCACTCAACAGAAATGTTCAATGCGGAATTAAATGTTTCATCTTCACAGGGAAATGCACACTAGTGTATAAAATTCCTGTATGTTCCCACCTGGGCCTTGCTGTACATGTGGAAGAAGGCAAAAGGAGAAGGAAGGAAATGGTGTCAAAACAGAGTCTTGTTCTAGAAACTTCTCTAGTGTTTGGTTTTCACCCCATCTGACAGATGTCAGTGAGTTTCACAGATCCCTAGGTAACATATAGGGAGTTCCACCACAAACCCAAGAGATAAGGTGATAAATTAATGGTCACATTAGCTCCTGTGGTTCTAGAGAGAAGAATGACTAGTCCTGAGCATGTATAGCATCTCTGTGACTCCTGTACCTCCTGGGCTGGCCGCTATCCTGCCACAACGGGAACTTAAGGGACAGGTCCATACGTGTGCATTTGCCTGGCAAGTGGCGTCTCTTTCACCATGGCCCTCTGATTAGACAGTTTGCCAGCTGGAGTGGACTGCTGGGGGATGTGCTTTTTTGGTGCCTTGAACAAGGATTGCTTTTGTTTCCTAAAATCAAACAAATGAAAGAAAAATGTGGTTGCATAAGAAGAAAGAACTTCATACAGTTGGGGGGTTTGGGGAGGAAAGCATGATTCTCTACTATTGGCTGTTTGACATTGGACAAACTATTTTGTCCCTTTAGCTTTAGGTGGTTATGCCAAGAAAGTGATTAGATGAGAACACCTTTAACCCCATTTCCTCTTCCAAAACTCTGACTTTCTAAGGCTATTATCTGCCGGCACTCATGGATGCTTAATATGAAATCAAATTCAACATTCACTTTCTCAGGAAAGATGGCCTGCTTCCCACACATGAAAAAGAATCAGGGAACAGAAAACTAAAGACAAGTGAGTCTACTGAAATGCTATCTTTAACTTGTAGAGTGTTGAGTGTGAGTGGACAATGCAAAGCAAATATACTCTGTGTAAAAATGGTGGAGACCACAGATTTCCACTGGACAGGAGGTGGGGGCCACTCTGCCTGGACAGTGACATCTGGCCCATTGCCTGTTTGGTAACTGGAGTTTTATTGGAACATAGCCACATTCACTCATTTATATTTTGTCTATAGCAACAGAGCTGAATGGTCTCAATGAGTCTGTGTGGCCCTTAAAGCATAAAATATTTATGGAAAGTTTGCCAACCTCGCTGTAGAAAATCAAAATGGGTTCTCTTAATTAGCATTCATCTGGCTCCATTCTCCCTATGAGTCTGAGACGAGTTTGGAAGCATCTTGCTCCTTGCAAGCTCAGGAAAGATGTGAGAGTTGACCCTGGTTTTCAATAAGTGCAGCTACTTGGTCTGCATTCTGATTTACACTGTCTTGCTGGTAGCTGAGGAATTTTAAATGACTTGGCCCAAAGGACCCCTCTTTTCTGGAATGGCAGCAGGGGTGAGCATTTGGTTCAGAGAGCTTTGAAATAGGAGCTGCTAAACCATCCTCTGTATAACCAGCCAGCTCTGAAGCCACTAACAACGGAAGACACAATGTCTTGGGTTGTGGACAGGCACAATCATTTCTTCATTAGAGTGATTTCTCCAAAGCACACATCTCAGTCCATAAGGTCTTTGTTTAAGAAGCCTCAGTGACTCATTCCTGTGGACAAAGAAAAGCCTACTCTTCTGAGCACATTGCTTAATTTCAGTGTCTCTCTCTTCTCTTCTTTCTGATCTTGAATTTCATTTCTTTCTTCCTTTCATGTACTCTCTGATTGATTCTAACTCATGAACTCTCTAGTTGACCCTAAATTCCACAAGAACTAGTTTGGAGTGAAGTTAATGTTCTTATCAACCTCTTAGCTTCTCCCCCAATGACGGTGTGGAAGATGTCATGCACTGGGTCGTTCTAACTCACGTCGGCCTTGCCAGTCTCTGCACTGTAGGTGCCGGCAGGATTGTAGCAGACAGTGCCTTCAAGCACATTCATGGAGCAAATGAATGAATCAGTTAGTGAATGATGCTTTTTAATAAAATATGATATTTAAGAAAAAAACTTAAACAAGGCATTACAACAAAAGTTGTGTTCAGATTAAGGATACTGCTGCATGGAGAAGATAAAAGAGAGTCTACAAAGGGAAGCTTTATTCCTAGAGTCAGCACATGGGACCCCAATGAAGCAACGGAGCCTTTTCACAGCCCAGTTTCTATATAAGTCTTGTTAAAATTAAAGAAACCATTTTCCAAGATAATTATATTCACTTCAGCTTTGATGTTCGTATTTGTTTCTGATTCGTGGTTTTATTTGGCTGTCTAGCCTCCAAGAACTACACAGCCTAGATACTTCAAAGGAGTCCATCCTTGGTACCAACAAAATGTTGGTGAAAAAGATGGTCTCTGAGAAAGGGTTGCAGGAAAGCAGATGGTCCTTAATTAGATCTCTACAGGGGTCACAGATAAAAGGTTAGAAATGCTATCTTGTGGGGTTTCTATAGACAAAAGAGCAAGAAAAAGCATTTCTATGGGAGGAGTGGTGAAAACATGTTCCCCCATAGGCCATTTTCTTCCTGAAATGCATGAGAACTTATTTCTTCTCCAACATACATATAAGCTCAGTGTTCAAGACACACTGAATCTAATAGAAGAGAAAGTGGGGAAAAGTCTCAAACACATGGGCACAGGGGAAAAGTTCCTGAAGAGAACACCAATGGCTTATGCTCTAAGATAAAGAATCGACAAATGGGACCTCATAAAATTGCAAACTTCTGTAAGGCAAAGGACACTGTCAATAGGACAAAACGGCAACCAATAGATTGGAAAAAGGTCTTTACCAATCCTACATCCTATAGAGGGCTAATACTCAATATATACAAAGAACTCAAGAAGTTAGACTCCAAAAAACCAAATAACCCCATCAAAAAATGGGAACAGAGCTAAACAGAGAATTTTCAACTGAGGAAACTTGAAGCGCTGAGACGCACCCAAAGAAATGTTCAACATCCTTAGTCATCAGGGAAATGCAAATCAAAACAACCCTGAGATTCCACCTCACACCAGTCAGAATGAGTAAGATCAAAAACTCAGGTGACAGCAGATGGACACTTCTCCATTGCTGGTGGGATTGCAAGCTGGTTCAACCACTCTGGAAATCAGTTTGCCGGACCCTCAGAAAGTTGGACATAATACTACCTGAGGACCCAGCTATACCACTCCTGGGCATAAACCCAGAAGATGCTCCAATGTGTAATAAAGACACATGCTCCACTATGTTCATAGCAGCCATATTTATAATAGCCAGAAACTGGAAATAACCCAAATGTCTCTCAACAGAAGAATGGATACAGAAAATGTGGTACATTTACACAATGGAGTACTACTCAGCTATTAAAAACAATGACTTCATGAAATTCGCAGGCAAATGGATGGAACTTGAAAATATCATCCTGAGTGAGGTAACTCAGTCACAAAAGAACAAACACGATATATACTCACTGATAAGCAGATATTAGCCCAAAAGTTCGGAACACCCATGATTCAATTCACAGCAACTGTTGGATTGAGTGTGGGGTCCCAGATGGAGGATTGGAGAAGGGACTGAGGGAGCTGAAGGAATTTGTAGCCCCATGGAGAGGGAGCAACAGTGTCAACTGGTCAGGCCCCCGGGTGCTCCCAGAGACTGGACCACCAACCAAAGAATGTATATGGAGGGGCCCATGGTTCTGGCCACATATGTGGCAGAGGAGGGCCTTGTTGGCCATCAGTGGGAGGAGAGGCCCTTGGGTCTGAGGGTGTTAGATGTCCCAGTGTAGGGGAATGTATGTATGGGAGGGAAGATGGGAGTGGGTGAGTGGGTGGGGGAATCCCTCATAGAGGCAGGGGAGGGGGATGGGATAGGGGGTTTCCAAAGGGGGAGACCTGGAAAGGGGAAAACATTTGAAATGTAAATAAAATATCAAAAATAAAAAAAATTACAAGAAATCAAACAAACAAAACAAAAAACAAAAATTAAAGATGAGTTGTGGTAGTTTAAATGAGAATGGCCTCTACAGACTTGAATGCTTTGTCCCCAGTTGGTGAACCTATTTGGGAAGGATTGGGAGGTATGAACTCAGCCTGCATCATTCCTAGTTAGTGTGCAATCTTCCTCTGTCCCTCCTTCCCTCCCTCCCTCTCTCTGTCTGTTTCTCTCTCTCTGCCTCATGGCTGTGTCTCAGGATGTAAGCTCTCAGTTACTGCTCCTGTACCAGGCTGGCCTGCTTCCTCACATGTTCTCTGCCATGATGGATACAATTCACCCTGTAAACTGTAAGCACCAATAAAAATCTTTCTTCTGTGAAAAAAAAAAAAAAAAGACACAGTGAGTGTATTTAAACCCTGTGCTTTAAGATTCTCTCTCGAACCCCTCAGTGCTCTTTCTTCCTTTGTCCCTCCCTTCTCCCTCCATTTATTCCTCATCTAGGTGACACCATAGAAGCCTAAAATAATCTTTTGCCAGCCCCCCATTATCTGTCCTACATACCTAATTTGGTGAAAGTTCAAGGTTTATTAGCACAAATGAATCAATATGCCTTTGGCTTACTAGCAAAGCTTTGTTTGTTTGTTTTTTTTAACTTCTGGGAAGGTCCTTAGGATCTCATACAATTTTGAGACTCCCAGAAAACCCAGAGGTGCACCTATGCTGCTTTCCCCTGTCTGTGTTTATACTCAAGGGCGCAGGTCACTGCCCTCAGGGGTCTGTGGGGAGGAGCCATTTTTCTTCCATGCCTGTGAAGTTCTGGCAGATTTCATTTCAGAAGAGATGAAGGCTCTGAAGAAGGAGGCCCTCTTGGCAGGCAGCCGCGTGAGTTCAGATTCCACATCGCCTTTGTGCTTAGTATTCAAGGCAAAGAGTTGTCACAGTTCAAATTTTTATCAAAGACATTTCAGTAGCATTTCCTGTTCAGAGAATGTAGCCAGATCCGAAGAGCTGCCTCCCTTGCTCTTCAGTGAAACCCATCCATCAGGAGAGGTTTGACTAGATGAGGAGTTAAAAGCTTCTCTTCTTAGAGCAATTGTAGGCATATAGAAAAATGGGCAGAAAATATGCTTTCCTTCCTGCCTCTTGTTAATTGACACCATTCTTCAATGTAACATTCATGCTCAGAGTTTCGTACTCTGGGCCACTCAGTCCTATGGGTTTTGACAAATATGCAGTGTCATCCATTTATCAGCACAGCATTACACATGCAGAGGATTATGTAACATACATACATACATACATACATACACACATACATACATACATACATACATACATACATACAGAGGAGTTTCATTATCTATGACTCCCCTGAGAACCCTTTCTCTTTGCCACAGAAGCCCGGCAACTACTGAGCATTTCTCAGCAGAGTTCCCATTTCTCAAATGACATATAATTGGAAACACACAGCCTTCAATGGGATTTTTTCATGTAGTAGAATGTGTCTAAGCTTCCCCTAGGTTTTGTATGGCTTGATAGCTCATTTCTATTGATACCTGAATAATGTCCCATTGTCTGAATATGTTTGATTTGATTATACCAGTGGTGCTCAATCTTCCCAATGCTGTTACCTTTTAATATGGTTCCTCATGGAGTGATTGTTAGCATTCTGTCTAAACTTCACCCCACAGTTGCCTGGCAATAGCCAGGTAGGCCTGACCCAGTATAAACCGGGCTGCGTGCCCCCTACTCTCTCTCTTTCCCTCTGGTTCTCTTGCCTCTCTCTTGCTTCTTTTGCTCTCTTGGTCCCCCTCTCTCCCCATTCCCTCTCCCCCTCTCCATGTAGTCATGGCCAACCTCTACTTCTCTACTCTCTCTTCTATGCCTCTACTACCCTCTAAACTCCCTTTCCCATGCCCCGAATAAACTCTATTCTATACTATACTGTGGTGTGGCTGGTCCCTCAGGGGGGAAGGGATGGCTTGGCATGGGCCCGCTGAGGCACACCCTTCCATAGAAGATACACACACACACACACACACACACACACACACACACACACACACACACACACATACACACACACACACACACACATACACACACACACACACACACACACACACACACACACATATATATATATATATATATTTGTTTTTTTCAACACTTCAGTGATGACCCCCAAACATAAAATTATTTTTATTGTTACTTTTTAACTGTAATTTTACTACTCTTATGAATTGCACTCTAAGTACCTGATATGCAGAACGGCCTTATGACCCTTATGAAAGAGTCGTTTGATTCCTTTGCTGCTATTCTAAATCTTAATGTAAATCTCTTTGTCTTTCAAAAGTCTTAACCAACCCCTGTGAAAGGGTCTTTCAATCCCTTTGGGGTTGCTACCCACAGGTTGGCAACCACTGTTCTATACCTACTGGATGATATCTTGCTTACTTCCTAGTTTTGGATTGAGCCACTCTAAACAAGAGTGAGTTTGTGTGAAAATAAGTTTCTAATTTCTTTGAGTAAATATCAAGGAACATGTTGTTTGCTTTATATGGCAAGAAAATCTTTGGGTTTATGAGGACATGTCAGGCTCTGACATAGTGACTACACCATTTTCTCACCAGTGACGAAAGGGAGCTCCTGTTACTCCCCATACTCATCAGCCTTGGATGTGGTCAATGTTTTGAATTCTGGCTATTCTAGTAGATGGGTAGGGATTCCTGGTTACTATTTTAATTTGTAATTCTATAATTCTGAGTCATACTGAGTAGTTTTTCGCATATTCATTTGCTATCTGTATTTTTTTTACTTGCTTTTTTATTTTTTTTTTAATTTTTTTATTTTTTTGATACTTTATTTACATTTCCAATGTTTCCCCTTTTCTAGGACTCTTCTTTGGAAATCCCCTATCCCCTCCCCCATCCCTACCTCTATGGGGGAATTCCACCTCCCACCCACCCGCCCACCCATCCCCCTATTCCCACCTTGACATTCTCCTTTACTGGGGCCTCTAACCCCCTCAGGTCCAAGGGCATCTCCTCTCTCCCTGATGGCCATCGAGGTCGTCCTCTGCCTCATATGTGGTCCGAACCATGGGTCCATAGATGTGTATTCTTTGGTTGGTGGTCCAAACTTGAGGATGACCGGGGGGGGGGGGTGTCAGGTCCATTGGTGCTGTTGCTCCCTCCATGGGGCTGCGAACTCCCCCAACTCCTTCAGTCCTTTTACCAACTCCTCCATCTGGGACCTCACTCTCAGTCCAGCAGTTACTGTAAAGTAAAACTTGGGCATTCTGAACTTTTGGGCTAATATCCGCTTATCAGTGAGTACATACCATGTTCCTTCTTTTGTGACTGAGTTACCTCGCTCAGGATGATATTTTCAAGTTCCATCCATTTGCCTTCAAATTTCATGAAGTCATTGTTTTTAATAGCTGAGTAGTACTCCATTGTGTAAATGTACCACATTTTCTGTATCCATTCCTCTGATGAGGGACATCTGGGTTGTTTCCAGCTTCTGGCTATTATAAATATGGCTGCTATGAACATAGTGGGGCATGTGTCTTTATTACATGTTGGAGCGTCTTCTGG
>CM052716.1:47511700-47521915 GCA_028551405.1 Uromys caudimaculatus | reverse complement strand
GCGAGGTGGAATTCCCTCATAGAGGCGGGGATGGGGAGGGGATAGGGGGTTTCCAAAGAGGAGACCCAGAAAAGGGGAAACATTGGAAATGTAAATAAAGTATCAAAAATAATAAAAAAAAATGTGCACATCACATTTTCTTTCAGTTATCCTTAGAGGCTGGGAGTCTAAGCTCTCCCTGTTGCCTGGAGCTGTGTGACCTCTTGTCCAATTACTAGCTGCCGGAGTTGTAAGAACTTTTATTGATGGAAAACGTGAGTCATGGTGTTGACTGCTCTGTGTGTCCTGCTGAGGTCCTGCTGAGACTGTCTTAGTTTGCCTGAGAGTATTTGGATTCTAATGGTTTTTCTGCCCCTAGTTCATAAATAGAAACCATGTTTATTTTTGCAGTAGAATATACATAAAGTTCAGTTCTAGGAAAAGAGGAAGGACATTCTAATAGCCAGAAGACAGGCTCAGAATTGAATGGATGTTTGAGTCCTTTTTGAGTTTTGTTAGAGCCTTCCTTCCCCAGAAAATGAGAGGACCTACTAATCCTGGGGATGAGAAAAGGAGAAATACATTTTCACTGACTTCCATTTCAGTCCCCTGAATGGAAGCCAGAGATAGCACAGAGCCAAATGAAAACTATTGTTTGAATATTGTAGAACAGAACTACAGAGCCAGTTGCAGGAGAAAGGAGTGGATGCAGTCCTGTGGTGGCCACTGAAGTCCTCGCCTTCTATAGGTGGCTGTATCCCGGATCATCCTCTTCTTCCCTGTGGCTGACTTTCTGGTGTAGATGGCTGCAATTTTGGTGACATTCATATATTTTTCTTAAATAGATTTGTGGGGATAGCTGTCAGTTTTGAATCCATAAATTCAAATCTCATTTCCTTGAGGAAGACTTTCTATCCTGTAAGCAGAAAACTTAGTTGTTGAAAAGTCTTTGCTAGAAGGGACTTATACTCTAAAAAGACATGTGCTATGCTTGTGTGACTATATCCATTTTCTTTCCAAGAGTGTTGTATTTTACAAGGAGCAATGTTTGGTTAGAGAGAAAATTGAATGCTAAAAAAAAAAAAAAAAAAAAAAAAAGACAATCTTCCTTCGATCTTCAAAAAGTAACCTTTTATTTCACAAGCTGTTTGGAATTCACTGAAGACCATCAACAAAGAATCTAGGCTACATTTTTGGGGTTTGGAGGGTTTTTTTAATCCCCCAAGTAGAGCAGAAGTGATCTCAGAAGTGTTTCTTCTACCCAGGGCAACAAGGGAAGATTTATTAGCCTGTTGTTGGCAGGCTTGAGGCCCAGGTTTATGTATTTTGTGTTTTCTCAGTCCATGAGAGCTGGTTTTGGTCCCTGTATATGTTTGAAGTCTGCACAGGAAGTTGGGCTTAGAAGAGCCTCATTTCTAGATGGATTCCAAGACTCTGGGAGCAAGGACCAAGCTCTGGGCCAAGAACAATGAGGAATGTTAGCCATGGTGTGGAAACTTGGGCAGGAAAGAGGGACATTGCCCTGGTCCTGTGTCAAGGAAGCCAGTGGCTTGGTGACTGGGGGGGGGGGGGGTATGGGAAAGGACACTGTGACAGGGCCATCATCTAGGGTTTCCTTCGCTAGCTGTATTTGTCTGACCTCCAAGGTGCCTGGCCATAGTCCAGTGTGGTAAGAACACGGCTGTGAGAACCTGGACCACAGTCACTATGGAAAATGCAGTTGCCTCATTGTGGAAAGATTTTACAATCTGCAGTTTGCTATATGCCAGCCACCCTCTCACTGACAGCCTTGAAAAAAATTAAAATAAATTTAGAGTTTATGTATCATAAAAACTTTATGTGCCATAGAAATGGCTCCTCTGGGGAATGCACTCAGATCCTTGCCTGAGCCACATCTTCTGGAGGGCTTGTGTTTGGTGATGTGTCGATTTAATTTTCCCAATTCATGCCAAATTAAATAAATACCCACATTCTTGATCTGGTAACACAGAGTGAGTGGCCAAAGGAATTTGTGATCAAAGGTTGCCCTCCTCCAGGGGCTAAGAGTTGAGTGATGTACATTAACATATTTTAGCCTCAGACCAGTTGACCAAGAACAGCTAGGCATATGCCTGATGTGGAGACATGCAGTGAAACATTAAAACAAACAATTCTAATTAGGCCCATCCAGTCATGCATGGGCCTCAATTGCGTATCCTTTCATTTGAAGTGGGTCAGCGGAACTCGGAATGTTCCATCTGTAACATTCTAGTTTGTTAGAATCATAATGACCAAAATTAATTGGGTCTGGTTCACTCAGTAAGAAACCAGATCGCTTTAATATTTGTACAGCTTTTAACCTCTTCTAGATAAAAACCACACCAAACCAATTCAAACCAAATGGGATGTGTTCAGTGTTCAAAAACAACCTATTAGTGTTGACTGATGTGTAGGCCAACACTGTCAACTGTGTATTCTGCTGAAAGTTAGTTTTAATCCTGTGATTCGCTAGAAAAACCAACTCCCCCAATTTGGGCTAAATTTAAAGCAAGCTTTATTAAATATTAAACACTGACCAAGAGAGGGACTTTGGTCAGGCCCATTCCCCAAAATTTCCCAACTGGAATGTCCTTGAGCCAGGTGTTACAGAGGCAAACCCGTAGCTCTCCACTCCACCCCCTATACTTTTGCATGACGCTTTGCTATTTCCCAAGAACTACAGTTTCCAGCATTCCAGGAAGTTACTTGGTTCCTGAGCAGGTGGGGCTTCCTGGTTAACTTGGGGCATTTCATTAGGCGTTATGTAGTTTTGTCATGTGTTTGTCTGTTTGATGACTGTGATCACACCATGCTTTCTTTCCATGACGACCTAGATCTTCGTTTCAGGGTTAGATAATTTCACTAGCATAATTCCGACCACCCACACAATCAATTTGCAGATACCTTCTCATCCTGGACACGACTGTCCTTGTGCTTAGAGAAGTTGACACGCGCCCTGCTATGACGGGTTCAGGGCATCTTCAGCACTCACACCACTTCAACATCACTGGTGAGTGAGCTGGCGAATACAAGTTGGACTGTTTTAACAGGACAGAAGTTTCCACGTTTTGAGCAGAAGCCTGGTGCTGTTGATGCTACACATTTGGGAACCAGTTCTTCAGCATAGTGAGAAAGTGAAGTGAGAGCAGTCTTTGTATTTCAAAGCTGAAACATTTCAAGTCTCAGCAGAATGACCTCTGCCCATGAAATCCAGCAGGAAATGGAGACACTGGAAAACTCAGCAATGTGTCAGGCAGGATAATGGGGTGCATATTTGCATCACAGGTCCTAACCCAATGCATTTGCTATAAATCTTTAACTTCTAAAAGTTACAAACAATAATGATTCTAGTTTAGTGTGTTTCTGTTCCCTGTGCAAATTATTCCGTTAAAAATGTTCGACGAACACAGTAGTCAACATATGTGCTGCTATGACTAAGGGTATCTTCATACCTTTATTTAATTAACCCAATTTTCTAGTAGGAAGCTCCAATTGCATAGAGACACAACTCAGTTTTTTGACATTTCTGATCTTTTTAAGTTTACAAAACTAACATTTCCCCTTTTCTCTTAAGAGGAAGAAGAACCTCTTAGTGCAAATCTTTGTCTAAATACACGTCTACACACAGTATGTCTGAAGTCGCCAGCTAACTTTACCACAAGTACCATTTCATATTCCAGTTCCTAGGAAATTCCAGCATTATAATCTAGATTCCTGGGTGCCTGAGGCTGAGAGAGCACACTGTGGGAAGATAGAAACTGTCCTCCACAGAAAGACCAACACATAAATATTATTTCCAAGGAAGCCATCTATTTAGCCTTGGACTAGAATGCTTTCACAAGCTTTGCAAATGAATTGATTTTAAGTCAGTACTCAAACACGTGACAACAGATACGATTATCTCCTTTCGCAATTATACCAGGAATATCTGGCTAGAGTTTTAGCTACTCCCAAGTCCTTTAATATTACCATTATCTTAATTACATGAATAGTCTATAGTAGGCATATTTTAAAAGGAATATCACTGACATTCCCAATCACAAAGATTTAGAAAGCAATATATTCATTTCCATGCACTGTCCCTAAGCTTCAGCAGATGGCAACAACCTGGATGGAGCTTTCTGTTGAATATCGTGTCTAAGGACATCTTAAAGTATAAAGGAGCGGTGTCCCTTGCTCTTAGCATTCTCTGTTTGCCCCAGGAAAGAACTCCCCTCCAATTGGTTATTTAGTGCAAAGGGTCAGTCCTGATATCATATACACACAGGTAACACTGATAGACTGAACAGGCTGTATTTAAGTGGTTAAGATTATGTGTGTGTGTGTGTGTGTGTGTGTGTGTGTAATATATATATATATATGTGTGTGTGTGTGTACATACAAATATGTATACAAGCAATAGCAATGAAAGGAAAAGAGGTCATGAATTTGAGAGAGAGAAGGAGGGGATACACAGAAGGTGTGGAAGGGAGGAAATTGGGAGAATGATGTATTTATAAGTTCAAAAACTATGATAATAATAATAATAATAATAATAATAATAATAATAATAATAAAATAGAAGCTGTGTCACTCATGTGTCCTCAGTCTAAGATTCTATTTCATAACACAACATACATGGGTATGGATTCCTGAGCAATTTGGATGTGAGTGAGTGACTTCAGAGTGTGAGACAGGAGATGAGCAACATTCATGTATTCATTTTCATACATTTAAATTAGATGTTGCTAACCACCTGCCAGGTTTTGATAGCCAAACCAGGCCAACGTCTCACAGCACATTCTGAGTCTGAGAAATCGATGATTTAATAAATGAAAAGCAGCCTCAACCGGGGAACTGTTGACCACCTTCTTATAGGAACAGAACACACTGAATTGAAAGCTCCAAAATCTGTGTTTGGTCTGATGGGAAACTCCAATCAGAATCTGCAAAGTGAAATCAGAGCAGGAACAACAAAGTTGGAGGCTGTACCACAGGGATCTGCAAGTAGCCAAAGATAGCCCTCTAGCCTTGAAGGTTACAGGGAAGTAGCAATGGCCTCAAGTAGCCCAGGAGATGGGTAGGCCAGTTATAGACAGGCTTCTGGCTGCATCCTTGACATGAGCAGCCTGTGTGGACTAGACTCAAGTGTCTCAAAATGCCAAGGACCAGGAGAGACAAGAGTCTGGCTTGTTCCAACCCAGAAAGTAAGAGCATAAGACAGAGATTTGGTTTTGGCTTTTTTTTTTCTCCCCTCTAACCCACAGAAGAATATTCTTCAGATATATACGCAAACGTTGAAATGTTTATTTGTTGTGCGTGTGTTTAAGTAAGCAAGCCTTAGTCCTTTTTTCAAGTATTTACCAAACAGTGTCCTCAGTCTGCTAAATAAATGAAGAACAGAAAATGTCAATGACAAACAGTGCACAACAATCAGTTCTTTCTTGTGGGAATAAATATATAGTGAGGTAGAGAGGGAAAAAGAAAGCCCAGAGGAGAGGACAACAAGAGACACTGGGATATTTGGGCTGTGGTGGGCCAGTGACTAAGGTTCCAGCAGTGAGGCGCAGGGCTCAAAACCATGGCGTTGGGGGCCCAAGTGCCTAGGTTCAAATTCTGTCGTGTCATGTATTAGCTGTGTCTGTGTGTGTGTGTGTGTGTGTGTGTGTGCATGTATGCATGTGTGCATTTGTATACGTGTGTATGCATGTGAATGTGTCTTGGAGAGTATGGGGAGTGGAGCCTCTGGCTTCTCATGAACTTATGGCTTCATCTATGCTAGGCAAATATTCTACTTTGACTGATTTCCCAGCCTCTCTTTTTTAGTTTTTATTCTAAGACAGGGTCTCGCTAGTTTGCCTAGGCTAGCTTTGAACTTGCTATGCAGCCCAGGCTGACTTTGAACTTTCAGTCTTCCTTCTTCAGTTTTCCTAGGTAGCTAGAACCATAGTCCCGCACCACCAGGCCTGCCAGCACTTTCCTAGCCTATAGTGAGCTTGCCGGAATGATCATTCAAAGCACATAGGAGGGTACTTGTCATCTAGTTGGAGCTTAGTGCTTCCTGTCAATCAGTGTATTTCCTCCCACGATTTCTGCTACAAACATTCTTCCTCTCATCGCCAGGGTCAGTCTGGTCTCTTGCGTGACTGTACTGACAAGCCTGTACATAAAATTTTATCATGTTTTTCTTAAAAGACCCTGGCTAACTGATCAGATGTCTGTGACTTCTATTTCTGCAATTCTTAATTTTCATGTCAAAAGAAATTCCAGAGAGAGAGAGAGAGAGAGAGAGAGAGAGAGAGGGAGGGAGAGGGTGAGGGAGAGGGAGAGGGAGAGGGAGAGAGAGAGGGAGAGGGAGAGGGAGAGGGAGAGAGAGAGAGGGAGCCAAATTTTCTGAAATTTAGGAAACAAAACTAGGGTAGAAATAGAAACCACAAGTATGGGCATATTTAAACCAGAATTATATAGGAGCTTAGCAAGAAAGAATATTATGTCCTATTGTGGTTTATCCACAGTTAGAGTGCTGGCCTGGCCAATCCAGGCGATTCTGTGTTTTCTCAGCTCATAAGCTCCTGTGTTTTAGAAGAGTTGAGAGGCAGACAGCTTGACTTCCTGATAGACTGACTCTGCTCTCTGCTGTGACCTGTTGCTATAGTTTCTGAAGTGGGGCTCTGTTCTAAGTCCAGCAAAAGCTTCCCCTTTCATTATGTATGGATCTTGCTACATCTTTTGTGTTATTTATTTATTTATTTATTTATTTATTTATTTATTTATTTATACTTTGGCGGTTAGGAGAGGATCTATATACCAAACAGGCCTAAGGTGAGTTGATTAAATGAGTCCCTAGAAACACCCACTCAGCTGCTAGCCAACCACTTCACTGCCTCCTTCTCCCACCTGAGACCTTGGAATGGTGGCAATACAGTCTTTGCTAGTAATCCCTCCCCGTTAGTTGGTTTTTTTGGGGTGCTGTGATAAAATACTCAGATAAAAGCAATTTAAAGGTGGAAGAGTTTATTCGGATCACAGTCCAGGTTACATTTCATCATGGCTGGGAAGTTGTGGAACGGATCAGCATGAGACAACTGCTCATGTTACATCCACAATCAAGAGCAGACGGCAGTGAATGAATGCATGCCTGCCAGTGCCCAGATTGCCTTTCTCACCATATATACTCCAGATTCTAAAGAAGTCGTTCTCAACCTTCCCAACATGGAGACCCTTTAATACAGTTCATGTTGGGGTGACCCCCAAACATAAAATTATTTCTGTTGTTACTTCATGTCCATAATTTTGCAACTGTTATGAATCATAATTTAAATATCTGATATGCTGGATACCTGATATGCAACCCCTTTGGTAAAGAGGTCATGACCCAGAGGTTGTAAAGCACTGTTTTATAGGCATGCCTTTAATTCAAGCTCTCCAGAGGCAGAGGCAGGTGAATCTCTGCAAGTTAGAGGTCAGCCTGGTCTACAGAGCAAGTTGCAGTACAGCCAGCGCTACACAGAGCTCAAAAATAAATAAACAAGGAAACAAGTAAACAAACAAACGAACAAACAAATAAGACAAGAAAGCAAAGCTAAACACAGAGTACATTGAAAGTTTTACAGCTTTGATGAAATGGGTGTTGGATATATACCCAGTCAGATGAGAAACGAGCAGGCTTCTATAGTCAAAGGCTGAAGAGGATTGAAGAGGAAGTGGTGATCAGGGGAACTTCTCAGGAGAAAGCTCATGAACCTTCTAGTGTCCTTGGTGAAATCCAACTTCTCTCTGAGGATTTGGAGGGGCACAGTATGAAGCAAACTAACTGTATTTTGCCATAATACAATTTTGCTCAATAAGTTATGCACAGTACTCCAGAAATTTTGTGAATTCCTTATCCCATATTTAGCATAGATATGAAATAATAAAGAATAGGAAATGTAAAATAAGGAATTTTATAAATTATTTTTAGCTTTTATTTTCAAAGCTATTTTAAGTTCACGTTTTCATTTCTCACTGCTGTTTCCTATGTCAAAATTGGTTTCTGATTAAATAGATTTAATTTAAGCTGTCTATTTTTTTTCTGGTGTTCATTAACTTCACATGATAAGAACATATTATATACTCATAGGTTACATATGTAAAATACTTTAAATGAGGCCACATTTAAATAGCACTTTGATGCTTGCAAGTGTATGTGTAGACCAGTCTCATTTAATTTCTAAACCCCATTGCTAATTTTTCTTCCATGTTGCTGTAGATAGTATTTAAGATGTTGTAAGTTGTCTTTTAAAAATTTTAAACTTTAAAAAATAACTATAGAAATTTCATGTCCCCCAAACATTCTGATCTACTGATCCTCTATTAGAAGTAAACCTTTTGGCCAGGCAGTGGTGGTGCACACCTTTAATCCCAGCACTTGGGAGGCAGAGACAGGCGGATTTCTGAGTTCGAGGCCAGCTTGGTTTACAGAGTGGGTTCCAGGACAGGCAGGACTATACAGAGAAACCCTGTCTCGAAAAACCAAAAAAAAAAAAAAAAAAAAAAAAAAAAAAAAAAAAAAAAAAAAAAAAAGAAGTAAACCTTTTACCTCTAATAAAAATCAGTTCTCAGGAGACCTCTGTTTGGGTCACCAGGGCTCCATAGCCAAACAGTGCCAGGAGAAAGCTAGCCTCCCAGGAGTGTGGAAAAGCCCTTGAGTGGGGGTAAGACGAGCACTACTGCTCAGTGGGACCTGCCCAGAATCATCAGGACACAGGGACCGAGGAACAAACAGGGACAGGAGCATTCTGGTTTCCATCTGTGGCTGGACACCTCTGCCTGGGCCACCAGGACTCCATAGCCAAATAGTGCCGGGAGAAAGTTAGGCTCCCAGGACTGTGGACAAGCCTGTCTGTTCAGAAGAACCCACCTGGAGTCCCCAGGACACAGGGACTATGGAGTAGTTTTCTGGTTTCTGTCTGCACCCCAGAGCTGAACCTGTACCAAAGCTCTCTAAAACCAAATTTCTCTCAGAGAGAGCTGGTCTCCAAGGAGTACTGATGCAAAGACTTGCAGGAGGGACAAGCCACAGTCAGAGAGAATAGGACCAGCTAACACCAGAGATAACCAGATGGTGAAAGGCAAGGGCAAGAACATAAGGAACAGAAACCAAGGCTACTTGGCATCATCAGAACCAAGCTCTCTCACCACAGCAAGCCCTGGATACCCCAACACACCAGAAAAGCAAGACTCAGATTTAAAATCACATCTCATGATGATGATAGAAGATTTTAAGAAGGAAATAAATAACTCCCTAAAAGAAATACAAGAGAACACAGGTAAATAACTAGAAGCCCTTAAAGAAGAAACAAAAAAAATTCCTTAAAGAATTACAGGAAAACTAAATCAAACAGATGAAGGAAATGAACAAAATCATCCAGGAGCTAAAAATAGAAATAGAAACAATAAAAATATCACAAAGGGAGACAACCCTGGAGTTAGAAAACCTAGGAAAGAGATCAGGAGTCAAAGATGCAAGCATCACCAACAGAATACAAGAGATAGACAAGAGAATCTCAGGTGTGGAAGATACCATAGAAAACATTGACACAAGAGTCAAAGAAAACGCAAAATGCAAAAAGCTCCTAACCCAAAACATTCAGGAAATCAAGGACACAATGAGAAGACAGAGCCTGAGGATAATAGGTATAGAACAGAGTGAAGATTCCCAACTTAAAGGACCAGTAAATATCTTCAACAAAATTATAGAAGAAAACTTCCCTAACCTAAAGAAAGTGATGAACATAAACATAAAAGAAGCCTACCCAACTCCAAATAGATTGGACCAGAAAAGAAATTCTTCTCATCACATTATAATCAAAATATCAAATACACAAAACAAGGAAAGAATATTAAGAGCAGTAGGGAAAAGGTTAGTAATATACAAAGAAAGACCTATAAGAATTACACCTGACTTCTCACCAGAGACTATGAAAGCTAGAAGATCCTGGGCAGATCTCATACATACCCTAAGAGAACACAACTGCCAGCCCAGATTGCTATACCCAGCAAAACTATCAATTACCATAGATGGTGAAACCAAAATATTCTATGACAAAACCAAATTTACACAATATGTTTTCACAAACCCAGCCCGACAAAGGATAATAGATGGAAAATGCCAACTCAAGGAGGGAAACTATACCCTAGAAAAAGCAAGACAGTAATCTTTCAATAAACTCAAAAGAAGATAGCCACACAAACATAAAA
>CM052716.1:47475347-47511600 GCA_028551405.1 Uromys caudimaculatus | reverse complement strand
TGGATCCATAAAGAGGACCCAGCATTTTGCTGCATTCAGGAAACACACCTCAGTGATAACGACAAACACTACCTCAGAGTAAAGAGCTGGAAAACAATTTTCCAGGCAAATGGTCCCAAGAAACAGGCTGGAGTAGCCATTCTAATATTGGATAAAATCGACTTTTACCCAAAAGTCATCAAAAAAGATAAGGAAGGACACTTTATACTCATCAGAGGAAAAATCTACCAAGAACTCTCAATTCTGAACATCTATGCCCCGAATGCAAGGGCACCCACATTCATAAAAGAAACTTTACTAAAGCTCAAAGTACATATTACACCTCACACAATAATAGTGGGAGACTTCAACACCCCACTCTCAGCAATGGACAGATCTTGGAAATACAAACTAAACAGAGACACAGTGAAACTAACAGATGTTATGAACCAAATGGATTTAACAGATATCTATAGAACATTTCATCCTAAATCAAAAGAATATGCCTTCTTCTCAGCACCTCATGGTACCTTCTCCAAACTTGATCATATAATTGGTCACAAAACAAACCTCAACAGATATAAGAAGATTGAAATAATCCCATGCGTCCTATCAGATCACTACGGATTAAGGCTGGTCTTCAGTGGCTACAACAACAACAGAAAGCCCACGTACACATGGAGGTTGAACAATGCTCTACTCCATGATAACTTGGTTAAGGAAGAAATAAAGAAAGAAATTAAAGACTTCTTAGAATTTAATGAAAAGGAAAGTACAACATACCCAAACCTATGGGACACACTGAAAGCAGTGTTAAGAGGAAAACTCATAGCTCTGAATGCCTCCAAAAAGAAACTGGAGAGAGCATCAATTAGCAGCTTAACTGTACACCTGAAAGCTCCAGAAGAAGGTAATACACCCAAGAGGAGTAGAAGGCAGGAAATAATCAAATTAAGGGCTGAAATCAACCAAATAGAAACTAAAAGAACTATACAAAGAATCAACAAAACCAGGAGCTGGTTCTTTGAGAAAATCAACAAGATAGATAAACCCTTAGGCATACTAACCAGAGGGCACAGAGACAGTATCCAAATTAACAAAATTAGAAATGAAAAGGAAGATATAACAACAGAATCTGAGGAAATTCAAAGAATCATCAGATCCTACTACAAAAGCCTATACTCAACAAAATTGGAAAATCTGAATGAAATGGACAATTTTCTAGACAGATACCAAATACCAAAGTTAAGTCAGGATCAGATAAACCATCCAAACAGTCCCATAACCCCTAAAAAAATAGAAGCAGTCATTAAAAGTCTCCCAGCAAAAAAACCCAGGACCAGATAGGTTCAGTGCAGAATTCTATCAGACCTTCAAAGAGGACCTAATACCAATACTCTTCAATCTATTCCACAAAATAGAAACAAAAGGAACACTACCCAATTCATTCTATGAGGCCATAGTTACACTGATATCAAAACCTCACAAAGACCCAACAAAGAAAGAAAAGTTCAGACCAATTTCTCTTATGAATATCGATGCAAAAATCCTCAATAAAATTCTTACAAACCAAATCCAAGAACACATCAAAATGATCATTCACCAAGATCAAGTAAGCTTCATCTCAGGGATGCAGGGATGGTTCAATACCCAGAAATCTATCAATGTAATCCACTACATAAACCAACTCAAACAAAAAAAACCACATGGTCATTTCATTAGATGCTGAAAAAGTATTTGAGAAAATTCAACATCCCTTCATAATAAAAGTCTTGGAAAGGTCAGGAATTCAAGGACCATACTGAAACATAGTAAAAGCAATATATAGCAAACCAACGACCAACATCAAACTAAATGGGGAGAAACTTGAAGTAATCCCACTAAAATCAGGGACTAGACAATGCTGCCCTCTCTCTCCCTATCTATTCAATATAGTACTTGAAGTTCTAGCAAGAGCAATTAGCCAACAAAAAGAAGTCAAAGGGATATAAATTGGAAAGGAAGAAATCAAAATATCACTGTTTGTAGACGATATGATCATATGCTTAAGTGACCTGAAAAACTTAACCAGAGAATTGCGACAGCTGATAAACAACTTCACCAAAGTGGCTGGATATAAAATTAACTCAAACAAATCAGTAGCCTTCCTATACTCGAAGGATCAACAGACTGAGAAAGAAATTAGGGAAATGACACCCTTCACAATTGTCCCAAACAATATAAAGTATCTTGGCATGACTCTAACCAAACAAGGGAAAGATCTGTATGACAAGAACTTCAAGTCTCTGAAGAAAGAAATCGAAGAAGACCTCAGAAGATGGAAAGATCTCCCATGCTCATGGATTGGGAGGATTAATATAGTAAAAATGGCCATCCTGCCAAAAGCAATCTACAGATTCAAAACAATCCCCATCAAAATTCTAACTCAATTTTTCATAGACTTAGAAAGAGCAATTCTCAAATTCATTTGGAATAACAAAAAACTCAGGATAGCAAAAACTATTCTTAACAATAAAAGAACTTCTGGGGGAATCAACATCTCTGACCTCAAGCTGTACTACAGAGCAGTAGTGATAAAAACTGCATGGTATTGGTACAGTGACAAGCAGGTAGATCAATGGAATAGAATTGAAGACCCAGAAACGAACCCACACAGCTATGGTCACTTGATCTTGAACAAAGGAGCTAAAACCGTCCGGTGGAAAAAGACAACATTTCCAACAATTGGTGCTGGTTCAAGTGGCAGTCTACATGTAGAAGAATGCAAATTGATCCATTCCTATCTCCCTGTACAAAGCTCAAGTCCAAGTGGATCAAGGACCTCCACATAAAACCAGATATACTGAATCTAATAGAAAAGAAAGTGTGGAAAACTCCTGAACACATGGGTATGGGGAAAAAGTTCCTGAACAGAATACCAGTGGCTTATGCTCTAAGATCAAGATTCAACAAATGGGACCTCATGAAATTGCAATGCTTCTGTAAGGCAAAGGACACTGTCAACAGGAGATAATGGCAACCAACAGATTGGGAAAAGATCTTTGTCAATCCTACATCCAATAGAGGGCTAATATCTAATATATACAAAGAACTCAAGAAGTTAGACTCCAGAGAACCAAATAACCCCATCAAACAATGGGGAACAGAGCTAAACAGAGAATTCTCAACTGAGGAAACTGGAAGAGCTGACAAGCACCTAAAGAAATGTTCAACATCCTTAGTCATCAGGGAAATGCAAATCAAAACAAGTCTGAGATTCCACCTCACACCAGTCAGAATGGCTAAGATCAAAAACTCAGGTGACAGCAGATGCTGGTGAGGATGTGGAGAAAGAGGAACACTCCTCCATTGTTGGTGGTATTGCAAGCTGGTACAACCACTCTGGAAATCAGTTTGGTGGACCCTCAAAAAAATGGACATAAGTCTACCTGGAGACCCAGCTATACCACTCCTGGGCATATACCCAGAAGATGCTCCAACATGTAATAAAGACACATGCTCCACCATGTTTATAGCAGTCATATTTATAATAGCCAGAAGCTGGAAACAACCCAGATATCGCTCAGCAGAGGAATGGATACAGAAAATGTGGTACATTTACACAATGAAATACTACTCAGCTATTAAAAACAATGACTTCATGAAATTCACAGGCAAATGGATGGAACTTGAAAAGATCATCATACGTGAGGTAACTCAGTAACAAAAGAATGAACACAGTAGGTACTCACTGAGAAGTGAATATTAGCCCAAAATTTCGGAATAACCAAGATTCACTTCACAGCAACCATTGGACAGAGCGTGAGGTCCCAGATGGAGGAGTTGGAGAAGGGACTGAAGGAACTGAGGGAGTTTGCAGCCCCATGGAGGCAGCAACAGTGTCAACTGACTTGACCCCCAGATGCTCCCAGAGACTGGACCACCAACCAAAGAATACAAATGGAGGGGTCCGTGGTGCTGGCCACATATGTGGCAGAGGAGGTCCTTGTTTGCCATCAGGGGGAGGAGAGGCCATTGGGCCTGAGGGTGTTAGATGCCCTAGTATAGGGGAATGCCAAGGAGGGAAGATGGGAGTCGGTGGGTGGGTGAGTGGGTTGGGGAATAACCTCATAGAGGCAGGGGGAGGAGGGGGATGGGATAGGGGGCTTCCAAAGGGGATATCTGGAAAGGGGGAAACATTTGAAATGTAAATAAAGTATCAAAAAATAAAAAAAAAAAAAAAAGAAAAAGAAAAAAATCAGTTCTTGTCAATAGAGTTGATTTCTTAGGGCGCAATATCTCTAAGATTTAGCCAAACTTTTCCTCTATGTGAGATCAAACTCTCTGTTTTTCTAAGTCACAGGATTATGATACTGAACACACAGTTTAAACAACCTACAGTACCACATTCCTGGCTCCTGTTGCTGAAGAGTGTATCTACCATTCCTATACACAATGAAAAATTCCCTTCCTACCCATAGATCCAGGAAGCAGCTAAATACTGAGATGTTGCATCTTACTCTAGGTCAGTGTTCTTAGAGTACTGGGATTCAAGTTCTTCAAGAAAACACTGTAAGATTATAAACTAACAGCTAACCTATGCTTCTAGCAAGAACTAGAAAGCAGAGTACGTGCATGCCTCCTTATAAATCACATAATATAAAGATTTCAGAGGACTGAGGCAATGCTATATCCTAGGAAAATTAGATACAAGGTACTAGAGATGGGTATGATTCAGAAGGGGATGCTGTTTCCAGGAAAGGGGGCAGATAAGAGAAAAGTAAAAGGACCAGACCACAGAAGAACGAAGAAAACCAGTTTAGGTTGACCTTTATTTGTTAAGCTTGAAGCAGGTCTGTAAGAGAGAGAAAACAACCTGATATCTCTTCAGAATAGAAAAGGCTGTAAGAGGAAAGAAGTGCACTGAGACCAGTGAGAAAGCTGGAATACTCAGAGTGTGAAGACATTTTTCTATAATATTAATTCTCCTTTCCTCAGTCTGAAAAACTATAAAGACCAAAAAAATGGAAGGCCCAAATAAGGCTGATGGAGTGAACAGTATGAAGACAAGGCTGTATATGGTACCTCAGAGCATCTTCTTTAAGATTAGGAGGGCCAATCTAAAGTAACAAGTCAAACCCACACACCCTAACTTCTTTTTATTTTTAATTATTTCTTTTATTTTTGAGATAACAATATAATTACATTGTTTCCCTTTCCCTTTCCTCCCTCCCAACCCTCCCATAAACCCACCCTTGTTCTCTTTCAAACTTGTTTGGGCAGTTGGTGAGACTTTATATGTGTAGCTTCTGACAGTCCTAGGATATACAATCTCCCAGCAAACTCTTTGTTCTTTTGGCTCTTAGAATCTTTCTGCTTCCCCTTTGCATATATGTGTCTGTTTGTCCATCCATCCATCCATCCATCCATCCATCCATCCATCCATCCATCCATCTATCTATCTATCTATCTATCTATCTATCTATCTATCTATCTATCTACTATCTATCAATCATCTGAGTGAGAGAGGGAAAGAGAAAGAGAGAGAGAGAATCTTTGCACAATTTCTCATTTAACCCCCCCCCCCAAGCTATTTGCACCCCTTACCCCTGTCTCCTTGGAGAGGATGCCGCCGTGAGAGGCAGAAGCCAGGCAGAGGATGCTTTCATTGCATTTTGCATTGCCATTCCATTAGAGCAGTTATGCAAGCAAGGGGGAGGGGTGCGAGCATGTTCCATTCTTGAGGCCCTTTGATCACTTTTGCTCTTACATAACTCCCCAACAGCTGGAGCTGTAAACTTTAAAATTGGCAGGATCATAGTTCGTATTGCGAAAGGACACTCAGCCCAAATTTGAAGAGAAACAGCTAGATATTTTTAGTGATTCCAGTATCTAGATTCCTAAGCATTTAGTGTGTGTGTGTGTGGGGGGGGGGCTGGAACAATTATTCTTTGCTAGATATCACCATCTTGATTGGTACTGTTATGCTTGGGTCTGGCTTGGGAGACAAGCGCCCTCTCTCTCTCTCTCTCTCTCTCTCTCCCCCCCAACACCAAGCTCTGGCTTATAACAACTCTTCTGTCAAGAGAACCAGAGGAATGCTCATTGGAATGCTCATGACTTCCAGGAATGAATCCACGCCAACATATGTTTTGTCCTCTTAGTGGCTCCTGGTCCTGTCTCACTTGGGAGAGCTACCCTCTTCTCAACAGTTTTTCTGTTTGTTCTTATCACGCTTCTCTCAAATATGCCCCTCCCCCTCCTGGTCTTCCTTGCTCTCTTTTGCCTATCACTTCCTCTTCTACCATTTCTCCCTCTGTTCTTTTCCATTACTCTCCTTTATTTTTTAAGTTTTTGCATTTAAGTTTCTTCCTTTGTTTGATTGTCTTAGTTTCTGAGTCTGAGACCGGGTCTTGCTACATAGACCACGCTGGCTTCAAACTTGAAATTCTTCTGCTCTAGTTTTTTGAATGCTGGGATTATACGCTTGGGGCTTCACATACAGCTTTAGACATGAACATTAGTCCATTGAAGTAGAAAGGAGTCTGTTTATTGCTGCAATAGTGCGTCATAATGAAAAGGAGAAAACGTAAACCCCACTCGTTCAAAGCTGTTATCTCTCCTACATAAAGCCAATGCCAAATGTAGAAATAGGTTTATGAAGAAATCATAAAACTTCCAAGTGGTTAAAATAAAATTAAAGAAAAACAAAATTGTCCTTTCCACAGTGAAGCAATTGGAGGGCATCACGGATACTGGCTAGCCATTCAAATATTTAGAGTGCTAAGATAACAAGAAAGTCACACATCTCATTTCCTTCTGTTAACCTTCCTTTCCCACCAAATAACTGAAATATAACCTGAAGAGAGGCTCTGAATTTGTATCTCCAGAAGTGGCAGGCCATTGGTGGGGAAGATAATGCCCGATGAGGTAGCCAACTGCTTTCTGCTTGGGCCTGAGGCCCACTCCTACAGGAGGGAACTCATGGCTGATTCTGTATAGGAGGGAACTCAAGGCTGATTCTGTAAACCTAGTAAAGAGCCCAGGGATAGTGAGGTCATGTGCCCTATGTGGGGAGCCTACTATTATTGTTTTGCTATATGGTCATGTTGTCAAATGCCTTCTATATTTTTACATCCATACATTGATGTTATGCCCATTCTTCATCCAAGAAACTTGGGTAGTTAACGCAGAAAGCTCTTAACTGGCCAATGTCTTGAAAATAACTGACAGTAGATTTCTCTGCCTTAAATGGATTATCTATATTGCCCCATTCAAGGCTCAGCAAATGTCCTATTCACTCTTTTATTACTGAAAAGTGACATTAAGACCAAGGCAATGCTTATAAAAAAAAAAGCATTTAACTGGAAACTTGCTTATATTTTCAAAGGCTTAGACCATTATCATCATGGCAGGGAACACTTCAGCATGAAGGCAGGGGTTAGACCAGTAGCAGGCAGAAAGAGAGAGAGAGAGAGAGAGAGAGAGAGAGAGAGAGAGAGAGAACCTAGGCCTCATGTGAGCTTTTGAAACATCAAAGCCCATTCCCAGTGACACACTTTCTCCAACAAGGACACACCTCCTAATCATTCTAACTCTTTCAAACAATTCCATTCCCTGGTGATTAAGCATTTAAATATTGAATGATAACAAGCCTATGGTAACCACCACAGGTAATGACATGAAAAAGGAACAGAAAGAATATAAGAAGATGAGAAGCTGTGGAACAAGAAGACATCTTCTGGGCATGAAATAACTGCAGCATTCATAAACCCACTGTTGCTGAGGTTATCTTCACAAGACCTGCATGACATTGGACCTGTGTCACCATTAAGAGAAGGGAACCTCTTGACAATAAAGTGTGGGGTTTTAAACTTGTGCTTTTTGAAATATGTTGATATAATGGAAAGGCACTAAATAAGGAACTTATTTGTATTAAAATTATAGGTGCATATCATGAATAATTTATTCTCATGGTCATAAATTGCTGGATTCCTTCCTCCCTTCAGCATTGAAGAGCTGATGTGTCTGTTTTTTCTTTCTTATAAAAATGTTGCTAGGCCAGGTCCACGAATATGCTCATAAGCCAAGGAATAATAAACTCTTCATGAAGTAAAACAGCAAGTGCTTCATTATGATAAATATGAGTAGTAAAGATGTGCCCTTGGAGATAAAGATATCTCAGCACTTACCAGTTGGCATGGATTTCAGAGTTGATGATTGACATTGTGGATCAATGATTTGGATGTAAATGCAAATGCAAGCCATCATCCCCTACATTGTCCTGCCTCCTTGTTAGGATGCTGCCAGAGATGACCTATGTCAGAAAAATTTCTGGCACTGTTATAAATTCATTTGCCGCTAGGCAACTTGTAAAAGTTACTTTTATTTGGCTGATGTAATTGTTTTCTTGGGGGCTAACTGTTGAATAAGCTCATCCTTTCTAGTTCTTTCTGAGCTCTGGTTGTCTGGTTCAACTCAGCTGATCTGGCTCAAACTCCTCTCCAAACTGACTGATTCAATCTGACTTCTCTTGTCTTCTCACTGAATTGCTCTGCTTGGAAAAAACTTCCTCTGAATTCCACAAAATGAACCTCACTGACTAGAGTGACTACAGGAACTGAACGGAACTGCATAAACTCAGCTGAACTGAACTGCATTCAACTGAACTGCACCAACCTACACTGATGTGAACTCACTCATTGCACTGACTCCCAATTGACTGAATTTCTCTGCACAGAACTGAACTGATTTACTCTGGGCTGCTATTGAATAGCTTTTCTTTTTCTGTGGTGTTCTTGTGACAGTAGGGCATAATCCTATTTTGTCAAATCTTTCTCTGATTCATTACTTTGTCTGTCCTTTAATTAGATATCATTGTTTGGGATTAAAGGAGTGTACTAAGGATGTGTCTGTATTTCAGCCAGAGGGATTAAAGGTGTATGGTGTATCTGCATTTCAGCCAGATCACAAAGACTTAGAAAGTCTTTGGAAGTGATCAGAGTAGCCGTGCTGCTGAATTAAAACTTCCCTACACAATTCTTTATAATAAAAAATTTCCCTTCCTCCTCCTCCTGCTCCTCCTCCTCCTGCTCCTCCTCCTCCTCCTCCTCCTCCTCCTCCTCCTCCTCCTCCTCTTCCTCCTTCTTCACTAAAAGAATGAGTTTGTATGCTTCAAAAGGAAGAATGTGTGCCTAGCTCTTATTATCTACTGGAGAGTTCACACTTACAGTAATCTGTGCCAATCATGACTTATTTGAAACAATCTTTCTTTTGGGGAGGTTTTCTTTGTATTATACTCAGATGAAAGAAATATAGGAAAGGACTTGATGTGAAGTGAGATATTTTAAAGTTTTCCATGCCTTATCTTTGCTTTCCTTCAAGCAGCCTCCTCCCCCAGAATGAGCATGATGAGAGTAGCTGGCTTGGCTATGCCACATGCTTTGTCTTCAGAAAGCCTTTCCCCACACATGCTGCTGTCCTCACTTGACAGATCTGTAAAATGAGGTGCTGACAAGATTAGTAATATGCCTAAGGTCTGACAGCTAATGAAAGGTACAGACAGATTTGTATTCAGGCATGCTGACCTTGAAACAAGCCTAAAACTTGCTGTAATGCTATCCCACTGTTGAAGATAATAAGAATTAATGGTTTGTTACAAAAATTACAGAAGTCATACTTTAGGTTTAGGTTCTGAATTAGGCACTGAGGATATTGAAGCAAACATGATCACTGTCATCATGGAACCTAGATTATGGAGAGAGATTTCAACAAGATAATTAAAAAGCAATTCATATACTTAGAATTATTATGCACGAGGAGCACCTATAAGATGATATCTATTTACTCGCTGACTAAGTGGCATTTAAGGTGACATTAGAAATAGTAAAATGATGGCAGAGATGGGAGAGATGTCAGAAAGGGTCTGGGGTAGTGAGTATTTTCAAAGATGCAAGGTAGAGAGTTCCATTGTTCCAACTACACTAAGTTCATTAAAAGCATAGTTTGTGCTTAAAAGTATTAGATACAATATGTACTTGCTTTTATATGGTTATAACTAGACCATATTTTACTTAGAACAGTAGCTACATAGTCATAAGGTTTAGAACCAGATGTCTTATGATAATCAAAGCCTGAAAGGTAAGAAATGAATGGTAAGGGGTTGAAGAAGCAGTTCAAGGCAGCCAGAAGGGATTCCAGCCAATATGGAAGGACAAAGTCTTTGAAGATGTTGAGTCGCACAAATGTGAAAGGATGCCATATCATAGGGGTATGCATTGCTCCCCTCTTTTCCTTAGTATCATAAGATGTGATTGTTCTATTCCCATGTAATCCACAGGAATCAAATTTTGAATGAGTTATAAAATCAAGTAACTAGACTTTGTAGAGTAAATAAGCTATCCAATTGAATAGGGAATGCAGAAACAAATACTGTGTAATGATTCAGTAGAAGAGTGGCATTTCATGTTAACAAGGAAAACACCAGCAAGTAAGCATCCAATGGCAAAATAATTGAGATTTCTTACTCTTTACAGCAAAATAAGTTGCAAATAGAAGACTTCAAGTACATTTTGTATTCTAAAATTCTGGAAGTATTCATGGGCAAATAATTGTATAGTTCTTTTTTGGGAAAGAGCCCACTAAGAACCAGGACCCGTTTATACATTTCTCCAGTCTTGCTTGACTGTTCTGTTCCACAGTCCTCGTACTAACCACAGGTTTGTAGACTCTAAAGTCTCAGTTGAGACTTTGTGGATAAGCAAGTAGCTTATTGGTGTTTATCCCATCTCTACCCTTCTGTTCTTGGAGTTAATGTCTGTTTACCAAGAAAGCAGTAGCATTTCAAGCTGCAAGGGAATTCAAAACGATAGTTAAAGTAAGACTCTATAAGAATGTAAGACTTCGAGACTCCTGAACCATAAGACAGGAGCATGTTGTCCTCTTAGAGGCTCTACCCAGCAGCTGACTCAGACAGACCCAGATACCCACAGCCAATCAGCGGATGGAGCTTGGGAACTTTTACAGAAGTATAGGAGGAAGGATTGTGGGCCCCAAAGGGAAGAGGAACTCCACAGGAAGACCAACAGAGTAGACTAACTTGGATCCTTGGGGCTCTCAAGTCTGAACCACCAACCAAAGAACATACATGAGTTGGACCCAGGTTGGAGTGTATGTAGCAGATGTGCAGGTTGGTCTTCATGTGGATCCTGAATAACTGGAAAGGAGGCTATCTCCAAAGCTGTTGCCTGTACGTGGGATATAGTCTACTAGCTAGGCTGTCTTGCCTGGCCTTAGTGGGAGAAGAAGTGCCTAGCCTCACAGAGACTTAAAGTGCCAAGGTAGGGGGATACCCAGGGGGACCCCCACCTACTCAGAGGAGAAGGGGATGGGGGATGGGGGAAGGTTTGTGGGAGGGGGTGACCAGGAGTGGTGCAGTGAGCAGGATGTAAAGTGAATAAGTAAAAAAAAAAAAAAAAAAAAAATTGAAAAATTGTAAGACTTCTTTATAATAATTTTGTGTACAAGTGTGTGTGTGTGTTTGTGTTTGTGTGTGTGTGTGTGTGTGTGTGTGTGTGTGTGTGTGTGTGTGTGTTCTGGGGCTTTTAAATGTAGGCTTTGAAGCACCATTTTCCCTCAATTAATATCAGTAGTTCCATCTCTCACGCAGAAGTTCTTTAATATACTCCAAGAGCTCGAAATGCCCACAATTAAAACAGGAAAAATTATATCTTACTTTCTTCAACCTCTCACACTTTACATTAAAACTTAGCATTCTTGCCAATGATGAATTCTGACAACAAAAGACATCAGTATTAGTGTTTACCTGTGCTATCATCCTACGGTTAGCATTGATATCATTTACCTTCAGCACTAATTGTGAATGTATGAGCCTTGTAGATAGCGATAACACCCTGAGTGCACCTGATTGTGCCTAAATTTGAGACTCATGTTAGCCTTATTTGTTTGTGTGTTTAAAAAAATAAGAATATTTGTGTTTGGAGGGATGGTTCATCCATTATAATAACTTGCTGCTTTTTCAGAGAACTCAGGTTTGGTTCCCAGCATCCACATGGAGGCTCACAACTGTCTAAAATTCCAATCTTAGAAGACCTAAACTCCCTCTTCTGACTTCCACACTCTCCTGGATGTAGGTGATATATCCTTAAGCACATACCCATACAGATAAAATAAAATAATAAATATTTTTCTATGAACATTTATCTCACTTTTATTTTAAGATATTTTGGGAAGTGTATTTCAATACAGTTGAATTCTTTTATACACCTTTCTGTTTTGTACATTTTACACTGTTATTTGAAAGTGTGTCTGTGGGCTCAAAATCCAAGGCTTCTGTATTTTAAAAGCATCGAGAACATTGTCCAAAGGTTATGTACACAGGAAAGACAATTGTCAGAAAAACAGCCCTCACCCTAATCACCCATCTCACTAGATGATTGTAGAAGGTTTTGGTCAGCACACACGACTCAGATCTTTCTTCCTTCTAGTCTTGGGCAGTGAAAAGGATGCCAGGTATGCGCTTCTCCATGACTGTCTCCCTTGAGATTGGCAGGGTCTTCTCCCTACTACTCTGCATCAGTGGGTGCAGGTGTGGCATTGTGTGTATATGTGTTTCTGCCCAAGAACACATATGTGGGGGTTGGTTTTCTTCCACCAGTAGGCCCTGGCTATTGATGCTAGGCTGTCAGACTTTGTGGCAAGCACCCTAGTACACTGAACCATTTTTCCATCTCATGATGGAAGGTTTAATACTTTGACTTCTCCTGTTAGCAGAGTATAGAAATTTGCCTAATTTTATGTGGCTTTAGAGGGCACAATTATCCTATAGGGATTCATGCTTAATCATGAGCCTCCGTACACTAAAAATATTGTAAGTCAGAAAGAGAATTAGGCAAAATAGTTAATCTAGGGGAAAAAAACTGTTAGCTTTACTAAAAGTCAAAACAATGAAAATAAAAGCAAGGTTTTGAGGCTGCCTATCAATTTAAGAAAGTTTAAAATATTGTCAAATTCTGTTTGATAGGGATGCACGAGGCTAGGCAATCATGTCTGATTGTTTTTATTGCTATTTATTAAAGATGTTAGTTGTGGATATCTTCTGCCATGATCATTCCACATCTAAGAACTTACCCTAAAACAGTGATCAGAAATGCAAAATAGATATATACACTAAGATATTCACTACTACTATTTACAGTTGCAGAAGATTGGAACACAGTGTACACTGAGTTTATATGAAATGACGTCTAAGATCATTTGTCTTATCTTCCCTATGTGTTATCAGCCCTTCCAAGAAAATGATTAAGGAGTAGGCTGGCCTTTTCACTTTCAGGAAGCTACACGTTGTACATCAGGAAATGGAAGTAGTGCCCAAGAACTGTCCTCTTTGGAAAGCAAGTTCACATTGAGGTAGTCAAACCAGCGAGGAGACTGGGAAGACACAAACAGCAGAATAGGGAAGGTCCTCAGACAGGAGACAGGGCCCTGTGAATCCCATGCATTGTGAGACTTGTGCTTCCCTCCTGAATGTCACTCTTGTATGGGAAGGAAATGGAGGCATGGAGAGATGCCCAGCCTGAGCCTGCAGGCTGCCCACCTTGGCCTACCCTAGTTAGAGGAACTTGGTTCAGACTGAATTTACATTTCCAAAGTATGTGGAGTGGATTAAAGACCAGAAGTAGTTTTCTGAGTATATAATGATTCATTGAGAGAGAGGGAAATGGCAGAGGAGATGGGATTGTCAATAGTATTTATTCTTGGGTTTCCACTTAATCTGGCAGGAAATAAAGACTAGGACTTAATTTGGTTTAAATGTGAAGATTCTGAATCCTTGAACTTGTGTCAAACCTGATACCGCATGCTTCCTATTAGCTATACCTCTTCTTTGACATCTCTGCTGTGAGAAGTGAGAACACTCCATTTGGCCTGCTCAGTGGTTTTGACTAGAAAGACAGGTGACCAAGGTGTACTGAGCAAGGTGTCTGTGCGCAAATTCTCAAACTCGCAAATTTGAAGGAAATGGGAGTCTCCAGTGTGCTTCCACAGAAGGAGACCTAATGTTCAAAGAACAGCTTAAACCACCACCAGGACAGAGAGACCAGGAAATGAAAAAAAAAACCAGTTTGTCTACTTTTCACTCATGAGGCAGAAATTGGGTCACAGCCTGTTCCAACCCAGTCCTCAGGTAGGACACTCAAGCTGCCAAGTATTCTGATTGGATGCCACAGTGGGCCTTGAAACTGCAAATAGCTCCAGGATTTAAGGCCAATGAAGGCAGAGGAGTTGACAGCATCAGTTTAAACAACTGAGGAGCCACAGAGAACTAAAAGTCAGATGACAGAGCCCGCTCTGAAAAACACACTCCTCTGATGCAGGGACCCAGGACTTTAAGGCACACAACCTGTGTGGCTTTGGTTTCGAAACTAGTTTTCAGGAGTTTGTGCAAATAAAAATGATTGTTCTTTAAGATTGTTCATATGCTTCCAAGTCTAGAACTGGATGTCATAGAACAGAGAAATAGAATCCCACCCTACAGAGTAACTTTAGCTTGTGGGGGAAGCCCTGAGTATATGAAGTCCCGAGCAAATGTTGACATGGGCATAGCCATATCAATAATTCCAAAACATCAGACACATGGCAGAGCTTTTGGTCCGAGAGAAAATGCTGACATCCTGTGCAGAAAATATTCCCTATAGTGTTCTATTTTTACAGCCTAAAGACTGCTTTTACTGTGATTAGCTAAACCTGCCTCATTGATGCAGCTACATACCATAAACTCCACCTACTGTTCTATCTGCATGCAATAACCTTATGCTTCTACTCAACTGTATACAACAAAAACAATCAGTTTGCAGTGTTCTTCTGTGTCTTTGTCAGGAAGTCCAAGCTTGATCCCAGCTATTTCCGTGTGTCTGTTTGTCTTTACTTCATTCTCTTGCATCCCTTAGTCAGGGCTAAGTCGCTGGAGCCATGCAAGGAGGTAGCAGTGACAGCACTGTGTCTTAATTTCATGGCTGGGGATAAGGGCAGGGTCACTGGTTATGGTTTTGCTAGTCTCCTCCTCCAGCCTCTGCTGGGCTCTGTTAAGTCCCATGCAAAGGAGTTCAGCGTGTCAAAGTGGATCTTTATGGACTTCGGGTGCTATAGATATCGCCAGAGTTCTCTGCATTCCCTGAGTGGCTGATGCCTATATAGTGAGGAGGACCCAACAACTAGGAAGGATAGGTAATTTGTGCATGATCTTAAAAGTAGTCAGTATCCTGACAAATCCACACACCTGACCCATTTGTTGTTGAAGTCTGCCTAATGTTGGGAGTCTTTGAAGATCTCCAGAATCCTGGGCTTTGGATGCTTTATGTATTTTAATGTGCTTCCCCCAAACACAGCTCTTCCCTTCTGGGGTTATATATAGATCCAAAGTAAATTGGTGTAATACTAATCAACATTTCTGACTGTGCCATCTGAGGTACTTCTGAGACGTGGTAAGAATGCCCAGGTCTTAAGCACTTAATTGCTTATGTTGCCATCAAGGCTTAGAAGGCTTAGAAGCCCAGAGAGGCTCCAAGCAGCCTTATTCTTATGCCACATAGTTTGGCCATTTGCTGTATCTTCTATAAATTCTGTTGACAAAACTACTCCTAGAAGCTTTTATTAGAAAGTGGTAGAAATACTGTGATGTGTTTCTTGACTCATTTACAATTAGTATCTTTGTCTCCTTTTTCCCCAGGTAAGAGCTTGGCGGGCTAACATTAAGCCCTGACTCTGCCATAACTTTTCTCAGATATGTGCGATTCACAGGAATCAAACAACCTTGGACTCCTTCCTTCTTTTACAAAATGGTTCTAGCACCGTGATGACATAGGTTGCACACTACTCCGTGATCAATTTTTCTTATCACATGATCACTGATGAGATGAGGTTGGCAGCGGAACAGTGAACAAAGACTGACAGATAACATTTCTACTCCAGGCATACAATAATGTCCCTTAACTTAAAACAAAACAGAACATTTCTTTTTAAACGTCATTACATTTATTTATCCACTGGAGGGGAGTTATGTATGCATAGGGCTGGGTACATGTTATGGAGGTCAGAGGACAACTTGCAGGAGTCAGGTCTCTCCTCTGGGCACTAGGAATCAAACTCGGCTCATCAGCCTTGGCAGCGAGCATCTTTACCTACTGAGCCATCTCACCCGCCTATTCTGAATCTTCCTTCCTTCCTTCCTTCCTTCCTTCCTTCCTTCCTTCCTTCCTTCCTTCCTTCCTTCCTTCTTTCCTTCCTTCTTTTCTTCCTTCTTTTTCCTTTTCCTTTCTTTTAATTGGAGACAGGATCTTTCTGTATAGCCCTGGCTATCTTGGAATTCACTAAGAAGATCAGGCTGGCCTCAGAGATCCACCAGCTTCTGCCTCCCGAGTGCTGAAATTAAAGGCATGTGCTACTGCCCCAAGCTCCTTATCCTTAACTCTTTTAATTAAAACTTTATTTGATCTAAACAGAGGCAAAAAGGAAAAATGTTTTCAACATGAGTTATGGACTCCTGAGAGAATCTAGGTCATAGATAAAATAGACGCATTCTGAAAAAGTTTCCATGATAATTTCTTCAAGTCTGCACATGTAATTCAACTTTGAGTCCAGAACATTCTTCAACAAATCTATGGGAAATTTACGTGAGTTCTTTAGCAGGAAGGAGGCATGTCATGATGTGTGGTGCCAATTGTGTCATACCTTGGGTGTATTATGTGACACCTGTACCTTAAGTTTATCACCTCAGTGGCCTACTTGGCAGTAAGTAATATGGCCTCTCAGAAGTGAACAGGACAAGCCATAGGCATCTGGCACTCAGGTGTTTGCTTTGTAGCTCAGTTGTGTCAACAATTTTTAAACGATGTATTTGCCACTGGCAGATTTGTGGAGGGGGGGGGACCTCTTTGGCTTTACAACCCTAAAAATATCACCAGTGATAACAACAGATTTTAGATATGTCATGCTCACAGGTACTAAATGTTCTTTGATTAATTTACGTGTGTCAATTTAGTTAATTCTCATAGCATGGGCCAAATGATCGGTAAATAACGGAGGTGGGAACTGAAGGTCCCACCTTCAGTTATATGACCCCAAAGACCACTCTAAAAAATCCACTGTATTCTAGAATCTTCTGTCATGAATTCACTCATGGATTACAGATTCTGGTCTTTGTAAATTTTCTTCCCTAAGCTGTAGCTAACAGAAAAAGGAAATCATGGTATTCAGAAGTAGCTGAACCGTAGTCCTCACATATTCTCCTTTGCTATACTTGAAACATTTTTTTTGAAAGTGAGAGGCTCTCACTGGGTTGAAATGGTTTGTGTAGCATGAGACAGGATTTCAGGGCTTCAGGACATGGACTGAAAGGCTCATCACATGCCTTGTTCCAGAGGAGTGCCTGCGAATCTTTGACATGTCAGAGCCTAAACACCATGGTGAGCAGTGCTATCACTTTCCTAAAAGGAATCTTCCCTCATGTCCATGCCTGTGAGTGCTACAAGGCTCCCTCCAGCCAACCGAGCAGGCTTCCAGCCCCCAGAGAGCAAGACAATTCCTTTGGACAGGCTGGCAGAAGGACAAGTCATGATTAGACACTGAGAGTCTGTTTGTGTGATCTGAGATTGCCACATAGTCAGGAATGGAATCAGCACAACGTGGACTTCCTCACGTTCCTGGTAGCATGTGGTGACATCTGACCAAGCAGAGGTCTTCAATAAATGTTGATGGATGTGATAAAGACTTACATAATGGCATGCCACATATGAAATGTTCCCACAATAAAGAGAGACATAAATAATATAAATAATATTTTGGATACAGTGTTTGGTGTGAGAAATTTATAGTTTCATAGCTTGTAAAATGCTAGGGCTAGAAAGGTGATCAGAGGCACAAAAATCTTCAGCTCCCCTATTTTTATAATAAAAACAGATTCTAATGATATAGTGACTTCCCCAAAGGCTTTTTTCTCTGTCTCTCTCTGTGTCTGTCTCTGTCTGTCTCTGTCTCTCTCTTCACCCCAACATATGTATGTATATATACATGTATGTGTCCATAATGTATATATACATATATGTGTATACACATGTATATATACATATATACAAGTATATATACCTATGTATACACATATATACACATTATGGACACATACATGTATACATATATATTTGTTCAATAAGAATGCTATGTAAGCTTAGATTTAAAAAGTTATATATATATATATTGGTAAGGGTAGTGCTTGTTTTAGAAAGATCTTTCTTTTGGAAATTGGAGTAAATATCTGATTTTTGGTCCACTGGCTCAGATCTTCTACATATCTGAGGATATATCAGGAAAAGTGCACTATCTCGGCCTATTATCACTCCCACAGTAAGGTCATGTGCACTATGTGTGGAAGAAAGAGGCATTAATTTCATAGTCCTTTGCGCTCTTCCTAAGAATACTTATTGACTGCATAACAAAAGTGTATCCAAATACTTCTGAGGCTATGCCTTTATTTGTAAAATATTTTGGGCATGTCATCTTAAAAACACATACATGAACATTTTATAGTGGACTACTCTGTCATTTACATATGAACAATACATGAAATAGAAAATAGGCTGATGTAAGAGTGAAATATATGAGCACATGGGTGTCTTAGATACATCCTTTCCTATTGCTGTGAAGAGACACAATAACCGAGGCAACTTATAGAAAACATTTAACCGAGGACTTGCTTACAGAACTAGGGGTAGATCCATGACCATCACAGCAGAGAGTTTGGCAATGGGCCAACAGACAGGGATGGTGCTGGAGCAGTAGCTAAGAGCTCGCATCCTGATCTGCAGACCGCAGACAGAGGGCACAAGACTAGCCTGGCATAGCCTTTTGAAACCTCTTTGAGGAAGACCATACTTCCTAATCCTTCCTAAGCAGTTCCACCAACTGGGAACCAAACATTCCAATATATGAGCATATGGGGGGACTATTCTTATTCAAACCACCACCATGGGCTTTATCTTTTAGATCATTACTTGTGTGGATAATTAATGAGAAAAGTAGGAAAAAATGAGAAGGAAACGTTAATTTCAGCAACCACCCTATGAACTGCACGAGTTGAGGACGGTAGCCTACTTGGGTGCGGCCAGTCCATTACCTACCCTCAATATCAGTGAACGCCATTCAGATCTCACATCACCATCCTTTAGCATAGATCAATAACTCTCTTTTTTGTTTTGCTCATATGTTCATCATGTCCTCCAATTATCTCTCATAAAGATCAGATAAAGTTCCTCACGGTTTTGTTTTCTATTGCTACCTACCTGGTTTTTAGAGTCAAGAGTCTAGTGACAGAGTGAGAAGCCATGATCATAGGGCATTGATCCTTGGTCATCTGCCTGGTCTGTCTCCAGTGCTGGCATATATGAGGTGTTCAGTTGTGTGCAGTGAGCACCACAGCTTGTTCTGTGTGATTTCTTCTCTGTTCTCATGGAGCACTCACATTCAGTTTGTGTTTCAGGTCTTCTTACTGGATGCTAAAACTACCTGGTTTACTTCATGTTCTTGCCTCAGACTCCCTTCCTCCTGTCCCTTTTTCTAGTCCTTCTATATACACAATGCACACATACACAGGCAGACAGACAGACAGACACACACATGCACACGCACACAAGCGTGCACACACAATGTAACTCTTCTGTGAATCTTTGCTGGAGACTTTTCTCTTCCCATGATGTGCGCTGCTTTCCTACTTAGCCACTCCTTCTCAGCATCCTCAGTGTGCAGCAGCACAAAGCCTAAGCTCAGGTTTCCTGCACTTGCTTCCTCTTTGTTCTTGTAGCTGAACAGAGCCTGTGGGACACAGTGGAATGCAGGGCAGCCCGGGAGTCAGGAGACTTAGCCCATTAATACCAGCCCTTCTCTAAGCTAACTATTCAACTCAACAAACCATGGCTCTTTCATTAGGATTTTCTTCTTTCGTTAAGTACTAGGGCTGTAGCTTAAACATTTTACATTTTCTTCCCATATCCAAGACTGAGGTATATGTTTGTTTTTCCCCTTTCCCCAGAGTAGAGGTCATTCCTTCCTTTTTAAATAATGTCCATGTATTTGACACATGACCCATAAAAGGTGCTTCATTATCATCTAAAACGATCTTGTGGTTCTCAGTTGCTAGCAAGAACTTTTTATAGTCAACCCCGCAGGACTGCTGGGAAGAATGCTGCCATTAGGCCTTTGAGGAGAGGCTGATTACATGTGTCCAGCTCCGGGCCAGCTCCTTCCCACACCACTAGCTTATTGATTTCAACTCTGGGGTCTCCGTGTCTGTCTTATGCAGCCGTCATTTGGAGGTGACAGTTACTCCACTTCAGCTCCCCTCAAACAGTACAATCTTTCAGTGTTTCAAGGTTTTGCTCACCCACATCTCTTCTGGTGTCCCTGACTCTTAGCCACCAGAACCATGAAGGCTATGTGTCACCTGAGGAGGTCATGGGACCTGCCTAGAGATATGAGCACTATTCCAGCCAGTGTTTTTTGGGGAGGTTCCAACGTGACAGGACATTTAAGGAAGCAATTGAGAACCAGGCAAGGGTCCAGGGGGAAGGGACAGGGACAAAACACAGCTGCTCACTTAGTCCTTGGGCAGTAAAGACTGAAACACACTGTTCCTGTTCCAGCAGCTCAAAGGAAGGTGACAAGTAACTTGAGAACAGGGAACTTAATTATCACCAAAGCTTCCTGGGACACATATAGGATGTTCTTAGCACTGATTCTCCAGCTTAACGCTTGCAGCCCCGGCCACTGTGTCTGACCAGGAGAAAATGAGGAAAAGAAGGATCTTTGTTCTTCCATAAAACTTACACTTGCTTCTGGGTTGATTCAGTGTAAGATAAAAGCACAGAACTGAATATTAAATGCAAAGCGTCCCCATGAATGTGCAATGCAGATAGTCTTGGTACTTTCTGTATTTTATGTAAAATGTAACCGTTTCTCAAAGAAGTTTGTCTCTTCCACTGAGGGGTGGATCCATGTAAACATTCCTGACCACCTCCCCTCTCTGCACCTGTCAGAGATCAGGCTGTCTCCTAAGTACTAGGGACAGCAAGATAAAAGAGTCATAGTCACAGCTTTGCAGGCTTGGCTCAGCTACATATACTTACCTCAAAGCACCTATCCCAGGTTGAACTTATTTTGTTTGACTAATTCTGCTTTGTTTCTCCCATTCAAATAACAGCTGTCCACAGGCAAGGATCTTGCGCAGGATTTCTATTCTTACGTGCCTCACACCCAGTCCCTTGACAGGCAGGTGATAGGGCGTACTCAATAGAATATGGTAAGTGGGTGTGGCAATTGCCTGTGAAACCCATTTGCTGGATGAAGGACTTATCAACAGTGGATACTGTAATGGATAGTGCTGAGTAGAAAGTTTCTGAAAGCTAGAATCATTGTGAACTAAAATTTGAAATTTAAAGTTACAGGAGTCATACTGTTAGACTATACAGAATTGTAGAGATGATATTATGTGTAGATTCTGAATAACAGCTGCCTAATTTCTTTCTTTCTTTTCTCCTTTAGGATAAAAGCTTAGAATGAAGCTTCCCAACAGATATGAAAGAAAAAACATAACATGACTTCAATATTTTGCTGTAAACCTGACACCTCTTTCCCTGACCAGCTGGCCAGACACATTTCAGGGCAGTGGGCTGAACATTTTGAGAGAGGAAGGAAGGCACTATAGCTCTTTGCTTTCCTCTGGAAAGCCTCAAAGGCATGTTAGCCATTCCTAGTAGCACATGGATTTTTTGAAAGCCCTTGTGCCTCCTGTCCCACCCATGGGGTTCAGGCTGCCGAGTGGGAACCTAATAATGAACAGGCTATTTTGCTGGAGAGATGCCAAACTGCAGCAGCCAGTATTCATGGCCCCTCTGTCAACAGGTGCAATCGCCTAGAAAGCTTTGTGGTCCGGGGTGTGACAGGGTGAAGACAAGCTGGGCTGCCAACAAATGTGTCATTTGGTAACTCTTCTGATTACCACCTACACAGCGCAAGAAAGAGCAAAGCTTCTCACCCACCCCAAGTGCAGACAGCCTTTAATGAGGACACATTTCTCCTGTGAGGCACAACTGCTGAGGCCAGCATTCAAGGAGGAAGTTCATCCTCTTCCCTAACAGTTTCTCAGGGCAGACAGAGGTCAGAAACCTAGTAACTCATGAAGTCATTGATCATTCACATTGGACTGATGTTTCAGCTTGACCCTGGCACAGCTGGCAAGATGCAAGGTAGGAAAGAAGGTGAGAACTGGAAAATCATGACCAGAAACTTAAGCCAGAGATTAGAATTTATACTTCAGGATGGCCAAAGAACTAGAATAAACACTCATGTTCACTGTAAGCTTAATAATATAATTATGAGATGAAATTCTTAAAGTCAGAAAATAACGTTTCCTAATAAAGCAACAGAAATTAATATCAGACCTCAACAGAACCATTAGAAACCATAATTGTATGATTTTGCTTAAGAGATGGAAGATAGTAATTACCATTTGAAATCTGTGTGTGTGGGGGGGGAAAAAACAACAAAATGGGGGTAAAATAACTGGTATTGGGATTGAGAATGAAGAAATATTATTTTATTAACATATGGTATGATTATATATGTAGAAAGTCTGAGGTAACCAACAAAACAGTTAGATCTAGTGAGTGCAGCAGAGTTTTATAATACATAATGAATGTAAAAAGTTAATCACTTCTCTCTATAAAAGCAATGAATGAAAGGAGTTATAAATTAATAAAGGCATTATCATTTACACTCATCTCTCCAAGATAAATAAATACTTAGTTACCTGTTTAACAAAATATGTACAAAATTCTGATGCAAGAGATAAAGAATTGTGTAAATGGAGAGGTATCCCATGTCCATGGACATCAAGATTCAGCAATGTGTTGTCTCAGTCAGAGTCACAGCGTGTTATCTTGTGGATAACAACAAACTAATTACAAAATTTATATGAGGAAAAAAATCAAACAAGACATCAGGATGCCAACTCAGTGTTGAGCAAAGTTAGAAGAATCACTCTGCTCAACTTTAAGACTGTGGAGAAAGCTATTGTCATCGAAGCAGTGCAGTATTGGCGAAAGAACAAACAGACCAATGGGTTGGAGCAAAGAACACAGAAATAGGCACATAAATACAGTCAACTGATCTTCGGCAAATTGGCAAAAGGATCACACTTGGGAAGAGAGATTTTCTCAACAGATGTTGGAGGAACTGGCCATCCACATGCAAGATGAGGAGTTAGCTGACCAACCTTATGATTTGAATGAGAAATGACCTCCAGAGTCTTATGTGTTTACCATTTGGTGGCACTCTTTGGGAAGACTGTAGAATCTTTAGAAGGTGGAACTTTGATGGAGGAAGTAGGTCATAGAAGGCAGGCCCTGGAGTATTACATCTCAGACTTACCTATTTACCCTCTGCTCCTGACTGTGGATACAATGCAAGCAGCTGCCTCATACTCCTGAGTCCACACCCCTCTACTGCAATGGATTATGTATCCTTTCATACTACAAGCCAGAATAAACCCAGCCTCTCAATAAGTTGTTGGGTTTTTTTTTTTTCCCAGATATTTTCTCACAGCATGGAGAAAGATAATTAATAAAGAAAATTTGTATCTGAAAGTGGGATTATGATGTGACCATGTAGTTCTTAGGCTCTTGGAAGTGATATTCAGGGAGGCAATGGAAGAGTTTGGAAGTCTGGAATAGAAAAGCCATGAAATGATATAAGCAGAACTCAGGGGATGATTCTGGTGGAAATTTATAAGGGCTAAGAGAAATGTGGACGATGGATTCCCAGTTCATGAGGATTCAGAGGGGATTGAGGACTCTATTAGGAGTTGAACTAGGAATCATTTGTGATCCTTTCTGGACAAGTCTGTCTTTATTCTGTCCCTGTCCTGAGAACTTTAATGAGGTTGAACTTAAAAGTAATGGACTAATTACAAGTCAGGTCAGCAGTCAGGCATGTTATGGCTCTCTGGTTTTACTTACATCCATAGTAAAAAAGAAACTGAGGTAGTCAGATATAAAAGAAGTGCAATTTGTCAAGGAGAAGAGCACAAGCAAGTTTAAATTCTCAGGACAGGTGATAAAAACTGAAGTGTTGAGAAATCAGCCCAATTCAGAAGTATCCTGTTCTTCATGGGGCAATAGTGAAGGTGCTTTGTGGACCATAACCTGCCCACTCAAGGCTCCAGCTAATGAAAAATGCAAATTTATTTGAAATGAAAACATCTGAGAAGGTAGCTGAAAGAATTCCCTGATGAAAAATAGCTCCTAGAAAATTAATCTTGTAGATTCAGCCTCCAGAGCATACAGAGACCACTAGTGATATGGTCTAGGTACAAGGTTTTATTCTATTCTAAGTTGGCCACAGAAATTGGTAGGACTGTCCACATGGTATTGGTTTCATAAGCATGATGAGACATATATGATTTAGAGGGGTCATGGAGATTTGCTCTATAGTTCAAGAAAGTAGTGTCTGGCAGGGTCAAAGATCCTCAAAGACCGCTGTGAGAAGCTGTGAGGTTTACATAGAGATTTCAAGGGTGTTGGAGAGGCCAAAAGCTTCAACAAAAATAATCGAAATTCTAAAACATTATAGATTTCTATGAAAATGTTGATGTAACTGATTTTAAAGGAAGTTGCAGAAATTAGCGAGGAGTCAAAGAAAATCAGATTCGACATTGCCTGCACTGAGAAACTTTTTATTACAAGGAACTGCTAAGGTTTGAAGTTTCAGTGGTGCAGAAGTTAGCATTAGTTTAGCTTGTACAATACCCAATGTACACAAATATCCCTATGAAACAGTTGCAAGTGAGAACCTCAATACCCCTATAGTCATTTGAAAAATGTAAGCCATAGTTGAAAATTGTCCTAATCTGGTTCAAGAGTCTTTAGCAGAAAGATTTATCATACATTTGTATAAGAGTCAATTCTAAGTTTCTCCTTTCAGTACTGAGACTTGGTACCTTGCACATGGTAGCGAGGCAACTTACCAAGAGAACCCACATAATTCACTGTGATTTCTTCCAAGTGTGCTTATACAACTCCGGTTTCGCCTGTGTAAGATGAGTGCTTAGAATTAAAGGTTCCAATTTCTAGCCTTGATCTTTGATCCTTCCCTGTGTTCTGCAAGGGATTCTTTCCTGCCCCTAGGAGCATGACTGATAGATGTAGGAAAGAGTCGAGGCCCAAGAAAATGGCAGAAAAATAAATATATGGATTATTGCTTTGAGTCAAAGAAAATCAGATTTGACATTGCCTGAGCTGAGACACTTTTCATGACAATGAACTTCTAAGGTTTGAAGTTTCAGCGTTGCAGAAGTTAGCATTATTTATTCTAGTTTGCACAATACCCAAATTATACAAAAATAAGAACAGAAAACTGCATGCCCATCTAACCAGGGATCATGAATGTAAATATCAGAAATAAAAGCAACCAATAATTTCAGGCCCCACTGAATTTAGCAGTTCAGCTGTAGAGAGTTCATATATACAGTTTAAGCACAGGGTTATTTAAACCTACTTGGTGTGTCCCAAACATCTTGTGACAATTTAGATAGTAAGTGCACAAAAAGAGGTCTGAAGACCTAGAAGTAAGAAGAGTGAATGAGGTCTCAATAAAACTCCTGCAAACTATACAAGTAAATTATATATTCCATCTTCAACAGCATATTTAGTGAATATAATTAAAATACATATTAATGTAACCAATGATGTATAGTAATACAAGTTAATGATGATGAGTTTTTTTGTTTTTGTTTTTGTTTTTTTTTTTTTGTTTCTGGTTTTTGGTTTTTTGAGACAGGGTTTCTCTGTGTAGCCCTGGCTGTCCTGGAACTCACTTCTGTAGACCAGGCAGGCCTCGAACTCAGAAATCCACCTGTTTCTGCCTTTCAAGTGCTGGGATTAAAGGCGTGCACCACTACTGCCCAGCTAATTATGAGATATTAATGTAACATTTGGTACATGCTATTGTTGTACAGAACATTTTTACTTTTCTGTCCTTATTTATTCCAGTGGCATACTTATCTTCTCTCGCCACTTATGAAGGGTGTGGCCATATGACTCTACCAATTGTACATGAGTCTCTGACAGTCTTCTTGTTCTCCTATTCTGTTCCAGGACCATAACATACCTCAGATAGAAATTTCTGAAATAATAAAACACACAGGAAAAGCTAAACTTAACCCCAAAGTAGAGTCGAAGCTGACCTCAAAACTTAGCAGAAGAAATAAATGTTTCTGTTGAAAACCATGGAGCTACCAGGCTATGCTTACATTTTCTGCTGATTAGCATATAACTTTGTAAAAACAAAACAAAATAAAACAAAGCAACCAGGCAAACAAACAAACACAAAAATCTTTCTAGGACAGAACATTGTAGTTATAAAATCTATTCTAGGTCCATGGAGAGACACTATTTCGTTTGCTTGGGTTACATCTGTGTCAATTACTGTGTCTGGGATTAAGAAAACAAATGGATTAGGAAAACCTAGGGGATTCCCTTAGCATTGACAGTAGGCTACATTTGGTAACACTGGTGTTCTTGATTGCCTCCTATAGAAATAGAAGAAAATTGACAGGAGAAAAAAATATTAGAAATGTAGTGTAGCTAAAACCCCGAGCTTCTCTTTTTGTTCATTTATTGTGCCTCTCATATTTAAATGCTAATAACTTAAATTGTTGATTTATAAGGTCTGGTTGTCTGATTTTCTCAGTTACCATTGACTTTTCTTGATTTTTTATTGGCATTTGGTTCTGTTTCACTGGTGGGCATATTTGTAAAGGAATCCCTTTATAAAATAGTGCTTCCCCTGCCACCCTGCAAGTGTGACTGCGGTACTCTACAGCATTAACTGTAGCCTCCTATCTGAAATTGGAAGAGGTGTTGAATCCGATGACTCCCAACATTCACAAGGAGACTAAGAAAAGACATCTTGCTCATCTAATGAGTCCTTCTGGAAGGAGGACTATAGGTTACCCAGAGGGTCTAAGGATGGTTTGCATGTATTGAATTTCCTGCTGATGCCAACAGAGAACAAGAGTTTTCTCAACAGCTTAGAATGTGGGCAAGAATGGGAGAAAAAAAGGGAACTTTAAAGTCATAACTCTTATCATGCCTTTCATGTCCAGCCTCAGTGACAGCTCTTCCTCTATTCCAAACGCAGTGGTTCTCAACCTTCCTAACACTGCCACCCTTTATCCAGTTCCTCATGGTGTGGTGTCCCCAGCCATAGCATTATTTTTACTGCTACTTTATAACTGTAATTTTTCTACTGTTATGAACCATAATGTAAATATCTGTGTTTTCTAATAGTCTTTGGTAACCCAAAGGGGTCGCAACCCACAGGTTGAGAACTACTGCCCAAATGCAACTACTGTCTTATCCTTTTCAGAAATAATCTCCTTGCATTTTCTTTACAATTGTTTGCTACCATGCATGTCCATTAGAAAAATGTCGATGTTATCTTTTTAAAACATGTTTTAAAGTCTATACATTATGCTAGTATTTGCTTTCTTGTCCTTCCTGGTTTCCATTGTGGGACTAAGCATTCGACACATAAAGTTTTCCACACTTGTAGATTTTTGGATTGTCTGTGTATGGCTCCATGCAAACAGGTTTCTCTTCTACCTTTCCTGCACACGGGTAAGCAGACCCAGAGACTTGCTCAGAGTCGTGCCTGTTCCTTTGCCAGTACTCAAGTGTACTTTAAAAGTTTGATGACCATGTGTTAAAGCCATGACAGGGGAGTCAGCAAATAGCCTAGAGCTTCACTGTGAGATGCCAGAGAAGATGGCATGATGGAAGAACACCTGCTTAATTGCTGCTCCCACATCCTCAGTTTCTCCTTGGTCCCCCTGCCATCTCCCGCACTGATGTCGCGGCTATGGACGCCTTTATGGCTTTCATCTTCCATTGTAGCAGCCATTTGTATTTTGGCGCTCATAAGAGTGCTTATTATAAAGATCAGTCAGAGAATACTGATTTTACTACATCATTGCTCTGTGTTTATGTTCAAAAATTGTTTTCCTTAGTATTTAAGAATCATCACATAATGCTGTATGATTTTTAGATCTTACTCCAAATACTGTTTGGTTTTAAGTTTTAAAAGATTTACTTCTATTTTATATGTATAAATGTTTTGCCTACATGTATATCTGTTTTCCACATGTATGCCTGGCACTCACAGAGCCAGAAAAGGGTCATTGAAATTAGAGTTACAGATGACAGTACGTTGTCATGTGTGTGCTGGAAATCAAATCCAGGTCCTCTGCAAAGAGTAACAACTTTCCTTAACTGCTGAGCCAAGTCCCCAGCTTCAAGATACTATTTTCCATGATGCACAAAAAAGCCTAAAACCATCTGTTAGTGGCCAATACAGCTCCTGAGTCCTGTTGTCCTACATTTATTGAGCAACTGACTGTTTTCTCAGTGAGTGCTGATAGGAAAAAGATGGCATAACAATCTACAGAGACCCTTGGGATTTATCACAGGCACGACCTCTCTACTTGTAGCTATGGAAGCAATTTTGTCCTATTTTGCTTTTAATGAATTATCAAAGTGAGGACAAAGTAACAGGAAATACAATTGGTTAGGTGTTGGTGGACCATTCACAAACCTCCACATGTTTAGAAAACAAAAGACCCATTGATTCTATGATTTCATTGAAGAAGCTCAGAGACCTTGAAATCTGACACAATTTTTCTGCATTTCATTTTCTTTGTCTTTGCTTGCTTTTCTTTTAGATAAAAGACAATGAAGCCACAAAATACAAACATAAACAACTAAGTCCTCAGTAAGATATAATTTAGCAGTCTTCCCATTTTGGCAGGCCAAATGAAAGACCTTCAAGTAAACAGATTTTGAAAAAAAAAATTGCTTGTCAATAGCATCCATGGGTCAGGGACAAGGGTATTGAAAAATAAGAACTAGGATTTTTCAAACATTCTATAATTCATAGTATCATTTTCTGAATAATGAGTTTTCTACTCTTGCTATTACAAAGCAGTACAAGCCGGGCAGTGGAGGCACAAGCCTTAATCCTAGCACTTGGGAGGCAGAGGCAGGTGGATTTCTGAGTTTGAGGCCAGCCTGGTCTACAGAGTGAGTTCCAGGACAGCCAGGGCTACACAGAGAAACTCTTGTCTCAATAAACCAACCAACCAACAAACAAACAAAGCAGTACAAACCGGGTCACTTAGCATAACACACGTGATGCTTCGCTGGTTCTTAAAGCTAGACATCTGAAGGCAACGTGCTATGGATTAGTTCCCTCTGGGGGCTCCGAGGAGGACTAGTCCATGCCATGCTCCTAGCTTGCGTTGCCAGCAGTACTTGACATCGCTCATTGTTTAGCGTCAGTACCCAACACTTGACCCACTCTCTCTAGGTCCTCTTGCCTCACAAAGACTCCAGGCACTGAACCGAAGGTCCAGGTATATGGCCACGATCTTAACTCTTTCCATGTCTAATGGACCTTTCTCCAAATAGATCGAAATCTGAGCTTCCAGGTGGCCATGAATCTGGGTGTGTGTGTGTGTGGGGGGGGACAGACACTAATAATTAACCCACTGTAATGTTTAACTACAATGAAAATTCTAATCTTTGTAAAAGTCACTCAGTAGTGGCCATTTCTTTTAAATAATAAATTAGGTAGTACATAATCTTATATTTTGATTGTAAGTTTAGCTTTTAACAGCTGAACCATCCCCCTAAATTTTTGTGAATATTCTGCCCTTGCCTTAGGTTACTTTTGGCTCTTACATTTAAAGGTTTTAATTGTTTACTCTCCTTCCCATACATTTCTATCCCCCTTCAACAACAACAGAATCTTCTAATTAGATTCAGGAAAATACATTGATGAGTATTTAGCAACTACTGTCCTCTCACCTTTACCATTTCACACTATTTTTTTGCCTGCCGACTTACAGGGAACAATTGCCAGTGGCAACATCTTTTATAGCACCAAGAAAAATGTTGAAGTTGGCAAATGCCAAGCGCTGAAAGAAAAAAAAAATCAATGTTGCCCATTTGGGCAATGAATTTTACATAAAATATTTTCACCCAGGAAAGTTTCAAGGGATTCTGTATTGGTCTCTTCCTCTTACAGAAGGTTTCATTGTTATTAGGAATTCAATTTTATATTTCTTTCCCCAAAGCCAAAGCTACTGGAAATATTGTTTTAATTTATTGTTCCTCTTCATGCCTCCTGACAGTATACTCAAGAAATATCAACAAAAATACTTCTGAGAAATGGCCATCCAACCTCTTCAATGAAGTTGCTACTTTCATAATAATTTCACTTTATTTTTGGTTCCTCTAGTCATGGCTATTTTCTTTTCTGGATTGCTGGAGCTAACTTTTAAACACTGGCAGGAAGCCTCCAGGAAGCTGGAAGACCCAAGACTGTAGAAAGGTAGGAGAGTCTTCTTGTACGCGTGTAAACCTAAGTCCAAGAGACAGTGTGAACCTTTGTGTGTGTGAGAGCCTTCACAGATACTATTAAATACTCTGCTTTTCACAGATTTTCTAGTTTTACAGACTTTGGTATGTTCACAAATCTCTAAGGATGTAAGCATCTGTTTCTATCAGAACTGGGCTCAGTTGAATACAGAAGAATAAATGGTGGTTTAAATCAAACAGAATCTTGTGTCTCTGCAGAGAGGGAGCTCAGGGCTGGTATATTGACGATATGCTAGATTCCAGTTTCTTCTTTCCAAAACCCTCCTCTATATTCCCCACATTTGCTTACCCTTTTCAGCAAACCTTCTTAGACAGCAGTGTGCAAGAAGAGCATGCCTTCTTTCTTAAAGGTCACCTTCTAGGGGCACCACTTAATATAAGTTTTCATGTAATTGGTGGGAGTTGATACTGTGGTCACATCCTGTGCCTTGGACATATATAGTCCCAGTTGAAATAGAATCATAAGCAACTAAGAGTACATGTGTTAAAATAGAGAATGCTTAATTAAATTTGACTTTCGGGTCTATATTTTCTCGTAAGTATATAACATGTGGGACCCAGGCATAATAGACGTTTTTATGACTTCCGAGAAATTCAAGTTGAACTAGGTACCCTATTTATGTTGAAATTTGATCCCTTTTTCTGAGAATCAAATTTAACTTACATATTTTATAATTTTATTTGCTGAATCTAGTAATCATATTAGAAATCTGGATTTTGCTACTAAAGGAAGAGGTGAAGAGTTAGTTTTATTTGTCAACAGCCCACAATCTAGCATCACTTGGGAAGAGTCTCAGGAAGTTATTGTGTAAATTTTGTTGACCATGGCTATGGGAGGATTGTCTTAATTAAGTTAATAGATGTGGGGAAGACCAAGCCTACTGTGAGTAGCACAGTAGGTCCTGAACTGTGTAACAATGGAAAAATTGAGCTGAGCACAAACAATTAAGCGAGTGGACACATGTACATTTATTTCTCCTTGCTATTGATGGTGGATGTGGTGTGGCTAGCGTCTTCAAGCTCCTGCCACTGGGACTGTCCCATAGTGATAGACTACAACCTGGATATAAGATACGATAATCTTTTCTCCCTATGTTGCTTTCTATCAGGATGTGTGATCACAGCAGCAGAAATGAAACTGGGACACTGGGGTAAGTCAACACCTTTTCTGGTTCATCTGTTTGAACGGAGCCAAAGCAACTCTGTTCTACTCAGTAGACGGAGTAAGTTAATGAACACTCAGGGCTAGGCGTGTATCTCAGAAGGAGAGCATGTTTCTAGTGAGCATTAGGCCTTGGGTTTGAGGCAAATAAAAAAATGAGAATGGCAACACCTTCTGAATCATCTTTATCATCTTTGCTAATGAATCTATATGAACAGATCCTTACATATAATGTCTATCCTTAGGAGCGTTACAAAAAGTAGCTAACCTCTTAAATCAATGAACCTGTACAGGGCTTTGTGGTTTTCTGCACATAGATAGGAAGATAGACCCTTTGTAAAATTCTTTCCTGATGTCATGGGTAGAAAGACACAGATTTTTTTTTTTTACACTGTAGTTTTTTTTTTTCCTTTGAGTTTAACACAAAGCATGACCATGTTCTTTTCAGAACGATCTATTTTTAACCAGTCACCATTTTTTTTAATGCCAATCTAAGGATACTATCTGTTTAACTCTTTCAGTTTCCTTTGGGCTAAGAGAGTGCGCTCCTAGGAGCACTATTTTTACTTTTGGCACAGACAGACATTCTCAACACAAAAGTCCTTTATATAAGATCAAAAGGCCATCTCAGCGGGGCTAGCCTTCATCCCTGAATGGCCTTCTGACCTTTTGGATGCTCTGGCTTCTAGCAAAGGAAGAACACTCTACCTTGATATTTACATTTCATTTAGTGGAAAACAGCAAAACACATTTTAAATAGGAGGCTCCACTACCTATAGGCCCTCACCGTCCCATCCTCGTGCATTCTGTCTGTCACAGATGCATGAGAACACACCATGTTCATCTGACACAGTTTTTATCCCATCTTTTTCTTCACAGCATCTTTGTCCCTCTGGCTTCAACAAGAACAGTTTATGGCAAATTTACAAGTGATAACTTTTTTTTTTTTTTGAAAAAAAAAAAAAAGCAGAACAAAAAAGAACGAACAGTCTATTTGGGATTGTTGGTTTTCTTATCCCTGTAGATTCTAAAACTACTAATTGATGCGTAATTCATTTCCAGGCTCTGATATGATTCTTCTGGCTGCCTCAGAATCATGATAAGAAAAGAAAATCTGCAGAGAGCAAAACAAGAAGCAACATATTCATGGCTCAAGCTGGATGAGCGGAAGAGAACAGAACCCCTCCGTGGATTAAATGGGATGCTGCAAAGTCAGGCTTAGTGACTGAATGATCGCCAAGTTTATATTAAAGGCCTTATTTCCATTTACAAAATGACTCTCTTTGTATGGTTCAAGGATTAATGTGCTGGGCATCTTCCCAGATTCAACTATTTATTTAAAAAGGCTTTCCATGTCAAGGAAATCCAGGTTCTGGAGTGATAAATTTAATGGGATATGTGACTTGAAGTTCTGCCTAATTTCAGGTGTTGAACATCCTCCAACCATTTTTACTGGAATGGGAGAGATTCATCAAACACCATGACTCCATTCCATTCGTGTTATCACTTGCAGTCCAACGAAAATGGCCTGGACGCTGAGGCGGATATAGATGCCTAACAGTACCAACACTCAGCATATGGCCACGTGAGGCTAAACGTCAGGATGAAAGCAAAGGAAACCAGACAGTTTGCCCAGAAACTTCCAAGTACTGGCAACAAATCTGAATGAGAGTTTGAAATTTTCACTTTTTATCTACTCTGTGTATAATTACACAAAGAACTGAGGTTGCCTTGGTGGGAGCAGAGTCTTGGCAACAGCCGTCCTGTTAAGCTCCTGGAGGCGGTGACTGGCAATGCTGTGAATGCCATTATTAATGGGGATGTATTGCTAGACATTCCTGTTCAGGTGCTCTGGAGAATGTTCCTGTGCCATTGTTGGCAGCCACTGAGCTGCAGTACAAGGCCTGATCCCTGATCACTTCCAATGCACTGTTCATAAAGTCAAGCCTGCTGTAGAGTTGCCTCTCAACCAATGCCTGGTAAACAAGAAGTGGCAATACAGTGGAAAATTAACCATAATAGCTCTTGCACTCAGAAAAAGTGGTTCAGATCTAAGTCATCCACCCACCTACCCACACACCCAGCCACCTACCTACCTACCTATCTGCAAGCACATGCAATTGGTCTTCCTTCACAAATCTCTGGACCTTAAGTGCCAGTGAAGAAGAGTTATCACAGAGACTCACAAAGCAGTTAACAGCTGAGTAACGGATCAAATAAAGAGAAATTTCTTCAGAATTTCATGTGAAGAAGCTGAAGAAGAGCCCCCAGTGCTTCCACATCTCTCCCTGTCTCTGCGTGCCCACCTCTGTTTCCTTCCCCCTCAACTTCCAATTCAATGTCACTTTCTTCTCCTACCTCATGGGATGTTATTTCCTTCATTACTCCTGTGTAGGGTTCTGTTCTCTTTTGATTCTGTAGATATACTCAACTGCTCCTCATGGGAGAGTATCTGTTCCCTTCAGTGATGTAGAGAACGGAAGTGGGACTATAAACTTTGGCTGTATCTATTTCCAGATTAATCATTTTTGTCTCAGAGGAGTAGGGTGTTTAGTCGGTTACTTAAGAATCAAACTTTGGCATACCAGGAGAATGAGATCAAGTAATGTATGTAGGATTCATAAACAAGTACCTTTTTGTTCGTATCCGTGGTGTAGATGCATTTAGTGTGCATGTATGTATGTATGCTCATGAGTGAGGACATGCATTTATGGAGACCAGAGGTGGACATGGGGTGTCTTCCTCAGTCATTCTCTACTTTGTATTTTTGTAACAGGGTCTCTCGCTGAACCTGGAGTTTACTGACTTAGGTAGGCTGGCTGGCCAGCGAGCTTCCGAGATCCATCTGTCTGCCTTTTCCCTCCTCCAGTGCTGCAGTTCAGATGCATGCCCTGGGCACTAAGAAGAGCTTCCCTGAGGGAGCCACTTGCCAAGTTCTAGCACAGTCGCTTTCAAAGCCATCTCAGGGTCTGATGCTAAGACTCATCTTTTGCGCTGGATGGGTAGTCTGCGATAGCACTGCAGGGAAGCATACAATAGGATCACAAACATTTTATACTACAGAATTGGCAAAATTGGAAAAAATGCATTTAAAGGGACCTGACATTTGAACTTCAGTTATTTTCTAGATGAAGTTTGTCTGCTCCTTGTTTAGAAGATAGCACTTTCTCATGTAGGGTGGGCTAGCAGTCTAGATTTGTGCTAACTCTAAGTAGCCCATTCCACATGTGTTCTCTGGTAGTAGTCCATGCTGAATACTCATTTCTAGTGAAGGCTTCCAAGAGGTTTTACATCACTTAGGGACATTTGTTTGACATACTACCTTCTGAGGTTTCTTTAAGGTCTGACAAAACGATCTTACAAATCATTTCAACTTCATGTCATGGGAACATGCTTATTCAGTACATATGATTTCTAGGAACTGATTGGCTATTGTGAAACTTTTGAAAATTTGATTAATTCCAGAGCAACAAAACAATGCAATAAGAATAAGCACATGAAAATTCAAACATTATGGTATCTGGCTGCACACTTTCAGATATCACTGACTGCACGCGAACAATTCCAGAGCTGTGAGAATTATGAGGTTGGTTGACATAACTGGATAAATACTTTCTCTCCCTGTGCATTCTGAGGTCTTGTCTTCCCTGTCCTTGGTGTAACTGTCACATCTCCATGGAAAGGATTTTCATGTATCATTTGTTTACTTTAAAGTTTAGAAACTTATTCTAATAGGTGTTTATGGTATTCTGCTCCAGAACACTGGGGCTTTACAAGTTGCTCTAGATGTAGCTACCCTAGAGGCTTTGGATAGATTAGATAGCTGTTGGGGGTTACAGCTCACCAATGCTTTGCTTCTGTCCCAGTAAGATGACCTTAGCTTCCTCTCCTGGGCTTATATATTCTGTAAAATCACTGGATATTCACACACGCCTTCACATCTGTAAGAGAAGCCTTTGTCCATCTGCTAGGACTTGGTGTGGATGGGTATAGTGTGCCTGCTTTCCTTTGTCCTGTAGGTGATCAGATGTCCTAACATAATAGCCACCACAGCCTGCAGCTCACGTTCTCACAGTGTAGTTTAGCACAGGCTTTACCTCTTGTGGTTCTCGTTCCTATCTTGTCTTCCAGTTATACAGAATCACTTTTCTAAATTAGTTATAAGCATACAAAGTCTGTTTTGGGCAGATTAAGGCTAACATCTTTTGAGACTCACCCTCTGTCTACACTTCTTTGGTCCTTCACGTCATGGTTTATTAGAGAGAAACTTTGATCTATATTATTGGACAGGTAGACTTACTCACTAAATTTCAACCTGCACAAAAAGTGAACCTAATAATTTTATAGAGATTTTACTTTGAGGCAATACACCACATACATTGAGTTAAATAGAAATCGTTTCTGAAGAAAAATGGAGGGGGGAGGGGATGGGGAGGCAAGAGGTGGATGGAGGGCCTGGGAGAGGTGGATGGAGGGCCTGGGAGAGGTGGATGGAGGGCCTGGGAGAGGTGGATGGAGGGCCTGGGAGAGGTGGATGGAGGGCCTGGGAGAGGTGGATGGAGGGCCTGGGAGAGGTGGA
>CM052716.1:47462664-47474847 GCA_028551405.1 Uromys caudimaculatus | reverse complement strand
CTGGGAGAGGTGGATGGAGGGACTGGGAGAAGGGGCAGGGGAAACTGCTGTCAGGATGGAAAAGATAAAGGAATCAATTTTTAAAATATTATTTAAAATAATTTAAATGTTCTTTTACATTTTAAGCACGGCCATGGCTCCCATTATATCCCCACTGGGTACTTATACCATAGATGTCAGGTGGCCTGGATGAAAGTCTGTTTCCACATGTTAAGCTTACTCTAGGCTTCCTGAAACAAAAGCGATGTGAAAACACTGAGGCAAATACCTGAGGTTTGAGAACTGTCTACACAGGTGATGCAAGACATTATTGTTAATATTGTTGACTTTAAGTAATTATCTTAGGGTTATGTTGTTTTAAAGACTCCTTATCCATTATATACTGATATAATTAAGAATTAAATAGTGATGTTATAAATGTATGTCAAAATGGAGAAGAAGCAAATAGGCACATAAACTAGGTCGGTTTAGTAGAGAGTTGCTGATATTAGATGATGATACTCATGAGTTTGTTATTATAATTTCTCTACTTTTGTATATATTTGGAGTTTTCTGAAGTAAAGATGATTTATCAAGACAAGTAAATTTTTCCGGTGTCCAGTACTAACAGACAGGCTATGTGTATAAGAGATACATAAATGGTTGAAAGATATATAATGATAGATAAGTTATATATATATGTATATATATATATATACACATATATATATGTTTTGTGTATGTGTACATGCATAGATATTAGATAGATTGATGATAGACAGATAATGTATGAGCAGTTTCTATTTCTCAGGATTCAATTCCTCCTTGGTTACTTAGCTACTTGCCAAAAAAAAAAAAAAAAAAAGGTACTTGGTGTAGTTTCACTGTAATGGCTTTGCACAGCATACAGGCAACTGCCCAAATTGCCTGGAGGAGTCAGCATGATGAAGATACATGGAAAACCTGAATGTCTAATTCCAAAGTGATTTTAGAAGTATTCAAAGAAAAGTATTCAAGGATCTCTTTTATACCTTAAATCTTTCACCGATAGTAAAAAAAATTATAAATAAATACTATTGTTTTGTATATGATATGTTAATATTACTTCAGTTTTATTATATATAAATCACTGGTAAATATGAAATATATTGATATATTTATTATAATTTTTACTTATGTAAGTAAATATAAAAAGAATATTAAGGTTTATTTATAATAAATATAAGTGAATTATAAATATATACTTGTAAAGAAAGGTTTAAAATATTATGGCTTCTGTTCTGATCTTCCTGTGTGATAATTTTCACTACAGTGTTTCTACAATGTGTACCTTCATATTCTTCTTCATTACACAGTATTAGAATATGTTTTATCTTGCAAGCTTCTTCTCACTGTGTAACAACCATCTTTCCCTCAGGGGCTTACGAGCCTCTTCTACTCCATGCTGCAATGCTGGTTGGCTTGATCTTGTGCAGATTTTGTACAGACAACCACAATTGCCATGAGTATATGAGTACAGTGGTTCCATCATATCCAGAAGAAGGCACTGCGTACTGTGGTCTTCCCCACCTGCTGGCTCTTACACTCATTCCACCTTCTCCTCTAAGGTGATCCCTGAGCAGTGTGTGTGAGTGTGCGTGTGCGTATGCATGTATGCTCTATGTGTTCCACTTGTTGACCTGCAGTTATTTTGGGGGGCCTGTTTCAAAATAAAGTGTAACAGTGATAGATGCTAGCATAAAGTATCTTCTTTCTTTCTTTCTTTCTTTCTTTCTTTCTTTCTTTCTTTCATCTTTCTTTTCCTTTTTTTTTTTTTTCTAGACAGGGTTTCTCTGTGTAGCCCTGGCTGTCCTGGAACTCACTCGGTAGACCAGGCTGGCCTCGAACTCAGAAATCTGCCTGTCTCTACTTCCCAAGTGCTGGGATTAAAGGCATGTGCCACCACTGCCCGGCTGCATAAAGTATTTTCTAACTTCCTTCTGACCCTAATGGATAAAATGCTTGGGACCTCAGTGTTCCCCAGCCTGGGAGTCATGACTACACTAGCTTTTTCTGCACTGAGGTCTAATTGCACAAGTCATTCTTGGGCTGTGTTATGCATATTAAATCTGTTCAAAGTAGTTGGCTTCAGATAAAATAAATAACTCATGGCTTAAAAGCTCTAATTGAGAACACTGTGTCCTTACCTTGCTTTCTTTGGAACGTCTTAAGATAATCAGTATTTTCTGTTTTAAGAGCTTGTTGGAATGAATATTCCCCAAGAAGATATTTAAAACCAAGCATCAGTACATAGAGTGCTTGGAAGGTAGGAATACCCAATAAATCCTCATCAATATTATACATGTACCAAGAATGTCCCAGGTACTTGTCTAACAGACTGTTGCTCTCAAATCTTGTATATCGAAAAGATTTTATAACTTCACTTTTGTTCTGTTAATATTGATTTATGAACTAATTGTATTCAAATCTATTTCTCATATTGAACTCAGATTCACATGCTTTGAGAGTCACACTTTAAGTAAACAACATATCTCAGAAAATGTCTAGAGATTTCAAATTGTGCCACTTGGAAGTCTAGGATTTCATATTTAGGCTCAGAGACTTTGAAGTGGATCTAGAAAGTGACTTGGATTTAAATTTATATGGGATTTACTTATAAGGAGAAAAAAGTGGTTCTTGGCCTTGCAAAGTAATAAAATAATTAATCTTGATGGAATGCTTCATTTTCACAAGAGAAATGGAATTGCAGAATTGTCTGACAGCAAAGTTCAGCTATAATAGTAAAGCTATAATTTCATAAGTAATGTAAACACCATCTTACGCTCACTGTAGTTGACTGTACTATTCCATGGTACAGTTTACATGACTTTTTTCATGATGTTATTGGCTTAAACGAACTTGAACATTTGCACATGTTAAAAGTAATCATGCGTTTCCATTTTTAATTCATTTTACACTTCTCATAATTGGCTGTATTGTTCTTGGGAATGAAGCTGAAATCTTTCTTCTTTGTACCCTATCTTCTGCCACCATTGGGGTTTTGGCAAGCATTAGTCACAGACTGACTGACCTGCAGAGAATGGAACTTAGGATATTGAGCCTTGTAGAAACTTATGAGGTCTAGCCACAAAGGACAAAATTTCTAATCTATCAGCCAATTTCTTCCTACAGGGCAATTAGGAAACAGAATCTTGATGAGCATTTGTGTGGTTCCATCAGTTCCCTAATGCTGTAGGAAACAGTCTGCCTTCCAAGGGGCTTGGAAAATAGGTTAGTGCTAGATTTTGGTCTTAGAAGGGGAATTAAGGTAAGTACTCATAATTTTGAAGATAGATAGATATGTAAGAAAGGAGTTGGCAGATTAACACAGAATTAATGTTGTTTGCACGTAAGCAAGTGTCAGGTTGACCTCAGTGTGTCTAAAATGGCCACTAAGATTGAGGTTGTCTGTCTTTTTCTGGGTTTTGAAACTTTCACCAAAGGAAAAAAAGAACAAAACAGAATGACTTTGTATATGTATGTTATAATCTGTCTAACTTTGACTGACTATAACTTTGAGTTTCACCATTTCTGATTACTAACTGAAGCCCACTTTCAGATTCTTTGGGCACCAGGCACCCATATAGAACACATACATATATGCAGGGAATCCTCATACATCCAAAAGTTTAAAAATATTTTAAAAATTGTAGATAGCATATTCTAGTGAAGAGATGAGAAATGGAGCCAATATGCATGGCCAGAAGAAATGTAACATGTATAGTTATATATAAATATGATGTGCATAAATATATAATATAATTATATATTTAAATATTTATTATATAGGTATTATTTATTATATTTATTTTCAACATGTTCTATATTTATAATTAAACATAAATAATATATAATTAATAAATCTATTAAATAAATATAAAAACATACATATTTAAAGCAGAGACTCAAAAAGTTACTTCAATCTTTGTGGCAGCATTATTCAAAGTGGTTAGAAGGCGATTTTGAAATATTTCTTTATACTTGAATATACAAAATATGGCTGACACATGATGAAATACACTGCTGTCTTAATGATGAACTTCTGATACACAGTACAATGTGCATGAGCCCAGACAGCATTGAGTCTGGCAGAGTATAGAGAACACGAATCTGATTCTCCCATTTCTGAAGGCTTGGAAGTCTTCCATCCAATTGTTGTCTGGTAAGGTCAACATTATTAATATGTGACAAGACAGTGTCTTCTCATGGTGTTCTCATGAGGTGAAAATAGGTGAAGTAACGCCAAGGCATCTTTAAAGGCACCAAATTCTTTCCTATGGGTGACCTCTGTCACCCTCTGCCTCTGTGACCTCATAACCTGCCATGGACCCCATTTCCTAATACTGTAACCAAGAGGGTGAGGATTTCAACATAAGAATTATAATGGGACACAGTAATGACATGAGGAAAAATCATTCAAGAGTACTGATTTCTCAGATTCAATGGCTCAGATGGGTGCCTCCATGTTGACAGAAGTGGCTAGTGGACCAGAACAGAGAATATTAACCCGAACACTGACTGATCTAAAATGGAGCTGTGGTCTTATGCTATAATCGGCTCTAAGAACACAGTCACCAGCATAAGTATGGGGTGTCAGAGAACATGTGCACAAAATGCATAGCGTGCTGGGTTCCCTAACGTGGGGGTATTTGTTTGGTCTTGACTTTACTCCTTCCTCAAGAATTTATTATTTTCAAATGCACTTTAGATGCATTCTTCTGTACTACAGATATCTTAGAAGAGCTCTAACTATTCAGGCAAGGTAGGGTAAGCCATATTGTCTCTTTACTTCAAGTTTTGACAAGGCAGATGGTGGCAGACATCAGAGAGAATTATAGGCAAGAATATAGTTTTGTGGGAGAGCAACTGGCCAGTCCTGAGAAGACTCCAGTTCTTGTTCTGGCTCAGTGATAATCAACCAGGAGACTCAGGACAGGTTGTTCTTCCCAGGCCTCAGCCTCTTCACAATAGCTGTAACTTAATGACTCTGAGTTCTCTTGGGACAGTCCCTGGATAGTTGCCACCTTTCCTGGGGACAGTGATCATGAGGGCTAGGCATGCTTCTGCCATTTGCCCTGGTTTGGGCAGTCATAGGAGTGCCTTTTCAGGCATATGTCTGTCTTGCTGTGCTCAGTAGAGCCAGCACCATTAAGTTCTTTTCTCAAGAGGTTTGGGGAAGCCCTATGAGCCATATACTGAACCATAGAGGCCTATTGGATCACTTTCTGAATGTCCCCTAATAAAAGTATTTCAAGACACCACAAAGCCAGTATTATTATGAATCCAAATTTTGCATTGGTTTTACGATACTTTCACTTGTGTCCTCATGAAAAGCCCAGTGTGTGTGTGTGTGTGTGTGTGTGTGTGTGTGTGTGTGTGTGTGTGTGTGTGTACACCTTTTAAAAAGGCCAAAGCAAGGTTACTTAATGTCTTAGAAATAGCATTTCTTATTAAAGTTCATGCCAATGTTCTAATGCAAAGAACACAGGAACTAGATGTTACTGAGGTCCAGTGTCTTCCCTCCCTGAACTCTACCATTTGTCTGAGTGGCATTTGACAGTCAGATATAATTGAGGAAGGAAAGTAGAGCAGAAAGTTCAGAAGGGCTTACACAAAGGCTTCGAAATTAGCCTAGGAGGAAAGCCTCCGGGTAGAGAGAAAGGTAGAGAAGGCCCAGGCCAAGGCAACTGGAACTAGCTGGACAAGCTGGTGCTGCTGCAGAGGCACTCCAGCGTGCCTTAAGGTAACCATGGTATTACTCCCTAAAACCTTGGATCAAGATGATAAAGAGATATGTGATATGTGAAGCTGTATCTAGTATTACAGTTGACAGACAGAGCATGTGCAAAAACCCACACAGTTTGCAAATAAGCCCAAAGCCTATATGCTATGTGACATAAAAGTCCACATCATTTCGATAGCATTTGCCATTTGAACTGTTAAGCTTTCTCCTAGCTCTGGCTTGCTTTCCCCCTTGGAAGGGTATCTTTCTGCTTCTGCAGCTAGTTACATGTGTAGCTCTAGGACACAGAAGCTGGAAGTTTTCCAGAGGTGGTCACTTAATACTGATGTCCGCCTATAAAGTCTTTTAAGAAGAAGAATAAACCATTTGGATTTTTGATGACTTAAAAGACTGATATATTAAAGCTTTAATAAAAATCTTCCTTAGAAAGTATACCAAATAAAACATAAACAAGATGAAAATCAGCTCTAGTGTTCTGTGTAATTCTTATTGAATACAGGATCTATATTTGGATTCTAATATAAACAATTAGCAGATAAAAAATAATTTAAAACTCAGAGTCCTTTGAACTTACATTCTTCAATAATTCCTCCCCTTACTTTTGAAGATTCTTTTACTATAAAAACTACATCAACTGAGAAGCTTCCATTTGCAGTAGATGGTGATTAACTCAGAGACTCCCAACTAGCCAAGGTGCAGAGAATAAAAACCTTCTGAATGCTTAGCTCCAAATGGATCCCAAAGCTTATGGATTATTGCAGAAGAGATGGAGGAAAGACTGTGAGAGCCAGAAGTGAGAAAGGACTACAAGGAAACAATGTGCTCTGGACGTAGCAGGGCAGCTTGCACATATGAATGGACCATGGCTGTGACAGCACACACACAGCCTGTGCAAGCCCAAGTCAGACCAATCCTAGGATGAAGATGGGAATTAGGCATGCAATCCCACTCTTCGCTGTGGAGCTATGGACAGTAGTTAGCTGCTGGGAGAGGGAGAGTCAGTTTCTCTGAGTGTAGCCCTTGGTAGGTTTGAACATGTTCCAGTGGAAAGTGACACATCCAAGAATATCTGAGCATCACAAATTGACCTTGATGGGGAAGGAAGGACACAACATTGGGTGGCTAAGGAAGTGGAGGTGCTTCCAGGAAGGGTTGCAGGAGGGGTGAATCTGATCAAAACAAACAAGAAACTCTTAGAGAACTAAAAATAAAAAAATATGACAAACATGCTTATTTTGATATTCATTTTGTTTTAAAATACAGGGACACTTTTAATTTATTTCTCTGTTGTGATAAAATACTCTGACAAAGCAATTTAAGGGGGGAGGAAAGACTTATTTTGGCTCATAGTTCAAAGTTACCATTCATCAGGGAAGAGAAAGCATCACCATTACATTTATAGTCATAAGAAAGGAGAGGTGAACAGATGCATGCTAGTACTTCCTCTGTTTTATGTAGCCCAGGATCTCCTACACAGGGAATGACAATGCCCACAACTAAGATGAGTCTTTCCATATCAATTAACATAATCAAGTATCCCTTTACAGACTCTTTAGAGACTCATCTGCCAGATGATTCTAGATTCTGATAAGTTGTCAGTTAACACTAATCATCACAGGGTCTTACTCTGTAACCTAGGGTAACGTCAAACTCATCATGTAGATCAGGTTAGCCCATACTTGCTGTGATCCTCCCATGTCAGTAGGTTGAAACTCAGTTGTAAATGTGAACCACCACATCCAGCCACTTGCTTTTAAACAACACATCTCCACTTTGGTTGAGTATTGTATTTGTTCCAATGTAGTACAATATAACAAAAGAAAGAGATAAAGGGCAGCTGATCAAAAGGAGAAACTCAAGGTCTATTCATTCTTAGAAAACTTGATTGTTAAGTAGGTTGTCTGGTGGTACACACACACACCTTCCAGAACTAAGTAACTTTAGTAGAATTGAGACTATAGGTCAGTTAAAAAATCTATTTTTGTGTATTAATAACATTCAGAAATAGAAACTAAAATCTGTTTACAACAGCTTCAAAGACTTAAAACACACAGAGAAAATTGTGACATGACATAATTAATTGTAGAGCTAGTTTGTGTTTCTGGACCAGAACAATTGATATTGCTGTGATATCAGTTCTACTCAAGTGATTAATGAATTAAAATTTTAGTTTTTCCTTTGGGTAAGGAAGAATAAATAGGGTAAGATAGACATCGATATGGTGATTTTAAAATCCACATAAATACAAGGGCATAATAATCTAAGGAACAGTGATTCACAGAGTTGTTGGATGCCTAGAATTTTCTGCTTACATGCTTAGTATAACATCACACCACTCACTCCCATAATAGTTGGCAAATAAGTCACCTGAACTGAATATAGTGCCATGTAATAAGCTATAGGTTTGTGGCAAAATGATGTGGTAGAAAAGAACACAAGTAACTTCATTGTAACAACTTAGTCTGTTTAAACAAATGATACAGAAACAGTTGGAAAAGCTATAAGCAGATATTTATAATAATATAGGTAAAATATTTGTAAAGGTTCAAAGCTCAAAAGTGGTAAAACAAGCCAGTTAGACACACAGAAGTCAAAACACATTTTACCAAGGAAAATGTACAGAGGACAAATATGTACATAATGTTTAACATCACTACCTATTAAGGAAATATTAATTAAAACTACAATGAGAAATGAAACTTACTTATAAAAATTGCACAAAATTCAAAGAATAACCACGCTGTCCGTTAAGGAGTACATGGAAGGGGCCTCTCATATGGCATATAGGGAATGCAAAAACATGCCACCACTTTGTCAGTCTCTGAAAAAGTGAAACACAGCCTATGTGATCAACACATTCCACACCTAGGTATTTCCTCAAGATAGACAGAAGCAGAATTCTTTGCCGAGATCTGTACAGGAATGCCCGTGATATTCTTTGTAATAACTAAAAATGAGCAAGAGCCAAAATACCCATCAACAAATACAGGCATAAGCAAATTATGGCATATTGATATGACAAAACATTAGGAAATCAAAAGAATGACCTAGTGATACATTCAATAGCACACATTAACCATTCTCCATATTTTTACATTAGTGAGTAATCATGTTATTTACTGATGATTCAGCTTATATATATGAAACCTAGAAACTTCAAATTAACCTATAGTGAAGGATGCAAAGACAATCGGCAGCTATAGTGATGTAGAAATAGGAGAGAAGATGTATAGAAAGGAAAACTACAGAGATACCCACAATTAGCTATTACCTTGATTCGTTTTTTAGTAATGTTTGAAGGTAACATATATTTTTATTATCTTGATTTGGTGATTTTTCGAGGGTCTATAAGTAGAATTAAACTTATCAATGTAAGTACATCATTTGCATTTTAGGTCACCTTAAAAATCCATGTGAATTAAAACTTGTTAAAGATGTTGAAATGATTATAAACTATAAAAAAATGTCTTACAAGCTGATCACAAATGAAGATATTCAGATAACTAACATGGCAGAAACAAATTAAATGGATTTATGTAAATATTAGAAAATATTAAGCCAAGAAATACCAACAAGTTACTGCACAATTTAAACCATATTAACTAGATGGTTTTAAAATATTTAAAATTTTTCTTAATATTAATAGAGAATTTCAAAAGTTCAATAGTTATTGCAGTGTTATTAATATAAATCACCTTTACTTCTAACCATAAATAAGCTTAGATTGTGATTTTTTTCTATTTTTTAATGGAAGGTATATTTTTCTTTCATAAACTATGATTACAGTTTCTCCTCCCCAATTCCTCTTTGATTCTCTCCTCTTCCCCTCCCATACAAAGCAGTACCCTTTGTTTCTCCATTAGAAAATAAGAAGGCATCTAAAAATAATCAAAAAATAGATAAATAAGATAAAATAAAATAAATTGCAACAGGACCAAATAAACAGAAGTAAAAAGAGCCTAAGAAAAGACACCAGAAACACATAGGCACAGACACATGTGTTTACACACATGGAATCCTATAAGAACACAAATCAGGAAAGCATAATATATATGCAAAAGACCTGCAAGGTAAAAGGGAAAAAATCATTATGAGACAAACAAAACAAAAGAAAACAAACAAACAAACAACCCCCCAAATCAAAACCCAATCCAAACCAAACCAAACCAAACCAAACTAAACCAATCCAAACTAATTCAAACCAAACCAAACCAAACCAAACCAAACCAAACCAAACCAAACCAAACCAAACCAAACCAAACCAAACCAAACCAAACCAAACCAAACCAAACCAAACCAAACCAAACCAAACCAAACCAAACCAAACCAATCCAAACCAATCCAAACCAAACCAAACCAAACCAAACCAAACCAAACCAAGCCAAGCCAAGCCAAGCCAAGCCAAGCCAAGCCAAGCCAAGCCAAGCCAAGCCAAGCCAAGCCAAGCCAAGCCAAGCCAAACCAAACCAAACCAAACCAAACCAAACCAAACCAAACCAAACCCCTCCAAAATTTCTATTGAGTTCCTTTTGTTTTGGCCATCAGACTGAAAATTTTCTATACTGTGTCTTGGACACCTCAGCTCTCAATTCTTCCAAATCCACTCCTCTTTCCATACCCACCCACCTTTGCATTTTCTTCCTTTCCTTCCTTCCTTCCTTCCTTCCTTCCTTCCTTCCTTCCTTCCTTCCTTCCTTCCTTCCTTCCTCCCTCCCTCCCTCCCTCCCTCCCTTCCCTCCCTCCCTCCCTCTCTCCTTCCTTCCTTCCCTCCTTCCTTCCTTTCATTCTTTTAAATAAACTTATCTCAGCAATTTTAATTAGTGCTATCTGTATACTCTTGGGTGCTTGGCCCTCCATTAATCAACCTACCAGGAACCACACCCTTAAAGGTAACAGATTAATTCTTCCTTTCTAAGCCGCTGTCCACTACGGAAGTTCCTCAGCTAAGGACGGAACATCACACCCACCTTCCCCCTTCATGCCGAGACACTGTCTGCTTTGAGCTTGCACAGATTGTTTTTAAAGATAACTTTCACCATAAAAACTTTACAGAAGAAATTATCAGTCTCTTTGATTACTTTTCTCCAAGGGTAGGAAAAAAGAATCTAATTTTACATGATTCTTCCTCACATAGTAGAGCAATGTGTGTGTGTGTGTGTGTGTGTGTGTGTGTGTGTGTGTGTGTGTGTGTGTGTGTGTGTGTGTTACTTATGGGAAATGGTCACACTTCTATATGAAGTAATCTTAAAGTGGTAGTGTGGTCGGGTGTCTTGACAAAGCAACAGTGTGGAAGTATCTTAAATTCTAATTTACCACTTTAAATCATTAATAGAAATAGTCTTATAGTCAGTATCACTGCTACCAAAGAGCTTTTAGTAAAAAACCAATATGCATTTGTGACAAAAATAAATTTAAGCAAATGAAGAAAAAGATGCATTATCCTTGAGGTAAAATTTAGGCCTGTGGTGGTATCCCCTATCCTGGCAACACTTCACAAGTGTCCTCTTGCATGGAGTACCAGGATAAGGCTGCTTGCTGTCTTGGTTATTAACATTATGCTGGAAGGCTTAGAACACTCAACAAAACACACAAAATATAATGATCCAAGTGGAAGAATGGACTAACTCGTATTGCTGGTAACATGCACATAAAAAGTAGTACAAGTCAGCAAATCATTCAAACTATGCACTTAAAAGTTAGTAAGGTCAGCAAATCATTGAAACCTGCAAGAGCACATGAAAACTATGCAGGTTTAATATATAAAAACAAAAAAGCACCTTTCTGGTTCAGTCACAGGTAGAAAATGCGGTAGACAAGAAGGACTGGTTGCAGCAGTGAGGAAAGTGTGATGTGCCACAGGATTCATTTTGATGAGGTTTTTTTTTTTTTTTTATATGTAGAAAGCTTTATGGTTGAAAGAAAAACTTGGATTTCTGAAAACATACACTGTTGTGAGATTCAGAATACTCAGTGTCACAAAGATATATACTCCAACTAAATTTCCCTTTCTACACTGTACAATTTCAATTAAAATGACAAAATGACTTTTAAATATGGAAGCATGAGCTATGCACTTTGAAATGAGGAATAGAAAGGAGGGACTTTCCCTCCTGGTTATTAAGATTCACGATAGAGCAACAATAATTAACCCAGTGTTATATTGGCTCAGGGTCACACAAACTAATGGAGCAGGGTAAGATGGTGGAAAACACACAAAGGCAAGGGCTATATATTCCCAGTCTAGGGCTGCTGTGGTCTAAATTAGTCTACCAACATTCACATACCTTTTTTAAAAAAAACAAACAAACAAACAAAAACCTTTTTATTGATTTGTTGTGAGTTTCTCATCATATACCCCAGTAGTCCCACTCATCTCTCTGTTCTCTCAGATCTGTCCTTTGTTCTTGCAATCCCCCCCCCCC
>CM052716.1:47393036-47462564 GCA_028551405.1 Uromys caudimaculatus | reverse complement strand
GCAACAAGTTACTGTTCTGGTTTGAGATCTCTGGCTTCTGTGACACCATTAATATTGGATCCTCATCAGGACTCCTCCCAGTTCTCCTGTTGTTGCCCTGTGTCATGGAGATTCTGCAGCTTTGGAACAGCAGGACAGACTCTTTCACGTGTCCCAACCATTTGCAGATGTTATAGATTTTGGGGAGGAGCCAACTTAGAGCCCTGGATCTGGGCCTGGGTGGTAGCTGAGCTGGACAGCATGCCAGTGCTTCCTTATCTGCACCACCAGGTCAAGCTCTCCAGCCCTGCTCTGGTTAGGCCACCCACTGCCACCATCAGCAGGAGGCAGGGGCAGCTCTCCTGTGTTCATGTGCTAGGTGTTGGCTCATTCTCCAGACCAGCTCCACTGTGCTGCCCAGTCAAGGCACGGAGGTGGTGGTGGTGGTGGTGGAAGTAGTGTGTGTGTGTGTGTGTGTGTGTGTGTGTGTGTGTGTGTGTGTGTGTGTGTGTAACTCTCTCAAGTGCTGCAGCCTGAGAGGGGCTGGGCCTTCTCTCCTGTTCTTACTCCCTCAGGGCTGCTTCACCTTTGCTATCAAGGCCAGCTCTACTGTGTTGCCCAGTGAGGTGCAGGGCCCTCTCTCCTGAGTGGGGCAATGGGTGTCTCGTTGTCCACTGGGGGATTGTCAGTCACATATCTTTAATCTCCAATGTAGCAGGATTTAGAAAGCAGAACTTTAGGCTGTGATCTAATCAGAACAAACTTTGCCTTCACAAATAAATCAATGTCATTGTCATCTACCCCTCTTGTCCTACTGCTTTCTGTCATGGAACAATACAGTAAAATGATTATTACAGGTATGTCATGGAACAATACAGTAAAATGATTATTACAGATACTAGTACCATGTTTTTGTATTTTCTAGCCTTCAGAGGTAGAAGCCAATGGATTCCTTTAGAAAAGTAAAATAAAATTCATCACCTCATATAATTTGTCGCATAACAGGGACCATGGTCCTATGTCAATTATTTTGCTGATGGAAGTGAGTTACAGAAAATGCAGTTCTTTAAATATTCAATGGCTGAATAAGTGGATACCAAGAAGTTGAAGAATGATTATTTATAGGTGGGGGAGCTATGGGGGAGACGGCAGGTAGGAGATAGGTCCTTTATTAACTCTTCAATTAGAGCTTCCCACAAAAGGTGGAGTCTTCCAAATGCTCTATAGAAAATATGAAGGCAAGAGTTCCAAGAACAGGAACGGTACCTGGTGTTTATTTGCCCACATAAGACAAAGCTTGCACAGCCAGGAACAACTCAGAACACTAAGGCAGGGCAACTTTCTGGGAAGTAGCTTAGATCAGTAAGGAACATAGGCTTCTGAGACAGAAAGGATGTGAGTTCAAAGTTCTGTCCTTCCACATCCTGGCTATGTGGCTTTGGCCAAGTTTCCTGTTCATTAACATCCTCTTGCTCTAGCCAGAGGGAAGGCTCAATGAACAAAGGTTCTTACTGCCAAGTCTAATGACCTCAGTTCAATTCCTCGGACCAAAGTGCAAGGAGAATATCAATTTCTGCAAGTTGTCCCTTTGGATATGCACACAAATACAAGCATACATATATAAACAAGTGAATCAGTGCAATAATTTTTATAAATAATTTCATGGCTCTTCTGTAAACTGGCGACAATGACTTCTACATCTATGCAAACTCTTAGCTCTGCAGATATCCCACAGTCATTATGGGATGTATAGAATATATGGAAAGACGTGATAACAGTATGGCAGAGGACAACAGTGGGACTGTACTGGCCAAGGTTTCTCATTGTGTTTAACCTGAGAGTTTTGGACTCACGGTAGTAAGGATAGAGGTGAATTTAACCCCTAACTTGTCTTTGCTTTATGATTTCAGCATTGAAATCTTTTTACCCCATTCTCTGTTAAATTTCAAATTTCCCTAGGCCAGAAACAATGTTGTATAATCTTGATTCCTATATCTGACAGGTACCAAATGCATTCCTGTTATTAAGGAGGATAAAATGGGGACATGGCACAAAGTTACCAGAACTCTCTGCAGAGAAATGATCATCTGAATGAGCAGTCATGGGAGATGGGGCAGACATTAAATACAGGACATGGGTGGTGACATAGAGGTCAGAGAGGTGACAGGTAAAAGTATGAGAAATCTGCAGGTGTAGATAGGAGGGTGTCTCCAGTTTTGGCAACATGGTCACACCAACACACCTTCAGAACAGAAGGACCGGATGACTTAGTAAATGTAACCAGATCTGTCTCTGTTTCAAGTAGAGCAAGCATCAGTTCATTGCCCTCCTGTTGGTCTAGGTCTATATACCTTTCAAGTTACAGTGACTGGAATATGCACTGTAGAAAGCACAGATACAATGCTGCTCTTTAAGTGAGTTTAGAGTTGCAGTGAAATCTCAGGAATGTGTTACCATTCAGACTATTTAGAATCTGGAAAGAAAACTCACGGGTATAACCCTGCCAGTCATCACTAACTCTGATATTCTTATCTGAGCACTGAGTTAGGTGCCTTATAAAATCATCTGAGATCCCCAAACTATGTCAAAAGGTGAGCATCATCCTGCCCATTTTGCAGGGGAGACACTTAAGTTTAATGAATCTACCGAAGGCTGCACAGCCAATGAGGGAAGATCACAAAACAGCCCGCTGGATCTGGTGGACATGAAAGTGTGCCTCCTCGTGCCCATACGTGGCTACCAGGAAGGCCACTGCTTTTGACCTTAGAATCCTCATTAGGATTCCTCTGGTACTTCTGGTTTATGCCACTCACTCGTTTCCCAGCTTTTATGTAATTAATTTTTCCTCCTATTTTGGGCATCTCATCTGAAGAAATAAAATATACGCATCCAAATGCCTCCAATTTGAATTGAAGTCGGAAAGACAAGTGAGAGAAGATCTAGGTTGATCCGCATATTCATTTCCCTGGGTCCTGGCTGTGCTAGCCTTTTCCATTAGACAGAGAATGGGACTCTTGTTCATCTGAGGAGTAAAACGGTCAACCTGGCAAAAAGGTAATCACTCTCTGAGAGTTCTCTCATGCAATGTTTTATTATTTTTTCCTCATCCTTTTTGGAGGATGACACTAACAATCCATAAAAAAAACTCATCTGGGAGTTGAGATTCAAGCATCTACTGGCAGCAATGAAACTATTTTGCTGGAATTAGTTGGAGGATAAGAGGAAGTTTCTGACAGTGACCCAAATAGCCACGATGCCTATTACAGGAGGGCTGCAAGAGCTCCTCAAGGGACGAGGAGAGGCAATGAACAGAAGACTATCTCTGTGCCTATGTCCTTGCTACCTGGAGCACTGGGCTTCCAGGAGGAAAATAAATGACTGGGGTCTCTGAAGGAAGCTCCCTCACCTAGCTCCAGCACCCCCATTGTCTTAGTCAGGGTTTCTATTCCTGCCCAAACATCATGACCAAGATGCAAGTTGGGAAGGAAAGGGTTTATTGAGCTTACACTTCCATGCTGCTGTTCATCACCAAAGGAAGTCAGGACTGGAACTCAAGCAGGTCAGAAAGCAGGAGCTGATGCAGAGGCCATGGAGGAATGCTGCTTACTGGCTTGCTTCTCCTGGCTTTCTCAGCTTGCTTTCTTATAGAACCCAAGACTACCAGCCCACAGATGGTACTGCTCACAAGGAGCCCTCCCCCCTTGATCACTAATTGAGAAAATGCCTTAGAGCTGGATCTCATGGAGGCATTTTCTCAACTGAAGCTCCTTTCTCTGTGATAACTTCAGCTTGTGTCAAGTTGATACACAAAACTAGCCAGTATACCCATGTTTCTCTCCAATGACATTAGTCCCAGTCAAACCAGAAAGGAAGCCGAGAAAGCACCAAAAGCCAGAAGAGTAGGGTAGAAGATTCACAAAGGAGAGTCCACAGCCATGCCTCCCATGCCTTCTAAAATATTCTTTACAGTTACAGAAGAGCTTCAAACAGATCCATGCTGTTAGGCAATCCTGTGTATAAAACTCAATGCCAAAAAAGTCTTTGAAGAGTATGGATGGGTGAGAATTGAAAACACCCAGGTGAGGCCATGAACCTCAGAGAGCCTGCAAATGAATGTGCAACAACACTGATACCACGTCCAATCTGCCTTAGTCCCTGACGATGGTCTGTCTAACACACAAATCTCAATGATAACACTCTTTTTTTCAGGGCTTGAAGGATGCACATGGTCCAGGCTAAGAGCCTTATTCTTGACTGAGCTAGTTCAGGGCCTCTCCAGTCTGGCACCTGCTAGATCTTCAGGTTCACCTGCCTCAAGGTTGGTGCCCTCACTGATACCTTCTCTCTGCCCCAAACATTCTTCCCTGCCTGGCTCCTTTCTTCCCTTACCCAATTCTCATTTGTCTTTTGAGGCTCACAAAGAATGTCACCCCTATGGGAGGCTGTCTCAGCTTCACCCTCAATCTGAGGTACTTTACTTTAGCACATCATGCTGTGTCAGTGGTTCTCTAAACAGGACCAGGATGTGCTAGAATGATTGACAACACATGTGGGTTTCCTATGACTGTGCTCCCTGGCATCACCTTTAGTTTGGTATCTATGCCCTGTGGGCTATTGTAACAGAGTATCATAGACTGATGGCTTATAATCAACAGAGATTTTTAAATCACAATTATGGGGCTCAGAAAGTCAAAGATCAGGGTACTGGTGTGGTTCAGTTGTGCTGAGTGCTTCCACCTTCCTGGTTTCTTTTCTCTACATGGTGGAAGGGTGGAGCAGCTCCCTGGAGCACCTTTAATGAGAGTGCCAGTCCCTTTCATGAAGAGTCCCCTTCATGCTCTGATCCCCTCCAAAGCTACCTCCCTCTAAGAGCAACTTCTTGGTGATGCTTCTCAGCTCACAGGCTCTACAGGAATCATGCCTTCCGATGATAATAGGTCCTGTGACTTCACTTCTTTGTGTCTCTAGGGTCAGTTTGTTTGCTTCAAAAATCAACACTTGACAAGTATTCGGGGATAGGAACACTTCAAAAGAGGTTTCTAAGTAGTAGGTAATTAGTGATTTTTAAAATTTAATCAAGTGCTTAATTGAATTGTAAATCCTGATGTTATCAAAAATTAGTTGATAACTGTAAGCTTCATCTACTAAATTCTTTATGTTGTCTTTTTTTTTTTTTTATAAATCATTAGTTTTACATTTTTTTATTGTGGCAAAACATACAAAATTAATACAAAATGTACCATTTAACCATTTTTAAGAACACAAGCCTGAGGCATTAAGTACATCCACAGTGTTGGGTGATAGCCTGCCTTATCCACTCACAGAATGTTTTCATTTTCCCCACATGGAAATACTATGCCTACTAAGCAATAATCTCTGCCCCCACCTTTGGCAAACGCCACCCTCCTTGCTGTGTCTATTCAGACTACATTAAGTACTTCATGTAAGTGGGATCAGATGCTGTTTGTTCCTGTGCATCTGGCCTGTTTTACTGTGCATAATGTCTTCAATATTTATGCACTTGGTTGCGTGTATCAGAATTTCATCCCCTTTTAAGGCTGGATTCTATTCTATTGTGTGTATGTGCCACAATCTGTTTATCAGATGAGTGTGTGTTGATGGACATTTGGATTGTTTTCTCTTAGCGACTGTGAATAATTCTGCTGTGGAGACTGAAGATCAAGTGAGAATCTGCATGAGCCTTTTCACTCAATTACATTGGCTACCTGGGAGCAGGATTGTTGGCTGGTATGGTGATTCTGTGTTGAACATTCTTAGAAGACATCACACTTTCCTGTGGCTGTAACATTTACCTTCCCATTAACAAGACACAGGTATTTCCATTTCTGTCTTCATTAAGAATTGTTAGTTTTTATTTTTAATAATCCTAATGTGTGAATCAGTAGAAACTCATGGTATGGGAATTTAGACATGGTTTATATTTGAAATTCGATAAATAAATGGCTATGCTTGCATTGTGAAAATTTGAAATTAGCTGTTATTTTAAAGCTGCTCTCTATGTAGCTATTGCTTGGGGTGGAGAAAAGGTAAAAATATAATAAGAAAACAGAAAGTAGGAGGAAAAGACGATGGTATAATTTTCATGATCTGACATTCAACAATTTCCCTTGAGTTAATATTCTTCGCATGGTTTCCACAGGAGCTTCTAAACATATTTATTTGACAAATGTATGAATCAGGATCAGTCTGCTAATGACCGCCAGCAAAATTGGTTCCATATTTTTGCATTAGCCTGAGCATTTTTATGATTTTAAGGATGGAAAAAAAACTTATAGAGAATCATCCACTTTGTAAATTTATGGTGGATATGAAAATATCCATAGAATTGTGGCTTATTTTTGTAGAACTATCTTACAGTACATTAAGGCAAAACTATTACAATAGAAAAGTTCAAGGTTTCTGCAGTCTTTTAAAGCCCTGGGAGGAACATTACTTCCAGCAGGGATCTCTGGTGTTAGACGGCTGTTTGTGTTGAGGGCTTATGGCCCACAGCCCTAACTCGGGAAAGTGTTTAATAGAACGATGTTATACAAGTGACTTTATAATATTCTTCAAAGGGGATTAAACACTCAGAATTGATTGATTTATAGTAATTTAGCCTTTCTGTTCTAAAATGAACCCACTGCAGGGAAATCTTATGAGACAAGAAGTAGGAAGGTGGCCTCCCTCTCATTCCATACTAATTCCAGGGACGTGCCATCTACAGCAATGCCATTCTGTGAATGTTTCACTAAACGGTTTTCTCACAAGATGTATTGGTGTATGATGATAGGAAAATATTAGAGTCTTTGTTTTATGTAATTATGTCATACTTCTACAAGAACAAAAACTGAACATAGCAGAACCTGCAGTTCTTGACATAGAACAGTCTCAGATCCAAACAGGATTGTTGCAGGCAGTGTTTCTAGGTATTGCATGGTGAAGCATGTACAAAAGGCATTATATTGTGTGTTTAGAACCAAAAGGCAGGCCATGACACAGGCAAACATTGATAGACACCCCTAAGCTTCATTACACATTTCATATGAAATTAATTTGGGGTCACTGCACACAAACATTTTACTGTTGCCAAAGTTTTCAGGAACCCTGCATTTAATATTTAACCCTACAGTGTCCTAAGACCCTGTCTAAGAAGCTAGGTAGTACACGTATATGTTTATGGCTTTTGAACAGGGATCGACCCAAGTCCCAGAGCTCTGCAATTGTATTCTTGGAAAAATATAAACTTCTTTAAGTCTCAGGTTCGTCTCCTACAAAACAGGACTCCTAATATCCATCCCACAGTGTTGCTTTTTGAATATGCATTTATTGATAAGAGAGCACTACTAGTCAATTATCATATGTTTCCCCATTTATCTTGGGAGAGAACTCAGAGCCCTTCTTGAGCAATCTGGGAAGTTCTCATAACTGAACAGAGCAGGCTACAAAGGTGACACTTGCTTGTCACTCTTATCTTAGGCCTACGGTTATGATTCTCTGCATTGGACTTCTTATCTGTTCTCCAAAAGTAACACTCGTTATTGTTATTGTCATTATTAAAATGACGGGCATGAAAGTTCAAGCCACTTTGTAGCTGACTCCATTTGCTTAGAATGCTCTTGACCTTCCTCCTTTCTTTTGATTGAAAGCCAATTTCTTCCCAGCTGACTCAACCCTCAGTCTTCTCAGAGTCTGCAAGAGGCACACAACACTTACAGATATAGAGATAGAAAGAACATATCCAGAGCAACTTGTGTCTTGATTGTTTTCTAAGTTCCTGGGTCTGCAGGAATTCTTCATGTAAGCTGTTCTATACAGTGATGGCATTCATTGAAACCATCAAATCCTTCATTCTGAAGGTTAGCTGCCAACCAGGTATTTCTAGAAAGAAAAATAGAGGCAATAAGGTTCCCAAGATCATCCAGTGAGACATACATGAAAGTGGAAGGCAGCTTGAGTTTGAAACACTCGATGGATCTTGGTTTATAAAAATAAATACTTATGAGACCTCTGCCTGGGCCACCAGGGCTCCACAGACAAATAGTGTTGGGAGAGCTAGACTCCCAGGAGTGTGGGCAAGCCTGTCTGCTCAGAGGGACACACCTGAAATCCCCAGGACACAGGGACTGAGGAGTGGTCTTCTGGTTTCTATCGGTGTCCAGGGAGTGAATCCTGTGACACAGGGCTCCATACTCAAATAGTGACAGAGAGAGCTGGTATCCCAGGAGTGCCAACATACCTTCAAGCACAGGCAAGACCACCACTTCTGTTCAAATTCACTGGATCAAGAGGGGCCCTTGCAGAGCCATCAGGACACAGGAACCAAGGGACAGCTGGGGACTGAATCCTTCTGGTTTCTGTCTGCACCCCAGAGCTGACCCTGTACCACAGCTCTCCAAACCCAAATTCCTCTCAGAAAGAACTGGTCTTCAGGGGTATTGACACCGAGGCTTGCAGGAGGGAAAAGCCACAGTCAGAGAGAATAAGACCAGCTAACACCAGAGATAACCAGATGGCAAAAGGCAAGGGAAGAACACAAGGAGCAGAAACCAAGGCTACTTGGCATCATCAGAACCCAGCTCTCCCACAACAGCAAGCCCTGGATACCCCAACACACCAGAAAAGCAAGACTTAGATTTAAAATCACATCTCATGATGATGATAAAAAATTTTAGGAAGGACATAAATAACTTCCTTAAAGAAATACAAGAGAACACAGATAAACAACTAGAAGCCCTTAAAGAGGAAACACAAAATCCCTTAAAGAATTACAGGAAAACACAATCAAACAGATGAAGGAAATGAACAAAACCATCCAGGAACTAAAAATAGAAATAGAAACAAAAAAAGAAATCACAAAGGGAGACAACCCTGGAGTTAGAAAACCTAGGAAAGAGATCAGGAACCATTGATGTAAGCATCTCCAACAGAATACAAGAGATAGAAGAGAGAATCTCAGGTATGGAAGATACCATAGAAGACATTGACACAACAGTCAAAGAAAACACAAAATGCAAAAAGGTCCTAACCCAAAATATCCAGGATATCCAGGATACAATGAGAAAACAGAATCTGAGGATCGTAGGTATAGAAGAGAGTGAAGATTCCCAATTTAAAGGACCAGTAAATATCTTCAACAAAATTATAGAAGAAAACTTCTCTAACCTAAAGAAAGAGATGATCATAAATATACAAGAAGACTACAGAACTCCAAATAGATTGGACCAGAAAAGAAATTCCTCCCATCACATTATAGTCAAAACATCAACTACACAAAATAATGAAAGAATATTAAAAGCAGTAAGGGAAAAAGGTCAAGTAACATATAAAGGCAGACCTATCAGAATTACACCAGACTTCTCACCAGAGACTATGAAAGCTAGAAGATCCTGGGCAGATCTCATACAGACCCTAAGAGAACACAAATGCCAGCCCAGACTGCTATACCCAGCAAAACACTCAATTATCATAGATGGTGAAACCAAAATATTCTATGACAAAACCAAATTAACACAGTATGTTTCCACAAACCTAGCTTTACAAAGGATAATAGATAGAAAACCCCAACTCAAGGAGGGAAACTACACCTTAGAAAAAGCAAGAGAGTAATCTTTCAACAAACTCAAAATAAGATAGCCACACAAACATGAAAATAACATCGAAAATAACAGGAAGCAACAATCACTATTCCTTAATATCTCTTAACATCAATGGACTCAATTCCCCAATAAAAAGACATAGACTGACAGACTGGACCCATAAAGAGGACCCAGCATTTTGCTGCATTCAGGAAACATACCTCTGTGATAAAGACCAACACTACCTCAGAGTAAAGGACTGGAAAACAATTTTCCAGGCAAATGGTCCCAAGAAACAGGCTGGAGTAGCCATTCTAATATCGGATAAAATCGACTTTTACCCAAAAGTCATCAAAACAGATAATGAAGGACATTTCACACTCATCAAAGGAAAAATCTGCCAAGAAGAACTCTCAATTTTGAACATCTATGCCCCGAATGCAAGGGTACCCACATTCATAAAAGAAACTTTACTAAAGCTCAAAGCACATATTGCACCTCACACAATAATAGTGAGAGACTTCAACATCCCACTCTCAGCAATGGACAGATCTTGGAAACACAAACTAAACAGAGACACAATGAAACTAACAGATGTTATCAACCAAATGGTTTTAACAGATATCTATAGAACATTTCATCCTAAATCAAAAGAATATACCTTCTTCTCAGCACCTTATGGTACCTTTTCCAAAATTGATCATATAATTGGTCATAAAACAAACCTCAACAGATATAAGAAGATTGAAATAATCCCATGCCTCCTACCAGATCACTACGGATTAAGGCTGGTCTTCAATGGCAACAGCAACAGAAAGCCAATATACACATGGAAGCTGAACAATGCTCTACTCAATGATAACTTGGTCAAGGCAGAAATAAAGAAAGAAATTAAAGACTTCCTAGAATTTAATGAAAATGAAAGTACAACATACCCAAACCTATGGGACACAATGAAAGCAGTGCTAAGAGGAAAACACATAGCTCTGAATGCCTCCAAAAAGAAACTGGAGATAGCATATACTAGCAGTGTAACAGCACACCTCAAAGCTCTGGAACAAAAAGAAGCTAGTACACCCAAGAGGAGTAGAAGGCAGGAAATAATTTAATTAAGGGGTGAAATCAACCAAGTAGAAACAAAAAGAACTATACAAAGAATCAACAAAACCAGGAGCTGGTTCTTTGAGAAAATCAACAAGATAGATCAATCTTAGCCAGACTAACCAGAGGGCACAGAGACAGGATCCAAATTAACAAAATTAGAAATAAAAAGGGAGATACAACAACAGATTCTGAGGAAATTCAAAAAATCATCAGATCCTACTACAAAAGCCTATACTCAACAAAATTGGAAAATCTGGATGAAATGGACAATTTTCTAGACAGATGCCAAAGTTGAGTAAGGATCAGATAAACCATCTAAATAGTCCCATAACCCCTAAAGAAATAGAAGCAGTCATTAGAAGTCTCCCAACCAAAAAAAGCCCAGGACCAGATGGCTTCAGTGTAGAATTCTATCAGACTTTCAAAGAAGAACTAATACCAATTCTCTTCAATCTATTCCAGAAAATAGAAACAAAAGGAACACTACCCAATTTCTTCTATGAGGCCACAGTTACACTGATACCAAAACCTCACAAAGACCCAACAAAGAAAGAAAACTCCAGACTAATTTCCCTTATGAATATCGATGCAACAATACTCAATAAAATTCTCACAAACTGAATCCAAGAACACATCCAAACGATCATTCCTCATGATCAAGTAGGCTTCATCCCAGATGCAGGGATGGTTCAATACCCAGAAATCCATCAATGTAATCCACGACATAAACAAACTCAAAGAAAAAAACCCACATGGTCTTTTCATTAGATGCTGAAAACACATTTGAGAAAATTCAAAATCCCTTCATGATAAAAGTCTTGGAAAGATCAGGAATTCAAGGCCCATACCTAAACATAGTAAAAGCAATATACAGCAAACCAGTGGCCAACAGCAAACTAAATGGAGAGAAACTTGAAGCAATCTCACTAAAATCAGGGACTAGACAAGGCTGCCCTCTCTCTCCCTATCTATTCAATATAGTACTTGACGTTCTAGCTAGAGCAATTAGACAACAAAAGGAGGTCAAAGGGATACAATTTGGAAAGGAAAACTCAAAATATCACTGTTTGCAGAGAAATGATGGTATACTTAAGTGACCTGAAAAACTCCACCAGCGAACTGCTGATAAACAATTTCAGCAAAATGGCCGAATACAAAATTAACTCAAACAAATCAGTAGCCTTCCTATTCCTGAAGGATAAACAGACTGAGAAAGAAATTAGGGAAATGACACCCTTCGCAATAGTCACAAACAATATAAAGTATCTTGGTGTGACTCTAACCAAACAAGTGAAAGATCTGTATGACAAGAACATCAAGTCTCTGAAGAAAGAAATCGAGGAAGACCTCAGAAGATGGAAAGATCTCCCATGCTCATGGATTGGCAGGATTAATATAGTCAAAATGGCTATCCTGTGAAAGCAATCTACAGATTCAATGCAATCCCCATCAAAACTCCAACTCAATTTTTCATAAACTTAGAAAGAACAATTCTCAAATTCATATGGAATAACGAAAAATCCAGGATAGCAAAAACTATTCTCAACAATAATAGAACTTCTGGGGGATTCAGCATCTCTGACCTCAAGCTGTATTACAGAGCAGTTGTGATAAAAACAAAACAACAACAAAAAAAAACTGTACAGTGACAGGCAGGTATTTCAATGGAATAGAACTGAGGACCCAGAAATGAACCCACACACTTACGGTCACCTGATCTTTGACAAAGGAGCTAAAACCATCTAGTGGAAAAAAGACAGCATTTTCAACAAATGGTGCTGGTTCATCTGGTGGTCTACATGTAGAAGAATGCAAATTGATCCATTCCTATCTCCCTGTGCAAAGCTCAAGTCCAAGTGGATCAAGGACCTCCACATAAAACCAGATACACTGAATCTAATAGAAGAGAAAGTGGGGAAAAAGTCTCAAACACATGGGTACAGGGGGAAAGTTCCTGAACAGAACACCAATGGCTTATGCTCTAAGATCAAGGATCGACAAATGGGACCTCATGAAATTCTAAAGCTTCTGTAAGGCAAAGGACATGTAAATAGGACAAAACAGCAACCAACAGATTGGGAAAAGATCTTTGTCAATCCTATGCCCAATAGAGGGCTAGTATCCAATATATACAAAGAACTCAAGAAGGTAGACTCCAGAGAACCAAATAACCCTATCAAAAAATGGGGAACAGAGCTAAACAGAGAATTCTCAACTGAGGAAATTCGCAGGGCTGAGAAGCACCTAAAGAAATGTTCAACATCTTTAGTCATCAGGGAAATGCAATCAAAACAAGTCTGAGATTCCACCTCACACCAGTCAGAATGGCTAAGATCAAAAACTCAGGTGATAGCAGATGCTGGCGAGGATGTGGAGAAAGAGGAACACTCCTCCATTGCTTGTGGCATTGCCAGCTGGTACAACCACTCTGGAAATCAGTTTGATGGACCCTCAGAAAAATGAGCATAATACTACCTGAGCACCCAGCTATTCTACTCCTGGGCATATACCTAGAATATGCTCTAACATGTAATATAGACACATGCTCCATTATGTTCATAGCAGACATATTTATAATAGCCAGAAGCTGGAAATAACCCAGATGTTCCTCAAAAGAGGAATGGATATAGAAAATGTGGTGCATTTACACAATGGAGTACTGCTCAGCTATTAAAAACAATGACTTCATGAAATTCGCAGGCAAATGGATGGAACTTAAAAATACCATCTTGAGCAAGGTAACTCAGTTACAAAGGAATGAACAGGATATGTACTCACTGATAAGTGGTTATTAGCCCAAAAGTTCAGAATACCCAAGATTCACTTTACAGCAACCGTTGGACTGAGCATGAGGTCCCAGATGGAGGAATTGGAGAAGGGACTGAAGGAGCTGAGGGAGTTTACAGCCCCATGGAAGGAGCAATAGTGTCAACTGGCCTGACCTCCTGATGCTCTGGGATCACCAAACAAAGAATACACATGGAGGAACCCATGGTGCTGGCTACATATGTGGCAGAGGATGGTCTTGTTAGCCATCCGGGGGAGGAGAGGCCCTGGGGCCTGAGGGCGTTAGATGCCCCAGTATAGGGGAATGCCAAGGAGGGCAGAAGAGGGTGGGTGGGTGGGTGGGGGAATACCCTCATAGAGGCAGGGGGAAGGGGTAGGGGATAGGTGTGTTCGTAAGGGGCGATCTGGAAAGGGGGAAACATTTGAAATGTAAATAAAGTATCAAAAAAAGGAAAAAATACTTATATTTCAATGTTTATGCATTCTTTTGAAGTAGTCGAGTTTCCTTCGAGGCTTTATTCCATGATCAAGGAATGTACCTTTGAAAAATAGTTCAGGTTTGAAGTTTCATTTCCCTGAGTTCCTCTGGAGAGAAGGATGGAAAACCATTAGTTCTCCCTTATGGTAAACAATGAGAAAAACGTTATCTCTTCAATCTCCCAGACTCTAAAGTAGCTGGAAAGATTTTACTAACTGTGAAACAAAACAAAACTGCTCTCCCATTGAGTTTACCAAATATTTGTTAGCAACAGGCTTAGAGGCCTCAGTTGAAATTCTTCTGACTGAATTTTTCCTGACTTGAAGTTAGTGTTGGTATTACAAGCCACTTGTCGGTCAACCTTGGAACAGTGTGCTCCATTACCCTCAATGTCACTGTAATGCTTTGTACTCCAGACTCTTTCCTAGATTCATTTGTTATCAAAACTTGTCCTGGATTAATTTCAATGGCTACTGATTAAAACACAGGTGGAAAGCATATTGTCCCAAAGTCTAGATATACTGAATCAATTTTACTTAATACACAGTGAGGCAGAGAACCACTGTGATATGTACTAAATCATGAGTACTCCATAATGCCTACAGATGTAGACTATCTATGCCAGTATGAAGAAACAGACCCTGTGACCTCACAACAGCAGAAGATCTGAAAAGTCCCTCATAATTCAGAGCCTACCTGGTGGGCTGCAAAACCAAGTCTGAGCAGTTCTCTGTTTTTGCTCTCCAGAGGAGTGGTCTCCCTGGGGCGTAAGTAGGACAATGTACAAGCCTCATTTTAGTTTCTTAAATGTCTTCATGCATTGAAGAACATTTTAAAAATAAAGACAGACATTAATTTCTCAACGACCACAGTCCAAAATGGCATGCAGAAGTCCTTCTTGCGTTCTGCAGCTCAAAAGCCTTTTCATGTTGCTGTTTTAAACCCAAAACCAGTTTGAAAATGAAGGAAAGCATTTTCACATTCCAAAATCGTGACCCGGAGTGTTGGCCCAATAGAGTACTATCAAATAACCTCCTTCCGGACTGGAGATGCAGGGTAAGAACACAGCAGATGTCAGAAGGCCCACTTTGTGGATGGGTTTTAAAACTCTGGCTATCCTTGTGGTAGAGCCTGGAGAGAAAATGGGAGAAAGCAAATTTATCTTTGGCATGTCTTGCACTGTGGTACAGCAGAAAACAACATGAGTTTCAGAGTTAGAGAAATCTCTATTCTCATCCTAGCTCTGCCATTAATTAGCTGAGAGACCTTAATTAACCCCGGAACCTCCATTTCTTCAGCATTAATGAATGAAATCTGAGACTTCTTTCTGTTTTTTTGCTCAAGAACATTTGGGATATATAGCATTATTATGAGACGTACACAGTGAGTGGTAATTTTTCATTCCTGCCTTTTGTCCCTCCCTCTTCAGTTACTGAGATCCTTCCACGCTCAGCAAGGGATTTCTCATAGCTGCAAATAAGGGTGACATTTACCATTAATATTTACCCACAATGTGACCTCAGAGGTCTTCCTCCATCAAGTAGGTTAATCAAAATGCTCCACCCATAACCCCCATACTTACAAGATGTTAAGAGGTTTTGTCTTATTCCTCCCAGTTAAGTGTTACATGTTACTTAGCACCTTCAGGAAAATAGTGTTTTACTCTGAAAGAATGTCTACAAAGAATGGAGAGGGAGAATTTAGACAAAGTAAGAACTTCCTTTAGAAATCTGTACTTATGGGTGTCCCACCCTTCAGGTACATACACAGTTGACTCTTTTCAACTACCACTCAGGAAAATGTAGACTGAAATTAAAATGTCACTATCGTTAATGGTGAAACTCACTGAACTTGGTACAACCATTTCACTCAGTGACTTATTTACTGTACCTGTGCTCTGCTCTCCTTGCTTTAGACGGAGTTAACATTACTAATCCTAGGCTTGTTGCAAGGATAGAATCAGAAAATTATGACAAAGCAGCATGTATAATGTCAGACAGAAAAAAAATGCTCAAAACATTGAGGTATTTTTCACTAATGTTAGTATGATGGTTGCCTAATAATAGGGAAGCAGACAATGCAAAGACAGAGACTCCTACCTCTGAACCATAACTCATTCAAAAATAAAGAAGGCAAAGATAAATACAGCTTATACTACTAAATAATCACAAGTCTTTGCAGTTCACAGGGAAGTTAGGAGCCTGTGGATGCATGTTCTCTATGGTGGCGTCCTGAATAGGCAGCTGTGAGGCAGGCCCAGAGGCTGCTGTACCAAGGGAAGATGTCCCCTCAGGAATGGAGAAGATAGACAATAAATAGGGAGAAATCCCAAATCCAGCCAGAACAAAACCAGGCACAGGGAAACTATGATTGGTTTGTCTTTTTCAGATTAATATTCAGATGCCTTTTGGAAGACAACATCTGGACTATTCATAATTCAAGTCATTAGGTACTTTAATTCCAGTGATAGAAACTAAAAAATGTATGCATGTATTTATGGAGTTTTCTGTATTCTATATTTTATGATGATTTGATGTCAGAGCCAGGGATTGCTCATGAATCTAGAGCAAGGCAGACTGCTAGGGGTAGCTAATTCCCAGGATAGCAAATAGACTTGACAGCACATCTTTTCCTGGGCCCATGCTCCCGTGGGCTTCCTCTCATCACAGTCTAGGACTTTATCCTCCTGTCTATTAGCTCTCTGCATCTCAATATTAGACCATGTGTCTCAGCCTGGCTGAATTCCAGTCCTAGGCTCAGCTGTGTATATGCCACGCCTCTTCCTCCCTGCCAGCACCATACTAAAGTCCAGGCCCATTCTTTCTCCTAATTCTTCTTCCCATTGACCCTGGGCCTCAACCTTGTGGCTTTTGCTTGAATATCATGTTATCTCTTTGAGGGGCTAGGGTGGGGGTGTGAGGGTTGGGGGGAGAGGGGGTCTGTGAAAGCGTTACAAAGCTTGTTTCTGATAGCAGTTATCCCCTGACCTGCTGACCTTGTCACATGCAAATAAAACGAAATCCTTAGGACATGGAATGGCAAGCAAAGAGAAAGTTGATTGCATCTAAAAATCTCTAGTTACTGCTTGGGTATCTCAGGTGAGACTGTCTCTTGGAGCCTTGGACTCTTGATCTATTCAAGTGTGAGAACAGTTGTATTAGAGTCATGCAGAGAACATAGACATGATAGTGCCTGTCACAGCTAATTCATGCATAATGTGTTTCTACATTCGTGTTTCCACTGTCCCATTATTTCATTGCTAGCCACCTGGGGACACAGTTCAGCAATTACCATACCCATTCTAGTTAATTCCATAGTATACTTTTTGTTCATTAATTATTATTTTAGTTACATAAAATCCTGAGATAAATGTAGCTACTTAATTCACATATACACTGTAGAGAGATCAAATCAGGGTAGATAACATTTCTACCTCCTTAAACATTTAAACACCCCTTTGATTTTCTGGTTGATTATACTAATCACATATATTTATTAGAAACAATTAGATTTTTCAATATGATGGAGAAATATATGCTCATTAAATCAAAGTGATCAGTATGCACATCCTATTACTGTGTGTTTGGAGACTTTAAGCACCATCTTCTGGTAATACATAAAATATTATAACAATTATTATGAGATAATGATGCCAATAGGCTAGATAACACTAGATCCTGTTCTGTCTGTCTTAACTGAGCCTTGATGTCCATTATCCAACCTCCCTCCACCTTTCTCAGCCTCCAAGAACCATGATCATACATTCCAATAGACTTTCTAAAGCATGCAATGGGCCAGAGAACATGCACAACACATTTTTCTGAGTCTGAGTTATTTCACGTCCCATAATATCCTGCAACATACTCTGTCTTGCTGTTAATAATATTATTCTTAAAACAAAACAAAACAAAACAACAACAACAACAAAAATAAGTACATTCATTCATAAACAATTGCGGGGAGTGGAAGATACCCAGAGTGAAGGAAACCCAGAGTGAAGGTTTGCTGCTGATTTGATTGGAGTCCTGTTGCCACGGGCTTCAATCCTCAGCCCTGTGAGAGCGGTAGGGCCTTCTCCAGGCAAAGCTGAGAAGGATGGCAAAGCCTTATTTAGGGTTTCTATGTGGATGCTGATAGTGTGTACAGAAAATACGTACCATAGCTTTTCTCCACCCAGATATTTACAGCTGGAGGTCTGTAGGACAAAGAAGGCTTCTACAGAGATCACCTAATTCTACCTCCTTGATTTAGCTTTGTGCTGTAACCCCACCTTCCTGTTCAAGTGCGTATCATAAGCATTCTGAGCTTCTGGTTTCTGTGATTTCTCCATCAGATTGCCAGGTCCACCGATCTCAGCTTGTTGGTGCACTTACTTATCTGTGTGTTTGTCTTTTCTTTGTTTCCTCCCTGCCCCAGTTAGGTCAAGTCCCTGGAAATGTACAAGGACTTGGCAAACAGTGATACAATTTAGAATTCCAATTCACAGCGGCGGGGGGGGGGGTAGACAGGAGTAAGTTTCTTAGTGTTTTCAAATTCCTGGCATGTTACTATTTGAGATTCAGGGACAAATTCAGTCCCAGGGATTCTCATGGTTTTCGAAATTATGATTTTTAAAAATAATTCCAACACTCTTCACACTCTAGTTTGGAGTGGTGATTAAACCTTAGTAAGTCTGTGAGAGCTTATGAAGAATCCTAGCCCACGGGAACGTTCAGTGGAAGACATCATTTGAAGTTCAGGTCTCCCAGTAAGGGACGGCCCTCCTGGCTCACACTTAGACACAGCCATTTACGACACTTCTGTTTGGAAGCAGTCCCTAAATTGTTATTTTTTAAAATTTTTCTTTAAAATTTTAATGTGTGTGTGTGTGTGTGTGTGTGTGTGTGTGTCTATGCACCATTTTTGTGCCCCTGGAGCCCAGAGGAGAGCACCAGATTGCCTAGAACTGGCATTATTGACTGTTGTAAGATACCATGTAGAGGATGGGAATCAAACCCAGATCCTCTTGAAGAGGTCCTCTCAATGGCAGAGCCATCTCTCTAGCCCTAAAATGTTATTCTTAATGGCTCAGTAGCATTCATAGACATACATACGGACATACATACATACATACATACTACACATATCACATTTCTTTATAGATCCATCTGCTGGAAGATCTGTAGGTACATTCTGTATCTCAGCAACTATAAACAGTGAAGCAATAAGCATACACATGCTGGTGTCTCTGATTTTCTGTTTCCCTTGGATGCACTCTGAGAACTTGGCTGTGGATTCCAATATACTTACCCAAAGCCTTGGCCTTTCCTTCCCTCTTCTGTGGTGTGGGTGACCTTCTGTTGTGCTGTCCTTGAGTTTTTTGCTTCATTTCTGCCACAGCTATCCCAAAGCCAGACAGATTTAGTAAAGGCGTGTCTCTGTAGTGACACTGACACCCACCAACCATCAGAAGTCATTTTGACTGCAAAATGGGATTGAAAAAACCTTATGTCAGACAGCAAGAGAAATCACATATTGGTACATAATTAGTAAAAATAAATATCTGAAAGCAGAAGATAATTTGTATTGCACTCCAGGCTTTGTGGATGTTTTCCCACCTACACCCATCTAATTAAGGAACAGGGACGTGGAGTGAAGTGGAGAGAAATTCCTGAATGCATGGAGCCAAATGCTCACACCAGACTAATACCATGGAGTAGATCAGTCAGAACAAGGAAGGGGCCAGGGAAGACCATGTATGTGGCAAAGGACATCAAGGAGGTGTGACAATCAAACGACTGACAGTGAGGTGACTTTGGGAGATAACGTTCAGTGTCTTCTTTAATTGAATTCCTAGGGAATGAGGTTAAGAGAAATCAGAACACTTGCAAGAACTGGACAACAGGAGCTGGTACCGAGGAGGCTGAGGAATGTCTCTGAACAGCCTGGTTCTGGTTTGTTGGCCGAACCAATTTTGCCAGTGATGGGGTTCCTCTGTTTAGAAAAGGGGACAGTGCTATGGTGTCACAGTGTTCTTGTGATTGTCAATTAAAATACTATTTCCAAGGAATTTTGTAAGCTCTAAAGAAATATATATATATTTGTCTCTTTGCTTCAAAAAACGAACATAAATAATTAAAAAAAAAACTCTCTGGAATCATTCTAAGTAGATGCAAACCCTGCTTTTCTGCTTGTTCTCTCTGTGACGATAAGCAAGTGGCCTGGCCTCTTAAAACTTCGGTCCCTAGCTTGTAAAACCAATCAAATAATAATGCCTGTTGTTGTCAGGGTTCTAGTAAGGCTGGATATAAATCTCTTAACATACAGCCTGGTGCATTAGCACTCAATGGGTGTTACCTATTAATATTTGCCAGCATCTCCAGGTACCTGGGACTAAGTGCTGCTACAACACTTTCCAAACACAGCAGCCAATTATCTCACTCTCTGATAGCAGACACGACTGTCTCTCATCGTGGTAGGGGCTGGGGTTGGGTGTGGACGGTGATAGGGAAATTCCCTTGGTGACAAGTTCCTAGAGAAATATTGCTATATTTGATATCATTGTTGCAATATCACACTGTAGGTGTTATTTTACATCTTGGCCAGAGTTTATAATTTGTTCTTCTGTGCAGTTGCTGGACTCTTGGACCTAGATATCTCTGGGATATAGTATGGATTCTATGTCTTACCTTGAATAATTATTACCTAGTTAACAATTTGCTGAACTGTTTTCTACTTTCAATTATCTTTTGAACTAATATTTACATGGGATAGAATGTCTTAATTCACTTAAGCCTTTTGATAGAACGCTGAGGAGCCAGTGTCCCTTTGCTGTTCTTGGTTAAGACAATCTCCCTATTGTGTCTGCCTCCTGTGAGGACTGCAGCTAGTCAACAGTGCCTCTAGTCACCATCTGATCCTAGGCACACAATACATTCTTCTGTGGGAATCTTCATGTATGTGTCTCCAAGCTGTGCAAATATTCAGAAAAAATGCATAAGATTCCCTCTGAGCTTAGTGGAATTCTGCACACTGCCGAAGTTCACAGTCTTAAAAGAGGTTCCCAAAGATGTTTATAGGTTTTTCTTATACTAATATTTCTGAGATATGGTCTTACTACGTAGCCCTGGCTGGCCTCAAAGTCATAGCCAGGCCCCTGCCTCTGCCTCTCAGGTGCTAGAATTATAGTACCACTGTTCACGGGCTTCTCCATTTTCTTTTGCTTCCACTGCCTCCTTCCCCCCCTCTGCTTCCTTCTTGTCTTCCCCTTCTCTTTCCTTGTCTTTCCTCACCGCTCACCACTCACCTCTCCAACTCCTCTCCCCTTCATTTCTTTTCTTTTTCTTGAAGTTACCCCTTTCCAGCACTTCAGGACCAAGAAGAATGAGCACTTTTCAATATTGCAGGGCCCACTTTGTGTCTCTTGCAGATGAGACAGAGAGAGACATGCTTAATGTTAACTAGTTTGGGATAGGAAGCTTGCTTTACACACACAGTAGATGTAATCCCTTGCAGATTCAGAAGAACTCCTGGGAACTGAAGAACAAGCAGGCTGAATAGAAGAGTCAAGACACATGGTCAGCCATGCAGGGTTTCTGTGCTGGGCCCCAAATAGCATGAGCAAAACAGGTACCATCAGAGCAATGTTAAGAACCTAGAAGAGGATGGATTTGCTGGGCAACTCTTTCTGTCTATAATAAAGAACATGGTGCTCAGTGACCAGCTTACAATACAATTATATTAACACATTGTGACTGCTAAGCATCACCATGGCTATTTTAATTGTTAGTACTTTATTAAAAACTTTATCATCCTGAGTGAGGTAACTCAGTCACAAAAGAACAAACACGGTATATATTCACTGATAAGTGGTTATTAGCCCAAAAGTTTGGAACACCCATGATTCGATTCACAGCAGCTGTTGGACTGAGCATGGAGTCCTAGATGGAGGAGTTGGAGAAGGGACTGAAGGAGCTGAGGGAGTTTGCAGCCCCATGGAGGGAGCAACAGTGTCAACTGGCCTGACCCCCCGGTGCTCCCAGAGACTGGACCACCAACCAAAGATACACATGGAGGGACCCATGGTGCTGGCCACATATGTGGCAGAGGAGGGCCTTGTTGGCCATCAGTGGGAGGAGAGGCCCTTGGGCCTGAGGGTGTTAGATGCCCCAGTGTAGGAGAATGCCAGGGAGAGAAGATGGGAGTGGGTGGGTAGGTGGGGGAGCACCCTCATAGAGACAGGGGAAGGGAGGATGAGATAGGGGGTTTCCAAAGGGGAGACCTGGAAAGGGGAAAACATTTGAAATGCAAATAAAGTATCCAAAAACCCTGGAAAACAAAAGAATTCATAATGTGATTTAAAAGACAAGTCTAGATGCTCTTAATACACTGGAGTAAATCATTACAGTGCTCTGAATAGTTTTCATGTCAAAAAAATGTAATTCATCATTATTCATTTTAACACTGTCACACTTTCAGAAAGTTAAAAAAAATTGTCTATAAATAGCATTTATACCCACCACCGAGATCCTGATATGCTCACATCCTGAAATTAGATCACACTTCTGCCCTTTCCCTTATCTATACATATATAAGTAGGAGAGAGACTTTATCAAAGAAAATTAACACTTATTTCATAATGACTAATATAATGTTCCCATTAGTATGTATAATAGATATATATTTTTTAATTTTTGATTTTGAGATTTTAATATAACTATTGATCCCCATTCCCGCTATTGTAGAAATAGCCATATTTTTAGCATCTGGAATTCACCTAAGTTAACCTACTGTACACTTAATTTTCATTTATTCTGTGGCACTGGGGATTAAACCAAAGGCTTCATGCATGTGAGTCAAGTGCTCTACTACTGAGCTACAACCTCAGCATGGAGCCAACTTGGTTGGTTTGGTTGTTTCAGGTTTGTTTGGTTGTCTTTTAACTAATAATGTTCATATATATATATATATATATATATATATATATATATATACACACACACACACACACATACACACACACACTTATATATGTGTATATATGTTATGTATACATACATTATATATATTATATATTATGCAATACATATTAATAATTAATATAAAAGTTCTATAATTTATAAAGAAATAATATACAAAATAATTTACATGATTATATAATTAATCCCATAATAATATATATAATATATAATGCATATATGTATATTATGTATATATAACAATACATATAATTATACATCTCAGACATTTCTTTTAGAATATTGTTCTTCTATATCTTTCTACTGTAATGTGTCACAGATGGCAGATAACCATGTTAGTCATCAAGACAAGATACTGGAGAAATTTTCCTTTAGTATTGCTAGGTTTTTTGTGTTTTTTTTTAAATGACTCACTGTGAAATTCACACAGGACAGAATCTGGTTGGTGTACTTTTCAGAGTGATATTGGCAAGACTCACACTCATAGCCTGTATTTGTCCTGAAAGCTGTGTCCTCAGTGAGCAGTGACACTCTTCTGATATCCTTTCAGTTCAATATTCAGGTACATGGACAAATATTTCATATATGCTATTTCTGTAACTTCAGATATTGCCTAAGGATCTCCTAACACTCTTAGGTGATTGTGTAGCTGAAACAAGGAGATAGCAGTGAAGTGAGACAAAGTAGGCAGATTTGAAGAATGTTTATCGAGTTTCTATCAGGTACCAAGTATTCTCAGATGTTTTGGCTCCTGTTAACATTATCTAATCTAGTTCTGCAAATATGAGGTGCTTCAGGATTATTATGTAGAGTGGCAATGTTATAGTTTTATGTCTAAGCTTTTTACTGGGTCCATACAGTAGATCTCTAGGATAATTAAGTTATCTTTCTGGCCGTGTAAAACCTTAGAGCACTAAGGTAGGGAGATGGGTTAGCAGGTCAGAGCATTTGCTGCTTTTGCAGGGCTTCTGGATTTGATTCCCAGCACCCCCATGATGGCTCACAATCATCTGTGACTCCAGTTGTCGGTGACCACTCACCCTTTTCTGCATTCCCAGGCACAAACACAATGACATACATGCAGAGAAAAGATAAAAATTATTTAGAGAAAGGAAACATGTCACAAAGAGGAATATAATGAATCCTTTAAAAATTCCTCATAAGCAGAGTTCAGTTTTGATTTTCTCAGTTAGGAAGTCAAGACCCACATCAATAAAGAGAAAGTTGGGTGAGCTGATTTATTTCTCCTAATGCAGAGTCCATGCTCAATCTTATACACAAGAGAACTCAATAGAACCCAAGACAAGAACTCTGTGTTCCCTGCTGCAAAGGGGTTATATTCACTCTATTGAGTGTTAGCACAGCACATGACCACCCAGAGTAACCACGTCTGTTACAATGTATAAGTGACTAGAAATAGATTCAAATTGTTTGAAATGGGGTCTTAACTACATAGCTCAGGTTGGCCTAAATATTGATTTTCTCATCTCACATGTTGAATTAGAATTATAAGTATGTGTTACCATGTCCAGATTTCAGTGATTTAACTTTTGAAATTTGACATTGTCCTATCTTTACATTAATTTCCTCTGAGAGAATAACCTTCTAAAAAAGGCTAATATAAACATTATGGTCACATTTACTATATTTTAGGTTTAGCTTTCCCCTTTTGCTTTTCTTCTCATGTAATTTTTTAGATATAATTGATAAATAGAAATTATATATATCTTTGTTATATAAGATATAAATGTTTGATTACAAATGTGTGTTGTAAAAGCAATGTAGTTGATTTAAATATTGACCATTATTATCTTTTTGGTTGTCTTTATGTGTATAGAATATTTGATATCAAGGAGAAATTTTTATATATAAAATATAGCCATATTTAATGATAGATGCCATCCTTTATCTAAGATCTGTAGAACTTATTCATCCTACTTACTGAATTTTTACCATTTGCCCAAAATATTCTCATTTTCCTAACTCAGTGATGCTGGCAACCACCATTTTACTCTTTGCTTGCACCCTGAAGTTGGAATTTTTAAATTTTTATTTATTTACTTTTTACATTTCACATAATATAAGGTCATTTAGCATCTTCTTTTCTGTGTCTGCTTTTTATTTTAACATGGTATTAGTCAGGCTCATTCACAAATATTACTCCCTCGTTTTGTGGACTAAAGAAAGTTCAATTTTATAAAATATATGCACATACACACACATTTTTATTAATTCATCCCTTGTTACTACGTTGGTTACCTTTAATTGTTAATTTGTTACAACCTTGTGTGACCTGGGGATAGTCTCAATAAAGAATTATCTACATTGTGTTGGCTTGTAGGCATATTTTGTGGAGGATTGTCTTATTAAATTAATTTTTGTAGGAAGACCAAATTGGATGGCATCATTCTCTAGACTAGGACTCCTGAACTGTATACAAATGGGAAAATTGAGTTGAGTACAAGCAAACAGGAAGAGAAAGAGGTAGACACTTAGCTTGAGTCCATATTTGGCTGTTGTGACTAATGGTGCTGCGAACATAGATGTATGGTGTTTTGTTTCTTTTGGTTCTATGTACACAATCAGATTGCTTGATCTTAGAGTAGTTTTGTTTTGAGTGTTTTGAACAATCCCCATATCGTTTTCACTAATGGCTGCACTGCGTTACATCCCACATAGTGTGCAGAGGTTCCCTTTCTCCACACTCTTGCATTAGCCTTTGGGATTTTGATAATCGCTGATCCTAACAGAAGTGAGGTGAAATCTCCCTGGTTTTCATTTGAAGTTCCTGATGATTAGTGGTGCTAAGTTCATTTTCATAAAACTTATTGGCATTTTTTTCTTTGAATAAATGCCCATTTAGGTGCCTTGACAGTGTTTTATTTATTTGATGTTGAATTGGAAGAGTTCATTATGTATCTTGACTATTAAGAAATTACCATATGAATGACTTATCCATATTTTCTCCTATTCTACAGGTTGTTTCTTTTGCAGATTGCTTTACTGACTGTGAGAAAGCCTTTATGCTTGGTACAATCCAGTTCATTCTTTACTCATACTGCTTTATATTCTGGTGTTAGTTATCTTGTTTCTTATAATTAAGATGCATACAGGTTTATTGAACACTCATTCAGACAATCCAGAACAATACTGTCCCATCCTAACATTTTTACTGTCTCTAATTTAATCATGTTTGCAATGTCTCCTTAACCATATAAGGCACCATTCACAGGCTCTGAGGTTCAGGATGTGGATGCCATCTGGGACTCTTATTCAACCTTCTCTATAATCCTCTAAGCACATCTCTCATCTGTGCCATTACCATTGTGTTCTCATAGCTCTTATGGAAGCTGATTTTAGCTTTAATTTCAAAATCTAATAGAAATTCAAATTTTTCTTCTGCTTCTTCATTAATTCCCCTTTCTTATTAACTTACAGCAAGAAGACAGGGAACTGAAGAGCTGGGGATTTCCAATTAGCTGCTATATTGATTCAGCTCTAGCAGGTACTGAGAATACACAACTTTGGCAAGGAGAACTTCCTATGACGATTTTCTTTTTCCAATCACATGCTGGAGGTCTTTGCATTGCATGATCACATGGAACTATAGAAGTGATTGGGCAAGCTGTCTCCACATGAAGGATCTTAACTAGCAATGGGAAAGTTATGATTATTTGTGACCATTAGAAATTGTTGTCAGGACAGAAAATTGAAATATCTTTTTCTTTGTTGCAAATATATAAGAAGGTGTAAATCAGAAGTTTATTTAGTTCACTACTGTATAAAGCCATGCCCTCCTCACATATAGGCAAGAAGAACAAAGTTGAGAATGAGCTCAGCAGGGGCAGGTAGATGAGCTTCTGGGTCCCCTGCCTGCGTGGGAAGTTTGGTCTGATCCCATTTTCAATCATGAACCCAGAAGGATAAAGAGGAGAGAGAAGACATAAAAGAATGTATTCAGTAATCTCATTGTGGGGGATGGTAAGATTATTGGAAATAATTAATAGTTTTGTCAATGCCTAACTAATCAGAATCACACTGCTGTACCAAGAGTGTTAGAAGTGTTCCCAGTGACCATCCATACAAGTTGGATAGTTACTCATGACAGATTCTGGATTCTTCTACCAAAATGCCCCTGGCAAGAAAGATGATGTCAACATTATCCTGTGATCCTATTCTTAGATCTTCACATTTTCTCAGATTTAATAACTGGTTCTTATTTTATTTTTCCTTTAGAGGGATGTCACAGAACCAGCCTCTCATATCTGTGGAGTTACCGACTGTGGATAAAAAAATATCTGGAAAACTATTTACTTCCATACTGAACTCGTATACCTTTTTTGTCATTATGCTGTAAACAATATAGTATGTAAAAGTAACTTATATTTGTCTGCTGTAATTGTGGTCTTAGATGGAGGCTTACTGCTGAATAAGCTCATCTTTTCTGAACTCTGGCTGGCTGGTTCAACTCAGCTGTTCTGGCCCAAACTCTTTACAAGCTGACTGATTCAATCTAACTTCTCTTAGCTTCTCACTTAATTGCTCTGCTTAGCCTCAAAGTAACTCTGGCAATCTGTTCTAATCCTCTACCTCCTTCTCATCCTATGGGTTGTTCTGTCTTCACCTGTGTTTAACTTGTTTCCTTTGCAACCTGTCTCTGTACAACTATCCCTATAAAAACTCCCTCTGAACTTCATGAACTGAATGGCCACAAACTCCACTCCCCTGCACTTCCTCTTAACTCATTGACTCAACCCACTTGACTGGCTAGAATTCAGAAATCTTCATGCCTTGGTCTCCTCAGTGCTAGCACTAAAGGCATGTACCACTATGCCTGGACCTAAGCTTTTTTCTGCCTGAAACTTGCTCTTTTCCAGACTGAACTTGAATTCAGATATCTGCTTGCCTGTCTCCTTAGATTAAAAGCATGTCTATATTCCAGCTGGGTCACACAGACCTAGAAGGTCTTTGGATGTGATCTCTTGCCAGAACAGTCATGATGGTGGATTAAAATTCCTCTACAATAGTATAACTATTTATTAGTGTCTCTAGTGTACTGTGAAGGACATGCTCAGATTACATGCAAATATTATGTCATTTTATATAAGGGACCAGAGCATGCATATATATATCTAGGACCAGAGTAGATATTGGTATCTACAGGTGGTCCTAGAACAAGTCGTTTTTGCAGGCTAAGGGAGGACTGTATATTTGGATAACACTTAACATTTTAAGCATTGAAAAATTCTTTGTTCTATACAGCAGCCTTATGAAACATATGCACAGAGAGAAATTTTACTATTCTCAATTTATAGGTGAGGAAAATAAGACTTTGAGATTTCAGTAAATTGAATCCGAGACTTCTTGCAGTGGTCCTTTTTCTCCACTGAGCTGTTCTCAAAACCTAGTCACTCCTTCTTCAGCTTTAGGGATAAACCCTAAAAGAGCTCCTATGTGGTAGCTCACCTGTTCTCACTATTCTCCAGTCTACCCAGTTGCTGAGAACCATGTTCAGTGAAAAATGAGAGTTGGGGAGGCAGGTCATCTAGTAAAGAGAGTGTGTACTATGCACAAAGTTCAAAGTTTTTCCCAGAACTACATTAAAAACAGATACACTTTTGTAATCCTAGCACTCAGAGAATATAGACAGTAGGTTGAAAAGTTTAAAGTCATCCTTGGTAATGGGCTCTATGAGCCTAGAATATAAGTGAGGAAGACATTCAGTGTTTGCCTCTATCCTCCACATTCATATGCAAGTGCTTATGTATACCTGCACATGGTCATGAATGTGCACACACACACACACACACACACACACACACACACACACACACACACACAATCAAATAATTCCTCCATGCCATAATCGGCCACCTCCTGGACAGATGTCCTGAACAGGTGCAGATTGCTGATGTCAAGAGTGGAGCTGAGAAGTCATCTTAAGACTGAATGGGCTTTTACAGAAGAAATTCCACTGATGGTAGTGGTAATTGAGAGAGGGGGCATGTATCTGAGTCCCAAGTTCTTGCTCCTCTTGGAATGGACATCAGGTAAACTATTCTGTGTAACTTTAATTTTTTTCATAGCCTATTTTTAATGATGGTTCTTAAATGCATTAACCTCCCTTCTAGCCCACCACCCACCAGAGGTAGTGGGAAAGAAAGGATACGGGGGAAGCAAACTTATTTAGAAATGGTTCTTTGGAACAAATCCTATCTGCATTGTCAGGAAATCAACAGTTTAGTTCATAGGTCAGCAGTGGCAGCTTGATCCACTCGCAAACACTTCATGGATATGCCAGCAGCCCAATTCAGTAGTGTTAGTATAGCAGCAGTGGTGGCATGACCTAGCAGGATCAGCTAGCTCTCAGTTGAATCAGCACAGGTCAACAGGAGGGACCATCAGGGAAGCTAAGAGAAGATCTTGGCTGTGTCTCTCTCAGTGAAGTGAAGACCAGCAAAGATGTGAGACCAACAAGCATTGCAGAGCTAGCTCTACCAGCAAGCCAAGCCCAGGCAAGCCTTAAGCATTCTCTGTGTCACTGTCCATTAAGTCCTATTTATACTCCCTCTAAACATTACATGTCCTCCACGGGTCTTAGCTCACCATGTGTCTTGCCTCAGCAAAAGAGTCTGTATCAGTTGATATCAGTCTACCAATTGGCCCAAGTCTCAGAAGTGGAAAGAAACCATGACACACCACCAAAAGAAATTTTTTAATGCAGTTTTCTCTATGGTGTTCTGATAAATGGAGTTCAACTACGCAATGTAAGGTGGACTAACACATGCGTGTAATTAGCGAAGAATCCTTCATCGTGTGTTCTTTCACAGGCTTGCCTTAGTAGAGTGTCCTTTCACTTTTGTCTACTTCAGGAAAACACCCCTTCACGTGTTTGCCCCAGCGAAACACTATCCAACACAATTGACTTGCGAATGAACCCTTAAGTTTCCACTTCAATTTCTGACATATGTCTTATGTGGAAGGAGCCTTTCTCTTTTACACATTAAATGCAATGGAATAAAGTAACATAACAATCCCCCTGCAGAGAATAAAAATGCTTGGATTTTAGAACAGGCAAGAACTGGAGGCAATTTTATCTGATTTTGAATGCGTAAATTATCTTTTGAGTAGAAGTGGCTAGAGTAGAGCCCTGGTTCTTCTATCAGAAGCCTTCATTCTCATCTGTAGGATGGCTTTTAGGATCCCAGCTATCTATCTGTCTATCTATCTATCTATCTATCTATCTATCTATCTATCTATCTATCTATTATCTATCTATCTATCTATCTATCTATCTATCTATCTATCTATCTATCATCTGTCTCTCATCCATCAATTATCTATCTGTCAACTATTATCTATCATCTATTATTTATCATAACATCTATCTATATTCATCTATTTATCATCTATCTATCTATCATCTGTATATCCACATATCTACCATGTGGTCTGTGTGCATGAGAGAGAGAGAGAGAGAGAGAGAGAGAGAGAGAGAGAGAGAGAGAGAGAATGAGAGCCATAGACTCCTGTTTTCCAGGCTGACTCTGGACTCCTCATATAGCCAAGGATCCTTGTGCTTCTACCTCAGCAGTTCTGGGATTATAGGCACACACCAGCATACCTGGTTTATACAGTGATGGTGATGAAACCATGGGCTTCATTTATTTTCCTACAAGCTACATTCCTGTTCTGTTTTTGCTAATAAGTGACAGATTTCTGGCCCCCTCAAGACTCTCTCAACTCCTTCTACCAAGTCCTACTTATATTTTATAATTATTCTATATACTTATCTTTTATTTAGTATGTTTGTCACTATAAAAATAAATTATTTCTTTTGACATAAAAATTGAACAGTGCCTTCTCTATAGTAGTAACTCATTTTTTAAGTGAATGATTGTCTATTTTCTAAATCATCTCAAAGTATACATTCTTGAATAGTAATAAGAGATAAGGTAGCCTAACAATTGTTCTTTTATTCAGTGGAAGCCACTGGTCCACTCTAGATTACTAAGCTGGGGAGTTACGACTCTTACAGCCCTCTCTTTCTGAAGAATATAACAAATATTGGTATATGCAAAAGTACGAAGAATATTCTCATTATCACAGAAAATCTAAATGATCTGTAGTAATTTCTCTGAATCTAAATGTCATTTAATGACAGGAATATGTGGCATCAACACCTATAAAGAAGCATGTGCAATATATATATATATATATATATATATATATATATATATATATACACATTTATATATATATATATTGTTTTTCTATGATCTGACACTACAATACATTTATGAATAGTCTACTTAAAATAAGTAGATTCTAAGCAGCCAGTTGTGACTTGCAATTTCTGTAAGACATATGTCCACCATTTCAAACAAAAGACAATTTACAACTTAATTTTTTTCCTCCTTTGTCTTGTTTGGAATTGTTTTGCAAGGATTTTTGGGGGTGGGGTGGGGATAGGGGTATGGCTGCTGAAATTGAATGTGAAGGAATTGGGCTATTTTCTCCAGCAGTCTTTGATTTGGGTAAGGTCGGTGCACAGCACCTGCTTTTCTTTGAGAATTTGCATGAACAGCACAGTTATAAATTTATTCCATGCCTAATGTCAACACATTGTCTCAAAAACTTGCCCACAGGGAGGGCCCCTCACCATTTGTCATCTGGGGCCTGTCTGCTCTTCTGGCTACTCTCGAAAGCCATCTGGCTACTTAATAAAACCAGGACAGCTCTTGAGTCTGTTCGGTGAGGACTACATGCAATTTAGTTTTTTCAGACTTTCCTGAGCTCTCTCTTGGCCAGTACATTGCATACAGCACAAGAAGCATCCCTCTGCTATTTAATGCTTTCTTTGTTCCACATCTTGGAGTGTGTGTACAAGGTCTGTAAAGCATACCAACAGACAGAGATAGTAATGCCCGGTGGTTCACAGTGAGTGGGAGGTATAATATTGTGACACTAGCCATTTTCAAGTATGTTGAAAGCAGTCTATACTCCGTGTTCCTCTGTTCTTGATGTGAACACAACTGGGGTGGGTGGATGTTGATCATGGAATAATTGGCAACACTCTGAGTTGATGTCCAAGGACACTACACAAAGTCCGATTGCGTGAGCCTCTGAGAGGACTCTCAAACTTCTTTCCTCTAAGTCAGGACTGCAATCCTTCTTAAAGGCTCAGTCTTTATTTATTCAGCAGTTTTCACTAACAATTTATTGACTGCCCACCGTGTGCTGCACAAGAGGCTACATTTGGGGAGATAGTGCAAACTAAGTATAGTATGCCTGACCTTTGGGGAATTTACATTCTGTTAAGAATGTGTCCAATGAACAAGTAAACAGAAAGGATAGGCAGAGGGGGAGACCTCAGGGTCCTCTTTCTCTACCCTCTCCATTTCTCTCTGACATTCTCCTGTGCCCTCTGCACTATTACTCTCAGAGATGGTCCTGGGCCTGTATGCACAGAAAGCTGGAAGGCTAAAGGAGTAAAAGTCCCCAGTCAATGCTAGGCTGGAATTAAAGATTAAATACCCTAGCCTTCTTACTATGTAATAGTGGAACCTCTCTGGGTATTGTTAGAAAACTTTTGTTATGACTTGAATGTCTGTGCCCATCAAAATTCACTGGCTAAAAACTCCCCCAGTAGGTGATGGTATTAACAGGAAAAGCCCTTCAGAAGTAGTCAAGTCATGAGATGCCACCAGTCTAAATGAAATTAATATCTTATATTTTAAAAAGGCTTGAAGGAACCTGTTTAGCCCCTTGTCCAAGTGAGGAAACAAAGGCTGTCATCTGAAAAGAATAGGTTTCCACAAGATGACAATTCTCCTGGCACTTTAACCTTGGACTTTCCATCTTCCAGAACTGTGAGTAATAAATTCCTATGGCTCATTAGTTACTCAGACAAATGTATTTTACTAGAGTATCCCAAAGACATAAGACAATCGTGAAATGGACAGAAGACATACTTAGATGCTTTGTCAAATGCATGCTGGCCATGGTTTCACTCTTTATAGACTCTTGTCTATTTTATAAAGATATATGACTTTTCTTCTTTCTTTCTACTTTCTTTCTTTTTTTCTTTTCTTTTCTTCTTCTTCTTTTTTTTTTTTTTTTTTTTTTTTTCGAGACAGGGTTTCTCTGTGTAGCCTTGGCTGTCCTGGAACTCACTCTGCAGACCAGGTTGGCCTTGAACTCAGAGATCTGCCTGCCTCTGCCTCCCAAGTGCTGGGGTTAAACTATTGCCACTGCCTGACACCAAGATATAGAGCTTTGATTATTTGATTAAGTATTCTTTTAGGCAAATTACCCAGATTTGTTAAACTTCTCCTTTGGAACATACTTGTGATATGACATTCATAGAGAAGAATTTTCCAAGATCATTTGTGTATAAAAGCTTGTGCACAAAATATACACCAAAATTAACACTAAGATTAAAGCACTGATATGCAAAGAAGAACTTAATGGAAGTCATCAAAATAGGAGAGAAGCATTTAATTTCATCTCTTCTGTTAGTTTTTCTCTGTATGTAAGTCTTATACAACATAAAGACTTACATAATAAAGTTATTATGAAAAGTACTAATAAAGTCTAATTACACTGTAACATCCAAGAGGGCAGAGCTACTTACCCATTTTTTAATTTAAGTTTTATTGTTTTGAGAATTTTATACTTTAGTACTGTATTTATATCATTTCTACAGCCCCTTCCCAACTTCTCCAGTGTCTCTCCCAACTGTCTCAAACTCATGACCTCTTCTTATTTAATTATTTTTGCAACACACACACACACACACACACACACACACACACACACACACACACACACACACATGCTACTGAGTCCATGTAGTATTGCTTATATACACATGTGTTGAGGGCTGACCTCTGGGACTGTATATCCTATCAAGAGACTCATCTCCGAAGACTGATACCCCTTTTATCAGCCACTGATGACCACCTGTAGTTGTTTATCTAGGTGTGGGGCCTTGGGAGATTTTTCCCTATCTATGCTGCCATCCTAACAGGCATTGGCCTTATACAGATGTTGCTTAGGTGAACTTTTGAAGTTTTATGGGTTTGGCTTTCTTGTCAGATCTAGAAGGCCCTCTCTAGCAGTGAGCATATGTTACAGGTCTATAGGAACACAAGCCACATGTAGAACATTGACAGTAGACCTGGTAAGAGTGATGCTTCCACCCGGAACAAAGCAAATTAATTCTCATGACTAAAAAAGTAAATGATTTTATCCATTAGAGAAAGGGAGAAACTTCTATTTAAATGCATTGTGACATCTCATTACCCCTTAATAATTGATGAACTGAATAAAGTCACTGAAGTGTGCTCACTTTTATGTTTGTATAAGGGATGATTCTATCTCTCCCTCTTTTCTTTTTTTATTAAGATAAGGTCTTGCTAAAGTTAATGGCAAGGCTAAATCAGAACTCTCTCTGAAGCCCAAGTTGGCCTTGAACTCAGGATCTGATTGATTTTCATGTCTCAGTCCCCAGAGTACTTAACGTGTGTATGTGACCGTGCATGCCTATGAATTTTACCTTTTGAAAATGTATTTGAACACTCTATTCCAGAGCTCTTAGCAGGTCCGAGGGCCAACTGGCTCCCTCCCCTTTCTCATTTTACCTCTCTTCCCTTCAACCTTGCTTCCTGACATTACTTCTAATTTAAAAGTGAACTTACTTCAGGGTCTGCTTCAGGAAGAGGCAGGACAACCAGTAAGTACAATTCTCATCATTCCTGAACCAACCCATCACTTCCTTGATCTTTTCTCTTGAGACACCTACAGTGTTTGTGAAATACTGTCGGGTGATGGAAGAGACGCCTTCTGTTACTATACAGGTCAAGGGAAAGGGCCAAAGAAGCAGGAGCTGGTGGTGTGGTGAGCAGAACACACGGTGCAACCCTTCCTTTGTGATACCTGAGATAGTTTATGAGTTATTAAGTTCAAAACACCCTTAGATAGGTCTTCATTGGTACACATCTGGATGGTGACATTGCTGAGCAAATTTCCAGGCCCCCTGGAAGCTGGCCAGCCTTCCTGATTTGTTCTGTGAGTTATTTTAGCAATTTCTTCATTGCCAGCATCTGGACTTAGTGATGCGAACATGTCACCTTTGTATTATATTAGCAGGAAATGGTTTGAATTTTCTGGTGTTTATGTGGTATATGGAAGTGCAGTTTTCTGAGAGATTTCAACTGCTCCAAAAATTAATGTGTCTGTGACACCAATAAAATTATTTAGGATAAAGAACAAAGAGAAGAAAGAAAAATAAAAGGAGAGTGGGAGAAAGAGAAAAGGGAGGAAGGAAGTAAAGAAGGAAGACTTTGCCCTGAATCAATTTCTGGCTATCAAAAGGTAAAATACTTGTCTCATGATGATGCAGGGCTAGAATTAAAACTGTAAGAACACAGGAACAGAAAAAAATAGGTCTTTTTTTTTTTTTTTTTTTTTTTTGAGAATCTAAAAGTAGGAGGAGTAAAATCTCTAACAGTAAGGTTGTGACCAGTGGAAGGACGACTTGTAATGGGTGGACAGTATTTCACCTTTCCCAAAAGATACTAGAAGAGTGGCCATTGTATGCCTTGCCTCTCTCTTCATTGTGAGATATCAAAGTGTATGTGGGCAGTAATCTAATGAGGGTGCCAATTTGACAACATATAGGACTCTAAACGAGAGATGTGTTCACCATGTGAACTGGGTCACTGATAAATGATCTGTGGCAAAGTCCAAAGACTGGAATTTTCTCAAAGATCTACAAGGCATTCAATAGATCGAGGCAAGCAGACGATATCAGCTAATTGTGTGACAACTGTGTAGCATAGCTAGGTTACTTACTAAAGGATATTTGCCACCTTGTATGCTGAAACAGGCAGCAGACCTATCCAGGTTATCTAAGAATTTCATTATAATTCAACATAGAAATGTCACAATCTCATTTGCCATTTTGGAATTGCAATTGCACCTTCATAAATCTATTTAATCGTCCACATCCAGGTTGTGATTTTGACAAGTGTTGTGGCTTCGATGTGAACTCTCCTGTATAGGCTCATGTGTCTGAACACATGCTCCCCAGCTGGTGATACTGATTTTGGGCTTTAGGATCTCTACAAGGTGGAACCTTACCTGAGGAAGTGTATCACTGAGATATGATTGAGGTTGTATACTCTGGGATGCTTCTAGTCTGCTTTCCACACCCTGATCCACTTGTAAGAAGCCTCATCTTCTAACTGCTGCAACTGTGAGTGAGCCATTCTGGCCACCATGTTGGCCCTTCTATGCTGGACTGTATGCTCAGATCATAAGCCAAAACATCTCATAAATTGCTTCTGGTGTGTGTGTGTGTGTGTGTGTGTGTGTGTGTGGTGTTTATGTATATGCTGTGTGCATATATGTGCATGTCTAATAAGGCCAGAGGAAATTGTTGGGTGTCCTACTCTATCATTTTCCAGTTTACTCCCTTGAGTGAAGGTCTCTCATTTAGTCCAAAGATCTCCATCTTTTTGTGTATACTGACTGGCCAGCAGGCCATAGGGACCCTTCTGTCCTACTTCCCACCTGTGCTCAGCTCTGGGGCGCCATAGGTTAAGCTTTTACCTGCATGCTAGGGATCAGCACTTAGGTTTGTGCAAAAAGTCATCTCTTGTTCTGAGCTCGTACTAGTCTTTAACTTGCTTCTTGGTGGGTAATTGGTCATAACAATAAGAAAATTAATTAAAATAACAAACCATTGCCAATTGAATTCTACCCCAAACTACTATTTTGGGGCTGAAGTTACACCAACCTTTAGTCAAAGGCTGACTAGAAAGCCCAAACCAAACCAAACTAAAACATCCAAAGACTTGTTCTTAGCGTATTCTCAATAGAACAAAAAGGAGCAGGCCTCAAAACCACGTAAATAAATTTTGGCTAAAAATGAATTTTTCTTTATATAGATTCTCAATTTAAAAATCCAGTCCTTCTATTTAAATAAATAAATAAATAAATAAATAAATAAATAAATAAATAAATCTGGCCTCGAGAACTGGAAGTGTCCTGCAGGCTAATATGAATGATGCTAGGAAGAAATTCATGTTTTCTTTCTTCCTGTTTTGTTTGTTTGTTTGTTTGTTTGTTTGTATTAGTCCATGTTGCCCACCCTGAAGAAATTTGAAAGAGTCCTATAGCAAGACTGGATCCTAACTTATGCTAGCATGTTAACAGCTCGCCTGTCCATAGAGCTTCCTGTTTCTAATGGACCTATTTCAAAACTAAATGGTCAGAAAATACAAGCAGAAGTTTCCACTCCCCTGAACCAATCAATCAAAGGTGTAATGGAAGAAGCATAAAAGCCTCAAAGCAGAATATTCTAGCTGAGAACTTAGTGGGAAGTAAAATATGCAGTTAACTGTTCACTGACTTCCAAACATGCACAGCTTCCGACTGCTGGTCACGCCCCTTGGGCATCCTGGCCTACTGTCACTGCAGTGCAGACTCTGGCATCCTGGCCTACTGTCACTGCAGTGCAGACTCTGGCATCCTGGCCTACTGTCACTGCAGTGCAGACTCTGGCATCCCGGCCTACTGTCACTGCAGTGCAGACTCTGGACCACCTTACAGGGAAGAAGTATTTGAAATACAGCTCTTTTGCAAATAAAAAGCCATTGTTCTTAGGAGGGCAAGAACACTCTCATGTTGTGGCAAGCCTCTCTTTTTCCCAAATAAACCCCTGGACTCTGACATATTTTATTCTGGCAACATTGAGTTTTATCTCACCTTACTTCAAGACAACTTAAGTATCATTTCCTTGAGAAACCTTCTCTGACCTCTTGATTAAGACAAATATCCTCACTATATAAGACTCTATTTCCCATAGCACTCAGCACCTCTTTGCAGTACTTAGCACAGAATGATTTTGGTGTCTGAGTACTTATTTAACGTATGTTCAGTCTATTTCTCTAAGCAGTTCAGTTCCTACAAGGCTTGGGTTATGTCTGTCTGATCATACCACTGTAGCTCTAGCCCCTGACACAGTGCCTAACATGTAGAAGATAATCAGAGAGCTCTGAAAATGAATGGTTTAAGCAGGCTTCAGCAGATTAGCCATAAACTCACACACTTCGGTGTGGCCTTGGTGCTTTTGCAAAGCTGCCTCTCTACCTTGCTTCCCTACTGTGGGCTCTTGGGATTTATTCACTATTTTGCTCACATGTTCTCCAGCTTCCTGGCCTCCTCCTCACTATAGAAGTTGGCATTTCAGGTCAGTGAGATGGCTCTGTGGATAGAGGAGCTTGCTACATAAACCTGGCAACTCAAATTCAGTCCCCTTAACCCAGGTAAAGGTGAAAGGAGAGAACTGACTCTGTAAGGTTGTCCTTGAACCTCCATATGTGTACTGTGGCATACACATGTGCTTACACAGGCACACACATGCTCAAGTGCCTGTGCATGTGCTCTCTCTCTCTCTCTCTCTCTCTCTCTATATATATATATATATTATATATATATTATATATATAATATATATATTATATATATAATATATATAATATATATATAATATATATATAATATATATATAATATATATATATAATATATATATAATTTATATAATATAACATATATATTATATGTATTAATGTCTTTTCTTCTTTGCTCAAAGAAATGTTGGTACTAGCAAATAATGCTGGGCCAGGTCAAACATCAGTCAGACACTGAATTTAACTCAATCTTCCAAATGCAAACCCTCCTTTCCCCTTGCCTAGCTCTCTGGTTAAGACTTCAGTAATGGCCAGGGAGAATGTTTTGTTGTTGTTGTTGTTTTTTTTTTTTTGTTAGCTTTTCATCACTGTGACAAAATGCTGGAGCTAACGTCCATCTCACCATATTCAAGAAATTAAAGAAGGATAAGTTTGGATCCCTCCCAATATCCTTGGTCTGTGCATAAAAGGAGTATTAACAATCGCCATTTCGAGCCTTGGTCCTGGGGAGTGGGCAGGAACAGAACCTACAAGCTTGCTTGCAACTTCTCTTTGAAGTTCATACAGAAGATGAAAGTTGACTAATACCACACACTGTGAAAGGAAAGCAGACCAAGCAGGCCTTTCTTGATCAGCTCTCCCCGATCTGGACTGCAAAGGAGAACAACTGTGAATCTTTATTCAAAGCTGAACCTTCCAGCCTGCATCCCTTTGGGCACTCGTGAGCACTCGTGTGCATCCAGACGGAATCTCCCATCCGCCTTCTTGTTTTGCTTGCTAGGTGTTTCTTAGGCTGCGATGGGCTTCCTCCCTACCCATCAGCATGGTGACCAGTCACGCAAAAGTCTGATCTTCACCCAGCAGTACAAGGTAGAAGCAATGAACTAGCTGGAGAGAACAGTAGCCTCACGGGTTAGCAATCTCCTTTTCATAAATGGTGAAATAGTGTCAGGGTTTAGCTGACTGATTAAAATCATTTTTTTTCCCACTTTAATTTCTTGGAGTTCACATTCTTGCTAAAGCATTTGACTTATTCCATTTTCATAGGTAATAAGTCACATGATTCTATGAATAGGTAAAGAAGAAAAAAAAAATCTCAATTTTATTTCTGCCCCAAGTGGACTGTGCCACCTGTCTAGCAGTCAAGTGAGTTCTTAGGCATTGTTAAATCTTCCATGATCTTTGCTACATTCTCCCCATTGAGCAGGGCTGGTGTCTTTGGGGCATTCTATTAGGGTCTGATTCCTAATCAACCTCTCACCTGATCTACTGAAGAAGACTTTTGGAATATGGGGCCAGATAGCACACACCTGTCCCTACTCATAGTAAATATAGCGCTATATGAATCCATTGTTTTACTCCACACAGTGATGCTCTGAAGTTGTGATTATTTCTATAGTCACCAACTGCCATTCATCTGCAAAGCGGATCCCTCCTTCCACGTCATAGGGATAGTTAGGTGGCAACTTTACGTGGTTCTTTGGGAAAGAGTTGAAGCGTGGTTAATCTTCTTCCACGAAACTATCAATAGTCAAAAGTGACTTAGTTCCCCTGGAGAAACTGACCAAATGTACTTTTTCCAGATTTCTCTTTGTATATTCTTATAAAATCACAGGTTTTCATAGAATTAGTGTTGGGTACAGGCAGTTTTTTTTTTTTTGGCTCACATTGGGAACCTTCTGACCAATGGCGCTACCTGATATGATCCCATTTGTCAGAGTACTTCTTTGTTTGGCTTTGAGTTCCTCTGCTCCAGAGACCACACATGAAGACATTTGAATCCCTTTGGAGTTTAATGATATTTAAAAATGAATTCTATGCATGAGAGACATGGATACTCTCAAAGTCATCTTTCTAGGCCATTTCAGTGCTAGTTAACAAGTGACTTGTTTTTAAACAACTAATATAGATACTATCAGTTCATTTCAAGAACTATATTATTTTTACTTCTTTGCTTTTATAATTGGGACCTCACTAGAATTTTTCAATTTTAACAATTTCTTATTGGCTACATACAGAGAGAAATGTGAAGAGAACCATTCTAAAACAGCTGTATTAGGCTTGCTACTAAAATCTATTAGGAATTTTATGTATAGATTCTGTCTTTCTCAAAGTATAATCTTGAATTTATTTTTCTCTACTTTCTAAGGGTAGCTTGCTTTATGAAATATGTCTAAGGATAAAAACTTCACTGGAAAGGATTATTTATAAAGACTTATTTTTGTAATTATAAGCATGTGTGTGTACATACATGTGTATGTGTGCATGTGTATGTATATATTCTTACTAGCCATTTCCTTACACAAACAGTATATTACATAATTGTCCCATCCTTTATGTTTTGAAAGTGTTATGTCCTAGAGATTTCCCCATCCTCCCTTTTAGTAAGTACATAACAGTCTGTTTTCATTTCATTATTTTTCATTTTTTTATGACTGCATGTTAGTACATTCTGAAGAATGCATGAGACTTACCCAACCACCTGCCCTGCTGTCGTCCTTTGGCTGTTCAACCACTGGCTATTACAAAAAGTGCCGCAACAAGTCATTTTTTCTATGTATCATTTTGTACTCACACAGGATTATGTGTAGGCAAGACTCTTAACAATGAGATTTCTGATGCAAGGGAAAGTCATCTATAATTTTGATTAATATTACTAAATCTTTTCTTCAAGGTTATTCAGGTTATATTCATTTCAACTTCCAATGGCAATGTATTAGAGTGTCTATTTCTCAAGAGTCTCATCAACAAAACGTGCTATTTGAAAGTATCACACCTCAAAACTCTTAAATGAAAATGCTACCTCAACATTTCACACTCATCTTCTATTTCTTTAGGGTCATTTGTAGGTCCTTTTTCCTCCTGTGACTCTGTGATCCATGCTCATAATAAAATTACCACAATTTGTTTTTGTCACCGTGGTTCCAAGATGCCTTCTGTGTGTTATGGAGAGCCTTCATCTGTGATATGAAATGCAAATTAATTTGACTTCATTTATGGTACATTGTCACCATGGCAAATGGTGGTTAATATTGTCAACTTGCCAAGATCTAGAATAGTGGTTCTTAACCTGTGGGTCTCGAGGGTCAAATGGTGCTTTTACAGGGGTCACATATCAGATATTCTATGTATCAAAATTTACATTATGCTTCCCAACAGTAGCTACAGTTATGAAGTAGCAATGGAATAACTTTATGATTGGGAATCACCACCACCTGAGAAAGTATATTAAAGGGTTGAAGCGTTAGGAAGCATGAGGACCACTGCTCTGGAATCACCTAGGAGACACAGCTCTGAGCATGCCTGTAAGGCAGTTTCAAGATTGTTCATTGAAGTGGGAAGGTATTCCCTAGATGTGAGTTAGGGCTAGGGTTCTAGGTGGAGTGAAAAGGAAAACTTGAGCTGAGCACTAGCACTGACCATTGTTGTTTTCTGACTACAGATGTCACCTGACTAGCTGCTGCCCTGCCTTCCTCAGGTGATGGCCTATGCCCTTGCAAAGCACTGAGATCCATCAAATCCCCCTTTTCTTAGAGCTGCTTTTATCAGATACTTTGTAACAGCAATGAGAAAAACACAACCCATGGTGTCTACATTTATGATGAATATTTTAAAATGTTAAATTTACAATATTTTCTTTTTATTGTTTCGAATTATCCTGGATTTCTAATTGCTGAGAAGTCATATCAGTATATCTGATTACAATTTCAAGGAGTATTAATAAATTTTGGGAAAAGACATTATCTTAGGTGTAAATTTTGTATGGCTTTTGTTATCTACTATTGCATGCCTGTCATGGCAAAATGGGTATCTAAAGGGAGTAAGGAGTCACAGCAGGACGCTGTGACACACAAAAGAGAGTTCAGTCACCCGAGAGAGATGGAGGGGCTCTTGATAGAAGCATGGAGAAATAGGAACAGGGTTTGAGACTTGTGCCAACAGAGGACTCTAAATGTAGTGCAAATCTTTGTCCTTAATTTCTGCAACCTCACTTCCTTTCTCTTCTCTCACACTTTTCTTTCTCAGACTCACATTCCATTGGGCTCTTCTCCATGAATAATCTCATCCAATCTGGAAACCCTTCAGAAGTTGTCCGTAGTTTTTGACTGAAATGGGACCGCTGTGCTTGGGACCCATGACTTCTGTTTAGAGATCTAGACATAATCGTTTGGTCCTGCTCACTGTCCCTCAAACTTCCTGGATCCCTCACTTTTCACATGTGGACAAACAAAATTTTGACTGATACACTAGATCTCTATGTCTTAATATACCTTCTCACTCAGGTGGATACTACCACCATCCAAACCAGTTCTTCAAGTCTCAAACCTGGGAGACAGCTGATCCTCCTTGTCTGGTGTCATGTGAATCTGCACAGAATGACAACCATTCTTCCCCCTAATACAGCCAGTCATGATCTTGTTCCTTTTCTTTCTCTTTGCAACATTTATCATTCTCCAATCTTTTAAAGATACTTTTATGGCTTCCCTTGACCTACAGAATAAAGGCAAAAGGCTTTGACAGATACATGAATAGTAATAAATGTGTATTGATTGAGAAACAATTTCATACCACTCTCTTCCTAATTATTTTATGTGACTGTCACGTGTTACCTAGCTCCATTTCCATGACAACACCTTGGTATAAGTATGGGCGTTACTGTTATTCACATTCTACTTAAGGAATTAAGAAAGAAGCTGAGCTCATCATGTGATGTGGCAGAATCAAAACGTCTGCTGATTATAGATTATTATCTTTCTAAGAGCCTGCTGCTGACTGCTCAGGCTTCAGCTCCTGCCATCTTTCCACTCTTCGCAGAAGCTCCATCTTTGTGGAATTATTTTCTGAGTCTGTAAGCCATTTCGTGCCTCTACACTCTCCTAGGCATGTACAGGTTTCTCTGAACATCCGTGTTGCTGCATCCTCTAAGCTATAGAAAGCACTTTCTCCTCTCATTGTCTGAGAAGCATCTTCTCATCACTTACTAAGTAAGTTGGTCTCATTTTCCAAAGTTTTCAAAAGATTCTTAGTTCTGTCTCCTCATATAGTGTCCCTCTGTGTTTTCACAAGGCGCTCATCAGAAGACCTTGCAGCAGTTAGTGAGTTATAGATATATTAAACTCTAAGACTGTTGAGGATAAGAATGATGCCTTAAGAAATAAACAACTGCATCATAAATTGTGGCCGTGCTCTTGAGTGCGGCAGTCAAGATGAGGCTCTGTCTATCTATCAATCAATCTATTTATCTATCTACCTACCTATCTACCATCTATCTATTATGTATCTGTCATCTATCTATAATCTATCTATCTATCTATCTATCTATCTATCTATCTATCTATCTATCTATCATGTATCTATCATGTATCTATCTTCTGTTTATAATCATCATCTATGTTTCTTATCATCTATCCACCTATCATCTATGTATCTATGTATCTATGTATCTATCTATCTATCTATCTATCTATCTATCTATCTATCATCTATCTACTCTCAACCTGAAGTTCTGTAAGTAAAAATTTTAGTAGAAAATCGCAATGTTGAGCCCTGTCACAACTTTCAAGTTGTATCTTTCCTGTGACTTTGCTGTGTCTAGCTCTGTGATCTTACCACACAATGCTTTCGGTAGCAAAGGCCCCAGAACCATGCAATCAAGTTATACAAAATAAAGAGATAGAAATAAATTTGGGGTTAAATTACCCACCCAAAGTGACCAGACTATGTCTTAGATACATTTGCAATTCTGTGTTTGACCACCTTCATAGTTATCCTGCGGCAATGCAGCCTTTGGGTCAATGACTAGAAATATCTGGGAGGAAATTATAGGTTTTTTTCTTCATTCAAAGTAAATTATGACCCCTACACTTTATCATTTAAAAACTCATAAGGGTAATCCACTGTGAAAGGCAGGAGAAAAGTCAAACTATTCAAGCCCGAGGGAAATTCTCTCCCACAGCAGAGTCACTTTTAAGTATTGTATTAGTTCATTTACCTCACAGGAGCAACTTTGGACATGCTGTTCTGTCCTTTAACCTGAGAAATCAACCAATTCTCCTTTAGTTTTTCCTCTTTCTAAGGATTCTTTCAGCCTTCCCCCATTAGAAACTTACTAAACAATTCTAACAGAATAAATCCAAAGTTTTCCCCCCTCCCCCCGAAAAAAGAAAGAAAATGCGTTAAACTTGTCTGCACAATGTTCTAATGAGGTCAGAATTCACGGAACCACCACCTGTCATTTCAGCACTGGGCAGACCCAGCAGAAACAATAAATGGTTTTGCCCAAGGCCACAAGACAAGTTGGTACTGGAGCTGAGCTGGATCACAAGGGAGGAACCCTGGCCCTTTGCCCTGCAGTCAGACACCAGTGCCTGTTAACCTAAGAGTCCTTTTTGCTTGGTTTTGTGTTGCAGGGAAGATAAAGGCTATTAAAGGAAAGGTTTCTTCTCTCTCTGTTGAGTATGAGAAAGTCCTTTCAAGTCAAGCTGCAAAATCACTGGAGATACATGTACTTTCTCTTCTGAGTTTTGCTTTGTTTCTATTGTGGAAGTGGCTATCAGTGGGGTCTTCATAAGACCCATAGGTTGTATTTGGTCCACTAAAACCTTGTCTCTGAACTCAAGCCTTTTTCCATCGGGGATGTCTGAACTCAGAAAGCCTTTCAAGGGTGGATGGTTAGGTCCCGTGGTTTCAGTCTCAGTAAGAGCCACTGTCCTTGTCCGCTCCTTGGGCCAGTGTTCCACCCAGCAGCTGTTCGCACCTTCTGTCTCAGATCTGAGGAGGTGCCAGCGGCTCCTCTCTGTAGTTACTCTGGGAACAGGGCCCTGCTGTGGAGGAAAGTGTTCTCAGAAACATTTCTCTGCAGCAGGAGAAATTTCCATAAAGTTCTTAAATATAATAAAATGTAATTAAAGTGCCCTCATTGAGTTAGCTCTCTTTGAAGTCTCATGCTTGCATAATAAATGGAGTCATAAACCAGGACTGGAATTGGAGGTTTTATTCCTTTTTACAATTGAGTCTCATTAATTATCTACTTGACCCCTCCTGTTATAGAGAAGTAAGTACCTGGCACACCATAATTTGCACTGATAAAAGGCCATAAAAGATGAACTCAGCGTGGAAAAAAAATGGACTCTCACATGCTGAATGTCACTTTGTAGCCAGGGAAAATTAGAGAGTGTGTTTTAGAAATCACATTCTCACAACCTCAAATGAGCTCATGAACACAAGCCTGTTCTGCATTGTTCTGTCTTCTGGGTCACTGAGCATTTCAATTTTTCCTCAAGAGGTTGACTCTAATGAAATAGCTTCCTTTCATAAAGGAAATTTTGTTGTTGTTGCTGTTATTTATTGTCTGTTTTTTTGTTAATCTATGGTGCATATGCAAATAACTTCTATCCAGCCATCAGGGATAGTATGGGAAGGGTGCTTTGCCTTGGAATGAAGGACATAATATTTCAAGGCTTTCTTTTAATTTATCATGCCATTTCACAAGTTGAGAAATAATGACACAAAGAAGGCTTTGCACTGAGACCAGTAAGAACTCACTGCTTATGCCAGGAAGACTGATTACCTGTGACTCACATTCATTGACAGCTTTTTGGGTGAACTCTCACTGAGGCTTAATGCTGAAATCGATTTGTTTTATGTGTCGGGACACTGATTTGTGTGTGCCTGCATGCCCATATGTGTTCAGGCATCTGCAAGTGGTTTAAGTGTTCCTTCTTCCTGGGGGGGACTGGGGTGATTTCAGGACAGGAGAATCTCTGTACAATGAAAGCATTAGGGAACACGGCTGAAAAGAAACAGACATTAAAGCATGCTATGAAGAAGCAGTCAATTAAAGGGCTTCAATTGCTGAAGTGAACTAAAATAATATTTTTAAAAGAAGATGGAAGAGACTGGTGGATGATGAAAGCTGTCAGGGTTTATTTTATTTTTGTTTTGTTTTGTTTATTGGTGTGTGTGTGTGTGTGTGTGTGTGTGTGTATGCGCGTGCACGTGCACGCGCGTGTGTGCACGTTCACTCTTGCATACACAAGCATAGCTGTTTCATGGCCTTGAGTTGAGAAAGTGGCTGGATCTAACAGGAACAAGAATGATAAGAGACCCAGAGACAAGTGCCGGTCAGCCATGTTGAGGTAGCAAAGTCAACCAGAGGGGATTTGAACCAGACAATATTTTATTTGGTCCCTAAGAGAAAAATCCTACAATGCTAGCTCTTAAGGATTAGACACCTTGTCATCAGAAGGACGGTCAACAATGTTTAGTTAAAGAGAGAAGATGGTCCCTGTGGCAAGACCAGGTTGCACCATACAACTCCATGTAGTTTCTTTAGAGGGTATTTAGAAAAACACATTAATTAAGATTTATTGAATTATAAATAACAGAAACTAACACTGATAAAAAGTCAACCAAAAGGTGAAAATTAGTATTATGTATTGGGGTAACACACTGGACTCAAAGTAAGTTACAGTCAGACTCTGAAGGGAGCAGGAACCCTGGGCATAGAGGAAGCATCCTCTCTCCTAGCCTCTCCTCCACTTCCCTGCCTGTTCCTTCTCTCTCTCTCTCTTTTCCTTTTCTCTTTTCCCTTCTCCTCCTCTTCCCTCCATTCCCCTGTCCTCTAATGCTCTCCTGTCCCCTCTCCTTCCCTGGATTCTTAAGCAAACATAAAGCTAGGACCCTAAGGTAGCTAGAGCCATGAGACTACAGGAAGAATCTACTCCTCAATTCTTTCCTCTCCTTTCCCCTCCTCTCCTGCTCTTCCTCCTGTTCCCTCTTCTTTCTTTCTCTCCCTCTCCTCTCCTCTTCTTGTTCCTCACATCCCTGCTCCCACATTTATTTTCTTCTGAATTTTGATTCTCTTCCTTATCACAAAAGCAGTCACCAAGTCTTGCATCTTGTCTAGGAAACAAGCACGAAAGAGAGTGCAATCTAGATACTCACCACCTAGTTTTGGATGGGCTCCCAATGAATTAGGTGCACATCATGGATTAGTCCAAGGTGTCCCAGCACGGGAATAGGGGATGAGTCAAGATGAAATAAAGTCATCGTGTGTTGTGAAAAAGCTGCCCTTGCCATGACAATGTACACATGACCTTAGATAAGCAACAACAATTCCTAGAAATTAGGCCAGAGAGAATTGAGTTGGTTAGATGGTGACAACCAAGCATTTGTTACAGGAAAATGAAGCAAACCAGATTTAGGATAGAAGAAGAACCCACAGTCACAGATAACCATATGGAGAAAATCCTAGTCAAAGCCCGATAAGCTCTGACAATAGCATATCAAGTCACTCATGTCAGTTAATATCATTGTTGCTTCCACTGGAGACTTCATGTTTGTGTTAGTACCTACAACATGAAACAAGATACCCAAAGGTGTGGATGAAAGACAGTTTGGTACTTTCATAGATTCAGCCATAGTAAACGTAGTTTGTTCAGCTTAAAGGGTAAAAGGGTGAGAGCCATCAGTGGGCAACAAAAAGAAACTGAAGCCCCCTTTCACTCCAGTTTTCAATGGTTGTAGACTGATTGATTTTCAGTGCCTTGGAAGCTAAGGTAGGTTCCACAAAAGCAGCTGTGTTTGCTTACAGAATGGATCTATTTTTTTTTTATCACTATATGTGCAGTCAAGTGTTTCAGAGAGATATCTAGGTAGGCATATTATTTACCTGCCAAGAGCCCCAACTTGCCCTACTGCAAAAGCCTCCACAGCCACAATTTTTATGTGGAGTTGTAAAAATGGGTACTGGAACAAATGTCTGAGGTCATCTCCCTCTGTGCTGCATGGTTTTGTGTGTCAACTTAGACACAAATTGGATTCATCAGAGAGGAAGAGCCTCAGCTGACAAAATGCCTCCATGAGATCCAGCTGTAAGGCATTTTCTCCATTAGTGATCAGTGGCAGAGGGCCCAGCCCATGGTAGGTGGTGCCATCCCTGGGCTGGTGGTCCTGGGTTCTACAAGAAAGCAGGCTGAACAAGCCATAGGAAGCAAGCCAGTAAGCAGCAACCCTCCATGGCATCTGCACCAGCTCCTGCCTCTAGAGTCCAGCCCTGTTTACATTTTTGTCCTGACTTCCTCCAATGACAAATTATGACCTGGAAATGTAAGCCAAATAAACCCTTTCTCCCCAAACTTGCTTTTTGGCCATGGTGTTTCATTGCAGCCATAAAACCCTAACTAAAACACCTCCCCTCTGCCAAGAAAGAGAAGACCCTCCCCAGAATGTTCCCTGATGAATCTTGTCCAGTCATCCTTGGACAGGAATAAAAAGAACATTTAAAAATCTTTTTCATATTGCATCCAGAGCTATGCACCAGACTGCTTGTGTTGTGGTCTTGAATACAACCATGTGCTAGCTTAAATTGAATTTCTTTCTTTTTTTTTTTTCTTTCTTTTTTTTCTTTCTTTTTTGTAATTGAGTTTGCTGTTGGCCATGAGCCTAAGGTACAACAAGAGAATAAGGCTGAGAGATTGGGGTTGGAGGGATAGAATTGCTGCAGTTCTGGGTATCAATAGCAGACCAAAAAGAAGAAAAAGGAGAGGAGAGGAGAAGAGAGAGGAGAGGAGAGGAGAGGAGAGGAGAGGAGAGGAGAGGAGAGGAGAGGAGAGGAGAGGAGAGGAGAGGAGAGGAGAGGAGAGGAGGACAAGACAAGACAAGACAAGACAAGACAACAGGGGAGACTATGCTATGCAAAAGTTCCTCTGCAAACCATTAGAGACTGTGGAAAGCAGAAGAGTGCATGGGGGCAGAAAGAAATCTCAGGGCCCATCACGTGTGTACATGCAACAGGCATTCACTCCAGCGGTCTAAGCTTGCCTGATGCTAGAGATATATTACTTCAAGGATAAATCTTACTCTGTCCTTTAATATGCCAAATAGAAAATTCATTAGTCAAGACTCTGGAGAAACAGAAGGAAGAGATAGATGAAAGGTAGATACAGACATATTCCTGGGTTCAAAACCCATCCAGATAGCCTCACCATACACCGAAATCACCATAGGAAAACTTTTCATTTTATACACATATACTTTGGAGCGCCATAGCTTAACATAGTATACTACAGTGTTGCTTGCTCTCATGGCCATGAGTAACTGGGTGATGTGGCTTACTGTCACTGCCCCATCTAAGAGAATGTTTTACTTCTGTCACTAGTTCAGGAAAAGATCAAAACTGTAAATTCAAGTTTCGTTTCCCGTGAATGTATATCACATACTCATCACTGTAAAGTGGAAAAAGTTATAAGTCGGTTTAAGTCCTGAACGATCTGTGTATTCGGGGACTGATTAGCAAGTCTTAGCTCAGGCAGTTATAGAAGCTGAGAAGTTCAATGGTCTGCTGCTTGTAAGGTAGAGATCAAAGAAAACCTGTGGTAATCCTGGGGATAGCAGAGGCACTTGCTTTATACAGTCTAGCAACTTAAATATGGAAAAGACCTCACAGATACACTCAGAAATAATGTTTAACCAAATTTCTGGGCATCTCATGGCACAGTCAGGTTGGTATGGCACATTAACCATTATAGACAGCAGCAGGCTTCCCTTTGTTCTCCACGGACATAACTCCCTTTTATTAGTTCAGCAAGGACCTAAAACTATATCAAGATGTTCTCAGGAGCACAATGAAGGAAAAATAATCTGTGTTTTAATACTTTCTTGATCCCCTTATAGCTTTTTCTCACAAGAGTGGAAAATGGATCACATTACACCAGATAGGCAACTGTCCATGATTGTCGCTGTCGCCATCTTGTGCATTCGAATTGACATTTTATGCTGAGCTCTGGCTGTGCTGAAATGAATTTTTGCCAAGGATAATCTTGAACTTCTGATCCCCTTGCCTCCATCTCCTAAGTACTGCTATCACCAGCATGAACCACACCACATCTGGTTTACGTGGTGCTGGGAATCAAACCCAAGCCATGCAAACACTATACCAACTGAGCTACATCTACAGCCCAAGGAGGCTGGTGCTTTCTCCAGCTGACAGAATATGGTTAAAATCTACTGCTGACAGGTATCCAAGGCAATGGCAACAAAATTGTTTTTTTTTTTTCTTTTAATTTGAGATAAAATATATTATGTATTTACTGCATAGAAGGAATGTCAAACAGAAAGCCTAAAATAAGAGCAAAATTAATTAGACAAAATAATAGTCCACTTACTTCCCCCCCCAAACAGCCTTGGAACCAGTGAGTAACTGTGTAAAAAGACTTTTCCATTTATAAATATGGGCACTAGGAAGCCAACCAGACAACAGAGGCATCCTTGGAAATAGACTACTTATGGTGCTGTGAAGCTAGCTCCAAAGTTAAAAAATACCGTGTCTACCATGTTTTCCAAGAACCAGCAGGCAAGAAAATCCACTGCAGGTTTGTGCGACTGGCAGGCTTGTGACCAAGCCCAGCTTTACCTCATGTGCCAGCTGACCAGCCTCAGGGACTCCAGGCAACTGACAAACTGTAGGAGGGAACGTGGAACAGAGGTTAGAAGCTGATGTGCCTCTTCCTGTGTGGTTTAGGGAACCCAGTGCTCCCAGAGGCCCAAAAGAGGATGGGCCTGCTCACATCTGCAGGCACTATTGACAGTGGGTGAATCTCCATGTCAGGGAAGCGGCAGGGAGGACTAGGCTTTCCACAGTCACCGACCACACAGGAGAGAGCTGCTGGAGCCAGCGTTACTTCAGTCTTTATCAATGTCCTGAGGAAAGTTGTAGTATCTTAGGTTCAACAAACTCCAAAACACATGTCACCAAGGAACATTTTTTCACCTTTATTTTAACCCCGTGAATATATTTAAGACAATGGAATCCATATGTGCCTGCTTCATTTATATGTAACTCATTAGACTGATGTTCAGTGTGAGCCATTTCATGCCCACAGAATCTTCTGTTACCATTTTATGAACATGTTGAGGTATTTGCATCCAGAATCCGGGAGCCAGCTAAACCAGAGCTGAACAGGACTCAGCTTGGCTTGAAATGTAAAACTCCCAAAGCTCTGCTGGATATCACTTGTGGCTAAATATCTTCCCTCACATCCCAGACCCACAGCCAACACGGCTGCTGTATGAAGACCTGCCCCAGAAGGATGATAAAGGGAATTGTCAGAACACTTAATTGAAATAACAAATTAAAAAAAACAGTATGTCTCAAACACATAAAATGCCTGACGGGGGAAAAATCATTTTGAAGCTAGTTTTTCCTAACTTTTCAATGGTGACATGAAATAGCAACTAAAGAATGACTTGAATTAAGGTGTGTGTCAGGGGGTGGAGCTTAGAAACAAATTGTGATTGATTATGATGAGAAACCCATTTCATTATATATCTAGGCTAGCACATTACAGTTTTCCTTAACATAATAGATGAAAAAAATACAAAGTGCTTTTTGGAATCTACATAAACAATGAAAACTATGGGTATTATTACTATTACTATTATTATTATTACTATTACTATTAAGCTGAAACAATGACGTCATTTTAAAAAGATATATGTCATGCATTGGGCTGAACAAGAGGGGACCAGGAGCCTGTTTAAGACTCAGCACATGCTGAGGAGTAGTACTGTTCTAAGGGCAAAAGGGGCAATGCTCTGGAGGATGGGCGTGGTCTCTGCTTCCATGGGGAGCACATGGTCTAGTGAGAGGAGTCTGACAATCACAGAGTGTAGTGAGAGTAAGTGTACACTCATAAGCAAAGAAAAGAGCTTAGATGGAGCTCAGTGGCTTAGAACTGGAAGTTGGTTAAGGAAAGGAGCTAGAGTTTGGGGGAAGGGTGTGACCAGAGAAAGGATGCTGGCCTTGTCATCCTGTGAAAGCTGTGGCTGACTCAGTTTCCCCAGGACACACATGTTATTTTGATGTTCCACATTCTTGCTTTTCAAGATAATGTTTATACGTTTTCTTTCACACTCATTCCAGATGTAGATCTTACATCACTGTATCCATTTAACCAAAGGAGCTACAATCATGGCTATCTCTGTACCAGAGGTATCCACATCATCTGGAATTTGCAAGAAAGGAAAGAGGAACTAGGCCGATCGTTCCTGTGAGAGCACGCACTGCTTAATCGGCCATTGTAGTTATCGGTGAAACAAAATCTCACAGAAATCAACTCCAAGGTTATTCTGAGACCATGATAAATGAGACAGAGCAAGGCCACTTCATAATTCTTCCTAAGTACAGACAAAATCAAGGTCGCTGTGCAGCACACAAATCACAAAGCACCCCCTTCTTAGACAAATAAACAACTGCTCCTTCACCAAGTGTACCTCATCCCCTTGCTATTCTCCCGACTATAGATAACATTTATTGAGACACCCTGTCAGGGAACACCTCCACTTCCCAGCAGTAGCATCCAGACTAAATAACCTACTCTCTCAAGCCTTTTCTCAAATTACTTAGGCAAGCACAAATCCTATAGTATGATTATATTAATAACTTTTTCCTATTATATTTGTATTTCCACATGCCGGGTGTTCTTCCTCATTCTGAAGTATGAGACAAGTTTGTTGAAATCTGTGGCCGAGGACAGTGGCACTACTGCCCTTCCTAGAGCAACTGAACCAGGCACCTCTGGGATGGAGAGCAGTAACCTGGGTTTTCAGAGGATCCCCGAGGCAGATACCTGCTCTAGCTCAAGAACATCTATCCTGAGACCTTGCTTTCCACTAGACAACAGGATCTTCCAAAACTCAGTCTGTAGGTGTGGAGTGGGGCATGGGAGTTCATGACTCTTCATTCGGCTCTTTTCTATTTTTATTTTTTACCATCTCAAGTATTTTGTTAGTGTATATTCATTGTGCATAGTGATTTGTTTCATTAAAAATGCCATTACATTTATTTGTGTGTGTGTGTGTGTGTGTGTGTGAGAGAGAGAGAGACAGAGAGAGAGAGAGAGAGAGAGAGAGAGAGAGGAGAGAGAGAGAGAGAGAGAGAGAGAGGAGAGAGAGAGAGAGAGAGAGAGAGAGAGAGAGAGAGAGAGAGAAAGAGAGAGAGAACACAGTTGCATAGTTGGTTCTCTCCTTCCACCATGTAGATCCTCCCAGGGATGAAACTCAGGTTGTCAAGCACGGTAGCAAGTGCTTTTAAGTACTGAGTCATCTCACCAGTATGTATTAGTGATTTTCTAAGAGGAAAAGAAATAAGGTGCTTTTTCTGTTGTCACATATGGTCTCTTCTGCCATGTTATTATGTCACAAGAAGGCCCGGTATTGGTATTTGATATTTAGTTACAGTAACAGAAAACAGAGTGAGACAAGTTGTTTTGTTGTTGAGTTGTAATAGGTATTTTATATACAGATGCACGTGTAATTGAGAAATAATTCTATCATATATGTGACTTTGAGACATTTCCCCTCGTTCATAGCGCTTTTTGCTTTCTTGATGAGGTCTTTTGAAACACAAAAGCTATTTTATTTTGATGTATTCTAATTATTTTTATTTGTTTCTTGTATCATTTTAAGTAAGGTTTATTGAATCTAAGTTCATGAACAATTATTCCTATTTTGACCTCCCTGCTTTTAAGAAAAAGTTTAGGTCTGACATTTTGCATGAATATATGTTTGTTTTCCAGCACCATTTATTAAATTCTCACACTTACTGGTGACAATAATGGGTCTTGCTTTGATGTTGCCTTTACTCTTTGAAAGGGGTATGTAGATCAAGTGAATCTGAGATCTGTTTCCATAGAGATCTGGTACTATTATACTTTTTCAGGGTACTTGAAATGTGTTGAGTCAAAAGACAAATTAGTCATTACTGAATGACAGCCCTGCAATCTGTCTTGGTGAATCTCAATTCTGAACCTTATACAATCTAGAATCACTTGGGTAATGAGTCTCTAGGCGTATCTGTAGCTTGATTAGGTTAAATGAGATAGAAACACTTGTCCACTATGGGTGGAACCATTCCTTGGGCTGGAATCCTGAACTGCATAAAAAGGGGACTCAGGCATTCATCACTCTCTTCTTTCTTGACTGTGACTACAAGGTGACCAGGTCCTTCAAGTTCCTGTACTCACGACTTCCCTAGCATGATGAACTATAATGTTCAACTAGGAGTAAAACAACTCTTTCTCTTTTAAGTTGCTTTTGTTAGAGTGTGCTTTTTTTAATCACAACAATGGGAAAATTAATTAAGACAGCATCTATTACAAGTATTTCTCCCCACTTCCATGTTAGAGCTCCACAGTTCCAAGCTGGATACTACAAATTAACATGTTGATCAGGACCTTGTCTTCTTCCTTGCTTTCACCTTTTTCTTCCTATTTGCTTGTAATGCTAATGAGCAATTGTCTCTTGAAATTGAGGAATTAGCATGAGAAAAACCATGATGTAAAGAGGAAGCCTACAATTGGATACTTTCTAAAGAAGGCCTTTGGTTCTCCCACTTGACTTAGATGATTTGAATTTCCATTCAAAACCATTGATCAGAGGCAACATAAAGGTTGTTCCAACTGAGTACACAACCCAGTTGATGAGGTGAATGTGAACACCCCAAACCATTCAATCCTACTATAAAGTAGAATGTAATCTATACTGGCTAGTTTTGTGTGTCAACTTGACACAAGTTGGAGTTATCACAGAGAAAGGAGCTTCAGTTGAGAAAATGCCTCTGTGAGATCCAGGTATAAGGCATTTTCTCAATTAGTGGTCAAGGGCAGAGGGCCTTTTGTGGGTGATACCATCTGTGGGCTGGTAGTCTTGGGTTCTATAAGAAAGCAGGCTGAGCAAGCCAGGAGAAGCAAGCAAGTCAGTAAGTTACATCCCTCCATGGCCTCTACATCAGCTCCTGCTTCCTGACCTACTTGAGTTCCAGTCCTGACTTCCTTTGGTGATGAACAGCAGCATGGAAGTGTAAGCTGAATAAACCCTTTCCTCCTCAACTTGCTTCTTGGTCATGATGTTTGTGCAGGAATAGAAACCCTGACTATGACAAATTGGTTCCAGGAGTGGGGTATTCCTGTGACAACCTGACCATATTTTGGGGAGGATTGTGGAAGGACTTTGGAACTTTGAGCTTTGGGATGTTAAGAGCTCTGTGGGGTGTTCTGTAGGAGCTTGGAAGATAATGTTGAGAACAGTGCAGAAGATGGAGGCCTGGCTTGTGAAATTTCAGAGGGAAGATTAAAGACTCTTATCAGGGCTATTGCTAGTTTGATTTAAAATTCTGTGGTTTTGGTTAGCTGGGGCTGAAGAAGTCAACTGTGATTAACAAGATATCAGAACTACTAAAGCAAAACCATTGCATTACTGGGACTATTGATGCTGGTTAACTGGAGCTGGGAAATTGGCAGTGATTGGGAAGAGACCAACATCAATGAAGTGAAATATTCTGAGAAGTGTTTTCTGAGAGCATAGAGGCTGTGTTCCAGAGATAGCCAGGGTTGTACCTTGTGCTGTGGCTGGACTTGGTAATGTGTAAGAGTCACCCAAGTGGTACTGGTTTTGAAAGCATGAAGGAGTCATGAAGAGCAGCTGAGGCCTGGGCACTGAGAGGCCACAGAAGGTCATTGGTGAAGGTACAGCCTCAGTTGCAATTGATAGCCCAGGACTGAAGGAGTTATGCAAAGGAGGTGAGACTTGGCACCATGAAGAGAGCCTATGAGAGACTGTTGGTAAAGCCTAGTTGCAGCAGAAGATAGCAGTGTTTTGGAGATGCCAGTACCATGAGATGACCAGCAAGAACAGCAACAACAGTGGAGTACAGGCATCTGCAGGCGTGTGTGCTACAAAGGGCAGAGCTGGTGAAGTGACTCAATCCCTTGGAGGAATCCAGAAGACTGTGAGTGGATCCCAGACATTGGACAGTTAGAGTTTGATTTTGCTTTTGATTGTGGCTGTGGCCTGGTATTTTTCCCTCTTGAAGAAAGTAAGGGTCGAGGCTTAATGGTGATGTGTTTGTGTGTCAAGTTGACAAGAGGTCAATTGTACTAGCTAGTTTTGTGTGTCAACTTGACACAAGCTGGAGTTATCACAGAGAAAGGAGTTTCAGTTGAGAAAATGCCTCTGTGAGATCCAGGTATAAGGCATTTTCTCAATTAGTGATCAAGGGTGGGGGACCCCTTGTGGGTAGTACCATCTGTGGGCTGGTAGTCTTGGGTTCTATAAGAAAGCAGGCTAAGCAAGCCTGGAGAAGCAAGCAAGCCAGTAATTTACATCCCTCCATGGCCTCTGCATCAGCTCCTGCTTCCTGACCTACTTGAGTTCCAGTCCTGACTTCCTTTGGTGATGAACAGCAGCATGGAAGTGTAAGGTCAATAAACCCCTTCCTCCCCAACTTGCTTCTTGGTCATGATGTTTGTGCAGGAATAGAAACCCTGACTAAGACATGATCAATGAAAACAAAGAATTGGAAAAACATCAATGATTTAGCCTAAAATAAATGGTGTGGCAAATATTTGTAAATATTTCCATATTAATGTTGATGAGAAAGAGAAAAACATATTGAATTTAAATAAGAAGGAACATTTTCTGTATCGAAATACCCAAGATTCAATTCACAGGCCATATGACACCTAAGAAGAAGGAAGACCAAAATGGATGTTTCAATATTTCTTAGACGGGTGAACAAAATATTCACAGGAGGAAATATTGAGACAAAATGTAGAGCAGAGACTCAAGGAAAGGTCATCCAGAGACTGCCCCACCTGGAGATACATTCCATATACAGCCACCAAACCAGACGTTCTTGTGGATGCTGGGAAGTGCTTGCTGATGGAAGCATGATAAGCTGTCTCTGGAGAGGTTCTGCCAGAGCCTGACAAATACAGAGGCAGATGCTCGAAGCCAACCATTGGACTGAGTGTGGGGTCCTGGATGGAGAAGTTGGAGAAGGGACTGAAGGAGCTAAGGGGGTTTGCATCCCCATGGAGGGAGCAACAGTGTCAACTGGCCTGACCCCCCGGAGCTCTCAGAGACTGGACCACCAACTAAAGAATACACATGGAGGGACCCATGGTACTGGCCACATATGTGGCAGAGGAGGGCCTTGTTGGCCATCAGTGGGAGGAGAGGCCTTGGGCCTGAGGGTGTTAGATGCCCCAGTGTAGGGGAATGTTAGCAAGTGGGTGGGTGGGTGGGGGAGCACACTCATAGAGGCAGGGGGCGTGGGCGATAGGGGATTTCCGAAGGGGAGACTTGGAAAGAAGAAAACATTTGAAATGTAAATAAAGTAAATTCCAAAAATAAAAAAAAATTTTTTTAAAAAGAAGGAACATAACAGTTGAAACCATTTTCTTCCAAAAAAGCCACAGTGGCCAGTGACATGGCTCAGCAGGTAAAGATACCACCAAGGCCATTGACCTGAGTTCCTGAGTTTGATCCTCAGGTCCCTTAAGGCAGAAAGAGAGAACCAACTTAGTCAAGGTATCTCCTGACCTCTACAGGTGCACTGTGGCAACCCCACCCATACTAAACACAGGCACACAAAATAAATAAAATGCAATGAAACCTTGCTTTAACGCTGCAGTATTTGAAGGAAATTTTTTTTCTTGAGAGTATTACACTGAGTTCATAATGAAAATGCTTCAAAGCTTTGCCTAGATTTCAAGGGACACTAAAAAGCCACTTTACATTCAATAAGCTACTGAGAGTAAACAAAGGAGAGTCAACCTTGAGGTCAACCCTCATGATGTGAATTGGGTCTGAATCAGAACATCTTAGAAGTCAGTACTCTTAACCTTAGAATTTCAGTTATTTTGCTTGTGAGGTGGGAATGAAAATCTATGTCTCCAAGTACTAATGTCGTTGCTGTGATAACTAAAAGAGTGAAGTATTATTAGCTCAGTGAGACTTAATGTTTAGATACAAATTCTAAAGTTTTTTCTTACTTTATATTTCCTCTTTTCTACCAATGATACTTCAATGATGTCTACACAATAAAAAGTAAGTAAACATTCTGAACAAGGTGGCTAGGAGAGTTTTATTGTTGGTGAACATGCTTGTGTACTAGGAAGGTGGTGTTCTGGGCCTCCCAAGGAGTCCAGCATGTCCTCCATCACTCCTTCCTCCCTCAGTGCTTCAGCAGCTCTGGTACCCAGATCCATCCCATAGCAATGGAAATTCTTGCTCTACCAGTGGTTACTTTGAGGATTTGGATAACACCACCCTGAGATCTCATGAAATGCTCTGTGACTAATATCGATGTAGAGGGAAAAGCATCTTTTACCTACTTCCTAGGAGTTATGCAAGTCACAGTAATTATTTGCAACTTGTATAGAGACATTGCCTGTGTCTGACTTTTGTAAAATTGTAGCCAGATCTACAACACATCAGCCCTGCCTCCATTCTCACTTCCCTGGGTGTACTGGCTGGTTTTGTGTGTCAACTTGCCACAGGCTGGGGGAATCACAAAGAAAGGAACCTCCCTTGAGGAAATGCCTCCATGAGATCCAGCTGTAAGGCATTTTCTCAATTAGTGATCAAGGGGGGAGGGCCCATTGTGGGTGGTGCCATCCCTGGGCTGGTAGTGTTGGGTTCTATAAGAGAGCAAGTTGAGCAAGCCAGGGGAAACAAGCCAGTAAGTAACTATTTCGGGAAATATCAAAAAAGAAGGAATATATAGCATGTTCCCACACTATGCCCTGGTTCTCTCATCCCTGGCGGGCTGGCCAGCCATGTACTGATGGCCAATGGCTGACCTGCTTTCATCTCGTGGAGCTCTGACTCAGAGCTCCATGATCTCTCCACTCAGCTCGCTAGGTTCCCACTGGTGGGTTGCTACCACGCCAGCCCCAAGCTTCAATACTCCTATGGCCTCTGTGGTGCACATCAGGCAAACCCACACTTTGCCACTGTACCTTTCTCTCTGGAACCCAGACGAGCTGCTGCGTGAAGGAAAACACAATACAAACTTAGCTCAGAAACAATAGTAACTCAATCTCTGGGTGCAACAACTAAAACCTAATCTTGTAAGCCTTATCAATGTCTGATTCCTCTGGTGGTGAATCCTTGTGGATCCACCATACCAGGAGACTCTAGTAGCTACATCTTACCTACATGCTGTCCCCATTCCAAAAGGTCCCCTCTCTCTCCTGCTTCCTCTCTTCCTCTCTCCAACCTGGAAGTCCCTCCACGTACCCAGAAATTGGCTCCTTTATTCATTAGGGGATTGGTTCACAAGAAGTCACAGGTGTAACTCACTCCTTGTCTGAAGCCCCCCATAGGAGGGCAGAATTTGCAGAATACAAAAAGCCCCACAACAAGTAACATCCCTCCATGGCCACTGCATCATCTCCTGGCTTCCTGACCTGCTTGAGTTCCAGTCCTGACATCCTTTGGTGATGAACAGCAATGTGGAAGTGTAAGCTGAACAAATCCTTTCCTCCCCAACTTGCTTCTTGGTCATGCTGTTTTGTGCATATATAGAAGCCCCGACTAAGATACTGAGATAAAACGTTAACATATAAGGTTTGCCTTAGCCTGTTTTGGAATCTAGAGCACGAGAGAAGTGTGAGTAGAGGATTTCTGCTCTTAAAGGGAGCATGCCTAAAACCTGGTGGTAGCATCTTGTACTCAGTCAGGCAGTGAGAACTGTAAGCCTGCCCCAACGTCAAGAAACTAAGGGCTCTGATGACACCAATTGCCTGAGTATTTGTCACAGGTCATCTGGTTGTTTAACTTCCAAATACATTGTTATTCCTTTCTCATGACATATCTGCAGCTAAACTCAATCTACTTTAAAAGAAGACATGTGTTATTAGCCATGCAAAGCTTCCTGTTTTCAGGGTAATAGGATATCTTTCTTCACATTATGTAATGATGGTAAGGACTGATGGCTGATGGCTTTTTAAAAAAAATATCTTTATTTGAAAAAGTAAGAGTCTGGATTAAATAAAAATACATGTTATGAAATTCAAATTTTGGGAAAAGTGCCTTTTTCCGTTAGACAGTGCCCTAGTTCTCTGTTCTATGGCTTTACTTTGTCATAAGTAAAGACTAAGACTCAGTGAGGTTGTCCTTTTCCATGCCCATGAGAAGGAGGAATTAATCACAGGACTGGGAACTGTTGGTGAATGAAATGATGGGAAGAATGTGGGCTTCTCTGGTCAGATCTGTGATACAACGGAAGAATTACTAATGAGATTGACACTATAAATAAATCACAGAGAACAGCTTCTCACATAGTGACTCTCAGTCTTTCATACTATGAGATAATTACAGTATAATTATCAGATAATTAGGATGTCTACATCTAATGCTAATAGGACAGTCCATTTACTGGGTCTGGATCTTATATGGTTCCTCTGCTAAGTGAGACTATAATTGTTTTTTAAAAAATAATTGTGTAATCAGGGGAAACAAAATTCTGACTATGGTGGAGATAAGAGGAAGGCAAATACTCTTCCCCATGAAAAACCTGTGAGAAACACAAAACTGGAAAGAAAATGTCACAAAGCACAGCCATTTCAGTGCTTGGGAAACTGGCTAAAACTAAGACAAAAGGTAAATTAAAAAATGTTTAATTGTTGGGAGGAGGTACTACAGAACCTAAATAAAAGCAGGGGGAATCTTTAGTCTTCTTGGCTGGCATAGCCCCTGTTACTTCTCTAGTCCCTACAATACAATAGTACAATATAGTAAGAATGGAGCCATTCATAAAATGTAGAAACTTCTTTGCCCTTGAAACTCACTGTTGGTAGAAATCAAAAAGAGAAATCTCTAATTCTGGTTGTGGTTGTAGTCCCAGGTGATGAGACTGGTTGGCGAGGTTAACATCATCCACTTTACTGACTGATTGGCAAGCCAGAGATTCTATACAGATTCAGAAGCAACCCCAGACTAGGTATAGTAAGAATATCAAAATAAGAGTAAGATTTCTCAGTACAATCATCAGGGATTATATATCACCAAAATGACAAGTTCCACAAGTTCAACAGAAACAAGACTTACATGGAAAAGTCAGATTGTTATTTGCTACAATGTATTGAAAATAACCAGGGTTTTGTTTGTTTGTTTGTTTTTAACAGAAAATCAGAGTAAAATAAACAGAAAAATATGAGTCTTGTTCAGCCTTCAGTAGAAGCAAATGTTAGGAGAACTGAAGGCTGACATTAGGCAAGGTCTCAAACAATTATGATAAACACATTCAAAGAAGTCAAGGACAATATGCTGACAATGTGAAAACAGATAGCGAAAGATTCTTCAGAAGAAGAGCTTGGAGAAAGGGGCCAGAAACGTCCAAACTGAGCCTGGAGTGACTTATGCAGAGAGTCAAGAACTGCTGAGAAGCCAGAATAGTGGAGGTGTGACAAAAGATCACATGACCCACAGGAAAGAGCACCAGGTAGATGGGTCTGAAACAACCAGATCGATAAAGTAATGTAGTATTGGTGTCAGAGCCCAAACAATAAAACATATGTTCATTTCCATGCTAATATAAATTGTTGAAAATGTATAAGATACATAGACAAATCTCTCATATAGAAGTATTCCAGAGTGGTTGCTTCCACATCTGAAGTGTGGGATATGCATAGTTCCTTGCTTCCAAGGGGCCTCGTGTGTAAAGAGTGATCAGGAGTAGTGTTTTGGTGTAGAACTCACACTATTTTCCACAGCCAGGTGACTGAGGTTTTAACCACGAGTAACAAAGCATATTAATTGTATACACTCATGATCTGAAGTGAGGACATAGCCAACAATTTCGGTCTGCTCAGGAACATGGCTCAAGTTCAAACTAGAGGACACTCTACAAAATATCCACTTGTTACTTCACAAAACTGTCATGCTCACTAAAAACATGAAGTGTCAAAGAACTTGCCATGGTGCAAAGAAGCCCAGGCAGACACAATGGTAAATGCAGTGGGACACTTTGAATGGGGTATTAATAGAAAAAAAGGCAATTTGGGTAAAAACTAGGGACATCTGAATCAAGTGTGGATGTATGCCACTAAAAGTTGCCTTATCACTGCGACCAACATAGTAGATTAACAATGGGAAAAGCTATGTGTAGAGTGTCCAGAGACTTTCTACACTCTCCTTGTTGCTTGCTATACATACAAAGGGGGATTTAAAAATCAAACGACTCTTTTAAAATGGAAATTCTAGAATTGAAAATTTAAGAACTTAAATAAAGAGGTCCTGGGGAAGATTTACAGCAGAGTTGAGACAATTTCTAGGACACCATTCACCTCCAGATTTCAAAATTTATAATAAAGCTAATCAAGACAGATAAAGACAGACATGTAGGCCAGTGGCCCACAATAGAAAGTCTAGATTTAAAGCCCTCAAATTCAATCAATGAATTTTCAATGAAAGGTGTCAAGGTGAATGATGGGAAAAACAACGGCCCCTCCAGCAGTGACTGGAGAATATTAATATGAAAATTGGAAGCCATGAGACATGGTGCTACACAAAATTAATCCAAGCACTCTGGAGGCAAGACCTGTGGATCTCTGGGACTTCAAGGTCAGTCTGGTCTATACAGAGACCCTGTCTCAAGACAAAACAGAAAACTAAGGACAACATTTTTTTTTCTTAATCATGTGCAAAAATTAACATTACAAATCATAGTCTTTGATGTAAGCAAAACTATTAAAATCTAAAAGAAAACATGAACAGAAAGCTCCTCCATGGTCACCAGTTACGGTGCTTAAAGCATGCTCCCAAGGAAATTCTTTGAAGCAGGATAAACCTGAACTTTTTCAAGTGAAAACCTTTTACTTTACCAAAACATTACTATGAGAAATGAAAGGATAAACCAGGCAGCACATGCCTTTAATCCTAGCACTTGGGAGGCAGAGCCAGGTGGATATTTGTGAATTCAAGGCCAGTCTGGTCTATAGAGTGATCTCCAGGACAGCCAGGCTACCTAGAGAAACCCTGTCTTAAACAGACAAACAACAAAGAAAAATAAAAGGCTAATCACATTATAAATGTATATATATATATATACATATATGTATATACACACATTATACATACATATACATATATGTATACATATACACACATATATGTGTATATATACATATATTTATACATGTATATATGTATATATGTGTATATATGTATATATGTATATGTGTGTGTATACATACACACACACACACACACACACACACACACACACACACACACATATATATATCATGTCTAATAGGATTGTTCCTAAAATCCAAAAGCATTGCTTCTGAGCTATAATAACATGAAGTCAGCCTGATTGTAAAAGAAAAGCCAAATGACTGAAGGACACTGACAATATATGAATGGTTTAAAAAGGATCAATATCATCAGTTAGTAAAAGACTGCAAAATAAGACCCGAGGGGAACATCAATGAACCAATAAATGAAGTAAAGGAAGCCAGGTTCAAAAGCCTTCATGCTATATCATTCCATTTATGTGAATTTCTAGAAAAAGGAAATCTATAGAGAAATGGCCCAGGATCTAGGATGTGGACAGGGACTGACTACTGATGGGTTCCAGGGCATATTTGGTAGGGTTTCAAAAGTCAGCTATAGGATATGCTAATATATTTATAGATTTACTAAGAATTTTTCAATTATACATGTGCAACAAGCAAGTTTTATAGTACTTAAGTTATAACTCATACCTACAGTGAGGCCCAACACTAGGATTCTGCCTTGGGTTACAGCCATTCTTTGTGTAACCTGTCGAGGGGGATTGGAAGCTTGAATGTGTTCGTGGTTTTTTTTTCCCACCCAAGAGTCTCACCTGGAATAAAACACCTGTGAACGAACTCACTAGAAGACAATTCCAGTGGGGGAAAATGCATTTGAAAACCCATCCAAATCTTTTGTCTTCCTCCCTTCCTTCCTTCCTTCCTTCCTTCCTTCCTTCCTTCCTTCCTTCCTTCCTTCCTTCCTTCCTTCTTTCCTTCCTTTCCATCAAACATTTTTTTTCCTTGCTGGAGAAAGTTTTATTGCATACTGAACTGATGTTTTTGTTTTTTAAATTTCATAGGGCATGTTAGACATGAAGACTCTTAAAAGGAAAATGCTCTCAACTTTCCCCTCTTTATTATCTCATATATAGTAAAAAGCTAGACAGGGAGAATATGTTATATCTAAGATACTCTCTTATTTCACTTCTCATTCTTAATTTCTTCATTCCAGCACCAATAAAACCTAGAAATGGTATGCAGGTTTGGAGTTAAGAAGTCATGCAGAAGGGAGCCAGTCCCCAGTCACAGGGCTGTGCTGCATGGCCACTCGGTCCCTACTCAGGCATTCAAGGCTGGGCTTCCGTGTATACACAATAAAGGCTTGCTGGTGACCAATCTGTAGTATGTGCTCAGTACAAATGAGTACCAGAGACCACAGGGCAGGAGCTGGAGGTGAGGGAGGCAGAGGAATGGTGATTTTCAGAAAAGTATTTCCTTTGGCTGGTCCAGTATTTCAGGAACAGGAAGAGATACCACCTACCATTTCTCGGTTTTATTTCTAGGCTTGGAGAAATCTGTCCCCAGTTGAACTCTGTAGTTCCCATGGCCTGTTGTGTCCTTCTGTTTTACAATGAACACTCTCCACTCATGTGTGAATGCTCTGGTTCAGAGGCACAGGGATTTGGGACCCTTATACTTCAGGGCTTTATAGCTTGATTTATTAATTAGAATGTATTTGAAGAGTCCCACCCCCCATGTATTTTAGCCACCTTTCCTAACCTAGCTGTCATCATGAAATTAAATGAGAAGGCATCTATAAAAACCACTTAGAATGATGTCTGACACATAGCTCACATGTAATATACTCATTGCTGTCATTAGCGCCATTAGCATTCTAGGCTAGAACATGAAGAGTAATTTTTTTAAAAAAATTTGTCATTTATCCATTTGCACTAATTCAATGCAGCCAATTCTCACCACTGAGTAACACCATTTTTTTTCCTTCTAGAAATCTGCTTTACTCAGAGTGAATTGAACCTGAACTTATCAATGAGTCAATATGAAACTGGCTGTACATATCAGATTCTACTCAGTACAGTACTAGCCTGGGGTTACTTATTAACCTTTTAGTGCTCTGTTAATGGAAGAGGAACCCTGGCAACCCATTGCCTTTTGGTAGCTCTCCTTTAGGAAGTAAGACTTACAGGAAAATTACCCAGCTCCCCCGTTTTGGACCGTCTCATGTATTTCAGCCTGTCCTTGAACTCTCTGTGTGATGGAGGATGACCTTGAACTTCTGACCCTCATGCCTCCATCTCCCAAGCATGGGACTACAACCATCACACCGAGTATAAGGTGTATTTCTGGTCTAAGTTAACCTTTATTTTTATTTTTAACAAAGCAGGACATCTCTGAGATGAACTTCATAGGGAAAGATTTCTTGGTCAGGTATTTCAGAGGGAAAATTAAAACCCAAGTATGAAAACAATCAGGATTACCTGGAGCAAATCTCACCGTAAAAGCTGGTGGTCCAAATAATTTTCATGAGCTAGAAGTACTTAGATCATGAACACAGTCCCTGTCTTTAACTGAGGAAGGAGCTGAGGTCCTGGGGTACAGGGGCTGGGTGGAATCTGAAGGAGCAGTCGCTCTGCCCACATGGACAGTCAGTTCTTTCCACTCTTCTTTCTCCACAGAGAGTGCTACACATGTGTCCAACATGCTGAAGGATGCCGAGGGACATTCTCCAGCTTCAGCCCTGGACGGGCTTTTATTTGCATGTTCTTTAGTGTTTCTGGACACCACTGAGATACAACTTTAGAAAAGTACAGAGACAGATGAGAACAACAGACATCTTCATTCTGGAGACACAATGCCTTAGAGGACAGGAAGAACTGGGTTACATTCCTGGAGAAGAGATTGAAGCATCATAGTATCTGTAAGGATAAAGAGAGTGGTGGAGAGGTAACCAAGGTAACAAATGGGAGAAACCATTTGTCAGCATGCTGAAGCAGCTTAAGTGATATAATTTCAGAGGCCTTTTATATGGGAGGTTCAGAAAGTGTCACCAAGATGCTGAGGGGACAGAAGCCAGGAAAGATCTCAAGGCTCTAGGACGTCTTCTCATCTACTACTTTCTCTGAGCAGGAAAGACACACACACACACACACACACACACACACACACACACACACAAAGACACTAGCACACACACAGACAGACATGCACACACACACAAAGACATACACACACACAGATACACACACACACACACACACACAAAGACACTGGCACACACACACAGACAGACATGCACACACACACAAAGACATACACACACACAGATACACACACACACACACACACACACACACACACATGCTCACATACGAAGTCCAAAAGAGAAAACTTGCCCAAGTTCCCAATGGACAAATGATGAGTGAGTAAGGCTAGCATCTCTAGCCCCTGTCTGTCTGACCATCAAAACATTCTTTAGCTTTGAAGCTAAGGTAAATCTGACTTTTCCAGAAGCCCAGACACATTTTAAACCCAAAGCTACTTATCATTGAGAATAATATCTTTCTGGTTACCAGGACTTTTAACGATTCCTACACCGAAGCCTGTGTTTAATGGGTTTTTGTTTTGCTTAAAACCTGAAGAAAAACTAAAAAGGAGAGAAAAGCCATTCTTTTGGTTCAGGAGAAGGCAGCTCTGGTAGGATGGAGTCTTCCCTTCTCCTTTCCCTTTGGCTAGTGAGAAGGTGAGCTTCCCACATGCTTGGCTGCACTCGTTGGTGGGAGGAAACCATGACATTAACGTTGTCTTTTTGTGTCTGCCCTCTGTAATTTTAGCTGTCAAGTCCAAGTTGCCTTCATTTCCACAGTACCTTCCAGTCTACAAGACCCCCTGCTACCTGGCAGCTTCTTGGTTTGCACCTGGTGGCCCTTGAACAAAAAGGCCAGGACAATGGCAGGGCCTTCCACTTTCTGTAATTAGAACATTCTTTTAACACCCACTGCATGGCGGGTGGGGGGGGGGGGACAAAGGGGGGACTTGGAGTAAAATTACAGAACAGATTTGCATTAAGATGGGCTGTCCTCTCTTCCTTGTCTCCTGCCTCTCCAGTGAGGCCATAACCATCTTCCTTAGGGACAATACAATCTAAATGTTTGTAGCATGCTATTAAGTGAACAGTTTGGAAGCAAACAGCTCTCATTACTTCCAGGAAACTTGGCCAATATTTAAGTGGGGCCTCAGATTTGTCATTCTGAGCTCAGAGCTAACCTCTCAATGAAGGGAGGGGAAATTGTCATTCTAGTTGGCCTGAACCCCCGAAAGTGGGGGGCAGGGAGGCATTTTTCAGATCTTAGCTTGCTGCAGCCTGTTTACCTCATTAGGGAGCACACACCTTTCAGGTGAAGGTACACGGAGTTCTTTTGAAGTTACTCTCCAGATTGCCTTCCAGCACTCTTGCCAATCTCTCTCTCTCTCTCTCTCTCTCTCTCTCTCTCTCTCTCTCTCTCTCTCTCTCTTCTCTTTGGCAGGCCTGGGTTTGCAAACACTATGGGTGCTTTTATTTATTTCCAGGAACACTAAGGCTGTTTGCATTGTCAAAATTTTGGTGTTTTAAACCATCACAGAATGGGACACTTGTGGCTGATGATGGCAACTGTCAACTCTAAGGCAGGTATTAGGCAGAAAAACTGGGTGCTCATGTAAAACCATTTTACTGAAAGGTAAGGGACAGAAAGACTATGGGATGACTTAACTAAACAGAAGAGCCTTCATCTGTTGAATAGCACTTTTAATTCCGCTCATTTTTAGATAATGCATGTATTTTGTATGTCCTAGGACCAAAACTTTCTATACATATACATACACATACTGTAAGGAATAAAATGCAAACATTATAAACTACGTAAACAACATATGTTCGAAATGTGTGTATGAGTGCGATAAGGAATGAAGTGAGGTGAACACCCAATAAAGCAATGTATGAGCTAAAGTAAACGCCCCAAATATGATTGGCTAAGAGCAGCCTAAATACCTCGGTCTGGCCACCACAACTCACTCACTCCCGGAGTCCAACAGAGATGCTGTCACTCTGAGGAGATGCTGTCGCTCTGAGGTCCAAGTCCACCGACCCAGATGCCCGTCACCTATAGAGACGAGCCTGGGCAGCAGACCAAGTTCCAGACAAACCGAAAAGTAGAAGGACGCATCACGAACCTTACCTGACGCGCCGGCATTGGACCATGACATCAGGCCAGACCGGAGGTTAGTGAAGTTTGAATGTTGAGTGAATCCGATCCCATTTCACTATTTATTGTCATTTATGAGTGAATAAATGATTGAAATCTGACCACCGAATCCGAAGCTTCCTTCTCACTTCTGTCCTCAACCATCCTGATTCGTGACACACACACACACACACACACACACACACACACACACACACTTGTATATGTATATGTGTGTGTGTGTATGTGCATATGTATATATGCTGGGCCTCTGGTGCCTCCCTTAAGGTAGAGCCCACCAGTAACAGCTCAGGCATTATGCAAATCTATTCACCAGTTACATTTTGAATCCTTGGTCTGCTGCCTCATCTTGGTTCTCAGTCATTCACTATGGTTGTATCTCTAATCAATGATGTTAGATATGAAAATGGAATAACCAGGAAATCAAGAAGGGTGGCTTTGCACTTAGCAGCCTCTCAGCACTCGATGGAATACCCGTGGGTAAAGGCAAGACCAAAAGCAGCCAGAAGTAACCAAGATGGTATATTCCAATCCAGCACTTCTTCCTACACTCACACAGCCAGAGCTTGTGGCTGGGCAGAATTAGACTTGTCAATATTTGGTGTGGTAATGTCTCAGGGCAGCAGCCTAGGAGAAATGGAATCTGCTATATGGTATCAGTTGTTTTCAATTCTGTGTTCCCATGGTTAATTAAGTCATGGTTTCTGGTTTAGTTAGGCTCAGTCCAGCAGAGATTATTGACACACTTGTCGTGAAAGGAAAATAGCTTGGTAACTGTTAACATGGTCATTCTTGAACAAAATGGGGAGCGTTATGTATCTAAGTGAGCAGTATGTGTGTTTCTAGCTACGTATCACGTTTCCTATTCCATGATCTCACTCAAGTATGTCTCTCCTTTAAATTATCATGATCATCCCTGATTTCAAGCTGTACTACAGAGCAGTAGTGATAAAAACTGCATGGTATTGGTACAGTGACAGGCAGGTAGATCAATGGAATAGAATTGAGGACCCAGAAATGAACCCACACACCTATGGTCACTTGATCTTCGACAAA
>CM052716.1:47345295-47383996 GCA_028551405.1 Uromys caudimaculatus | reverse complement strand
CACCAGGGAGAAAGGAGAGGACTTTGGGCCTGAGGGTGCTAGTGGCCCCAGTAAAAGGGAATGTCAAGGTGGGAATATGGGAATGGGTGGGCGGGTAGGTGGGAGGAGGAATTCCCTCACAGAGGCGGGGAGGGGGAGGGGACACGGGGTTTCCAAAGAAAAGGGGAATCATCGGAAATGTAAATAAAAAAAAAAAAAAAAAAAGATATAAAAAATCTACAGGAGAAGAGCCTTTCCAAAGGTACATATCAACTCCAGCTGTGATCTTCAGGCTTGAACACAGTCATTGTGAAGATAAATGGTTCCAAAACTAAGAATTTCAGACTAGCTGAATGAACAACAACCTTTGTAACCTTGTTACAAAGTGACATTAATATGGCCCCCAGTTCTGGGGTTTGTACCATGTCAGCTGCCTGCTTGACCCATGCTTCTGATGAGAGACATAGGGTCCTCCAGCCTCCTAAAGGGCCTGTGGGATAGTGTGAAGTTCTCTCAGAGGCAGAGGAATATCCATGTAGCCTATTTAGGGTTCACTTCTATGAATACGTCCCTCCTAAGGATGCAGAAGCTGCGAAGACCCAATAACAACCTGGGCTGGTCACATTTGTCCCTAAGGCATCTATCCAGAAAACTGAACCCTCTGGGTAATGACTATGCCACTGTAGGCAAAGGTACAAAGAAGAGGTATTCATCTGTGGCCCACCAGCCAGGTGGTGGTGTGCAGAAACAAAAGATTTACATAAACTGTTACTGGTTTCCTCACTGGTTCAAAAAGGTGCTGGCTGAGAAACTTTATCCGGGTACCACCTGGGTAGCTGGCTGCTTCTGAGCAAAAGGAGATGCCTTTCTAAGATGAACATTCTACAAGGCTGCTGAGAGATTCCTTTTCTTTCTGCCATCCACATTCCATTAATCACAATAAAATCTGTATTTAAAAACCCAACCACCAACCATGTAACTTCACCCCAGCCAGCATTCCCCCTGGGACTTAAGAGCTGAGCTCTCAGCTGTGAGAGGGTCGCAGTCCAGGACCACCTGGCCCCTTTGTTTCCTGTACCATTTTTGTCAGTGTAAGGAGAGCTCTGGGCACCTGGATGTGATTTCCCCCGCAGAAGAGCCTGCTGGTGGGGTAGGAGCCCTTGTTTGCAAATCTCCCTTTCCACACTTCTGTCATGGGTTAATGGATTCTTATCAAGAATGCGAATGTAACCAAAATAGAGTGGTTGGTTTTCAGCAGCTCCCCACAAGAATGAAAGGGTGATGCTGAGCCCTTGGATGAGGCTGACTTCTTAGGGAAAATCCCAACACTGGTAGTACTAGGCCTTCTTATGTTGCTATTCACATGCTCGAGATATACCTAGCCTCGCTATTACAGCAAATTGACAAGGTCTCAGGAAGGGCACAGTACACTTGGGCTCACCTATGAGGAAAATGCAGCTCTCCAGTGACTCAAGCTAGATGGGAAGGAGAGTGAGGGAGGAGTCAGATGAAGCTTGAGACACAACATTTCACCAGGGGAGTTCTCCAAAGTCACTGCAAGCAGAGGTGCAATAGACTGCTGTGAGCCTCCAAAGCCACAGTGTGCGTGAGAGTTGATTCTGTGGGAGACACTAATGACTAATGAACAGTATGGGTTTCAGGGGATGGTGGGAAGGTCTTCTTGCTTATCACGTGCCAATAACATGCTGATATTTGTTTCATTGCATCCTCCCAACATTTCTGGAAAGTTGATGATGTCATTCCTATTTTATAGACAAGTAACTTAAGACTCCGAGGGGCAAAAGCCTGTTGTGATTAGGAAGACAACAGATAATCTGTAATCATGGTAATGTAAGCCTTAAATTCAGGTGCCAAAGATTACTTTTGCCTTAGTCCAAGCAACCAATCCTTACATATTAACATGGAAAGGGAAACAGAAGAGGAAACCTGAATCCTGATAGTAATGACAGATGGAACGGGAGCTAAGGGTTGGACTCACGACTTCTGGTATTGTTCCACGTAAAAGCTAACTTCTATTGTCTCCTGTTTTATCCCTAAACAAAAAAGAGAAAAATGCCAAGATTGCCATTAATTCCATCATGCATTTGTTTGCAGTGACATAAAAAACCTAATTTTACTTCATCTTTGTAAATGTGATGGACCACTGAAAGAGAAACATGTTTAGACTGAACTTTCATGGCTCCAGGGTACAAAGTCTCAAAGAATGGATCTGTATGAGTGTTATGGGTTTCAACCTGAGAAACACAAGGCTCTGTAGCACCCACCCCTCACTGGAGGGTGACAGTGAATTAGATGAGCATATGTAACCTATGGATGTTTTCAAAGGGGATTTTGCATGCAGTTGTAAGGTGGGGATCAAGTCTGAGTGGCTTCTAATTTTCAGGGGAAGTAGTCACATACCATTATGATTATGGATACAGCTATGGAGTCAGATGAGGTTAGAATTTGAATCCGGACTCCAACGCCTGCCAGATGTGTGCTTTAGGCGAGCTACTTAACTTCCCCAAGCCTATGTTTCCTAATGTGCAAAAAGGAGTTAATTATACTCATCTCTGGAGGGGTGTTTTAAAGATTAGGTTAGCTAGTGCACAGAAAGCACTTAGCTGGGAGCTGGGCGTACATTAAAAAATCATAAATGGTGCTTATTGCTCTTATTAGCATGGGGCCTCTGGGAGGTAAGTGGAAATGAATCCTATAGCAGTCTCCTTCTACCCCCACCACAACCCCCAGGCTCCCTCCTCTGCTTGGCCTCAGCAACAGAAGATGACTGGAAAGCTGCCTGCCAAAGATGATGGACTCATGATGAGCCAATTCCACCCCCAGGAAATCAAAAAAGTTTGAGCTTCCTATTTCCTGCCTGTGGCTTTGTGCACCCTGGAAAGACAGTCAACTGCACTAACGCATCTTACTCCTCTGACTGCTCTGCAGGTGCTGGGCAATGAGCATGTGGATTTTGGCTACCACAAAAGGAGTTCACCGGGGGTGTCTCCTCAGAACTGTGTAGTGACACATGTTACAGTTTTGGCCCTAGGTCTGCTGTAAACACGAACACATGATAATGAGAGGGCGAATTTTATACAAAGAAAGGAAAAGCAATAAGAAAACAAACTTTAAAAAAAATAAGAGTTATGCACCCAAACTTCATTTCTAGGTTACATAGTTGTTTTTGATGCATAGTCCACATGTGCCAGTGTTGCAGTAAATCTCCAGTCCCAATAAGCCTGTGCAAAAACACACAACTCAGTTATAATATTTATAAGCTGCATGCCTAGACTGGGGAGATCCACCACTGCACTAATCTATGCCCCAGCTATGAGATTCCTTGCTACTTGAGGCTTCTCCAGGCCATGTGGTTCTGCTCCATCTTCCTTCCTCTTCTTCCTTAGTCCTTCCCCTTCCCTTCCCCCACTCTCTAAGACCTCCAGCCCCACCATTCCCTTCCCCTGCCCAATCACAAACTCCAGCCTTTATTTGACCAGTTAGAATGGGAAGAAGGTTCCCATGAAATCACCTGAGTGTGTGATCCACCCCTTGTTGGGGCAGCCACTCTGGTGGAAGCAGAGTTAATATCAGAATACAAACAGCACCAGAGCAACCCCTAACATGCCTGTCTTCTAGCATGTAGCAACTGAACTTGGTGATGCCACAACTGTACCATGTCACAGGGCAGGATTAGAAGCAGTCTTTCTTCCCTGGACTGTATCACAACACTGACTAATAGTTCTGTCCTTGTTATCTTTATAGCCATCACTATTCTTTTCGTCAAAATACATTAATTTGCTTTCTGTTTGAAAAAGCGTTGCACTAAGAAAATGTTGTGGAGTCAGATATCTGCCCTAAAAATGATGATAGCCTAGAGGTGGGCAACTCTGAATTTTATTTTGAAGCTGCATTATTGTGTGCTGCTGTCCTTAACCACATGATGACCTCACCCATCATGACCTGTGTTAGTGAGCAGCGATTAGGAATGGTCAGACACCAACACAAGGGGTATGCTCATGAACTCTGCTAGAGATAAACATAACCACCTAAAAATCCAAAGACACTGACCATGTTAGCATTCTGTCTAAAGTCCACCCCACAGTTACCTGACAATAGTCAGGTAGGCCTGACCCACTATAAAAGGAGCTGCTTGCCCCCACCTCTCTCTCTTGCTCTCCTACTTCTCTTGCTTCCTCTCTTGTCCCCCTCCCATTCTCTTCCCCCTCTCTCTCCACGTGGCAATGGCCGGCCTCTACTTCTCTACTTCTCTACTCTCCCTCTCTCTGCCTTTCTCTGCCTCTACTACCTTCTTAACTCCTCTCCCCATGCCCTGAATAAACTTGATTCTATACTATACCATCCTGTGGCTGGTCCCTCAGGGGGAAGGGACGCCTCAGCTTGGGACTGCTGAGGCCTCCCCTTCCCCCACACCTCACCACACCCACCCATAGAACATATCTCTTATCTGTTTATCTTTTTTAAAACACATCTGACTGTTCTCTGGATTCCCACTCAGAAACACATCCATCCCAAACACCCTTATAAGCCTCCTCTTGTACTTTCTGAATCTCTCTCTCTCTCTCTCTCTCTCTCTCTCTCTCTCTCTCTCTCTCTCTCTCTCTCTCTCTTTCTCTCAGTTAAAATAAATAAAGAACTTGTAATTCAAATTTTTAGGTTCTAAACTCAAATTTCCATGAGTAGTTTTGGCTTTGCTTCTGAGAAGCTATGTTCCATGATTCCGTTTTTCTCAGTTCTGCTTACATCTAACCCTCTATATTTTTTGCACTAATATATTTATGAATGTATTCCTATTATCTTCACAAAGCTGATCTCAATTTTTTTCTCATTAAATTTGTCAGACATCTGGTAAAGTAACAGTCTTTCAAAGACAAAAGTTATTACTCTCGGACAAATGTGCAGGCAGACCAAATGGTTTTACTTAGCACATTGATTAGTGCTTTGGTGAAAACCAGTGCAAACAGTACTTGAAATTGTATGGTCAATATGATCACATCAGCAACAACGATAAGTTTTGATAAAGACGAGGTTTCTTGGTCATACACAATACAGCTGACTCTGCTGGTAACTGTTTACTTCACATTGTAACTACTGGTATGATTACTGGATGAAAAGCACCATATTGAAATCTGCCATGACAGAGTTGTTAATGCCTGCAAAAAAGTACAGCCTCATGATTCTATTGCACTGGCAGTATACTGATTAATCCAAAAAAACAAAAAAAAGATCATTTTTCAGAAGCTATCTAGAATCTCTCACCTGAGAAACAAAACGAGCAACAAGCAAACCATTCCCCCTAAATATCCTTTAAAATGTCTTACTAAATTTCTCATGAATACTTCTTTCTCCTTCCATGCCTTTTCAGTCAAAACACTAGAAAGACACCTATTTTTGCTGCTGTGCACCTACTTCCTGCTTATTCTCTAACGGACTTCATTATCAACTCTAACCTCCAAGTTTTGTTCTCCGCATCTCTTGCTGCAATCACGAGTAACCTAGTTGTTGTGAGACTCATTGAATGATCTTGGCCCCTTATCTTATCTGGCCTTTCAGCAGCTTTGAGCTTGGCCACATACACTAATATGGCATCCCCACCCATCCTCCATGACCCCACTCTCTCCTGGCTTTCCTTCTGTGTCTTAGATACTTCTGTATCTATTCTGGGCTACTGAATGGGGCAGTTACCCTATGATGGATATTAGTTATCCTCTATTCTATACTGTCTTCATATGTCATGTAAGACAATCACTTCAGTCCCCTCATCTGTTGACAAAGCAGAAACTTGTATCTTAAGGATAGATATTTCAGTTAGATACCCATCTGCCTCCTTGATATCTTTTCTCAAATTCCTGGAGACACCTAAGCTCAATAAGAAAAAAATCCCTACATTTCTGAACATTTTCCCCCACTCCTGATTAAAGAAGTCTTGAACAGGTGAGATGACTCAACAGGTGGAGGAGACCAGTTCCTCCAGTTGTTCTCTGAACTCTACAAAGGCACCATGGTATGCAGGTACTCTAGCCCTAAATAAACTAAAAAGAAAGCCTTCTTCAGTGTCTGTACCTCAATAAAGCCATGAGCCATGTACTACCAATCAGTGATTAAAGAAAACAGTCTAACACAAGCTGACGTCATCATCACCAAGTCCTGGTAGCTGCAGATTCACAGTGGCATCTACCTCCATACAGAGGTGCTTCCTAAAGCAATAAAATGCCCTTTAGAGTTTAGAGTGCTTCACAAAAGATGGGGCTGTGCTCCATTATTTAATGGACCAACCAACCTGAGAAATGCCAGCTAATCTAAATTCTGCTCTGAGGCTCCCAATATATGTAGAATTCTTACAGGAGGGAAATTTCCAAAGAAACACCAGGATAGTTGATCCAAAGAGTGATGAGCTGGCGATGGTGATAGATCTTGGGCTAGGTTCCATGGGGGTTGTTTCTCCTTCAGATATGGAGAAAAATGTCAGGACTATGCTCTGAAAGAGGTATAGTGAAATGCATCTTTCTCTTTATTTCCCACCTTTATTTCCCACCTATTTTAATGACACTTTAAAAATTAAGTATATAAGCCGGGCAGTGGTGGCACACGCCTTTAATCCCAGCACTTGAGAGGCAGAGGCTGGTGGATTTCTGAGTTCGAGGCCAGCCTGGTCTACAGAGTGAGTTCTAAGACAGCCAGGGCTACACAGAGAAACCCTATCTCACAAAAAGAAAGAAAGAAAGAAAGAAAGAAAGAAAGAAAGAAAGAAAGAAAGAAAGAAAGAAGGAAGGAAGGAAGGAAGGAAGGAAGGAAGGAAGGAAGGAAGGAAGGAAGGAAGGAAGGAAAGAAAGAAAGAAAGAAAGAAAGAAAGAAAGAAACCCCCTCAAAAATTATGATTATAAAGTATGTATTCATTATATGAGCTCTTTTGAAAACACAACGGAATACAATACACATTTTATTGTGTACTGCTTAAACATTTTTCTACATCTTCATACAACCACATGTAACTATCATGAATTTATTTTGTTAAACGTACAGTTAACCTAGATATAATCTGGAAAATTCCAATGTTAAATATAGAATATAGGAACTTTGAGAAGTTGGCAATTTTCTCAAAGTTTTTATTTTTTATTTTATTTATTTATTTATTTATTTATTTATTTATTTATTTATTTATTTATTTATTTATTTTGCTATGGTTTAGGTTACAATGCCAATTTCATCGTGCTAAACCCTCAGTTGCCTTTCAACATTTCCATTCTTTTTACTATTTTTCTGTGGGCCACACGACTGAGTTCTTTTTACCAGGCACACTCAGCCACATAGCATAGGTAAAAATAACATAGTCTCTGCCCAGGAAGAATTTGTAATCAAAGAGACCAAGTCACAGTAAAGGTGAATGAGCACTGAGGCCTCCATAGCACATATTAATAATAAAAATTATTTTCTTCTTGTCGTATTGTTTGTTCTTTTGCCTCTATGACTTGTTGTTCCTTTACGATGGCTCTAGAAGATGAGATTTCAGTGGTCATGAAGGTAGTTGGCAGCACAGGCTGAGCATAAGGAAGGTGGCATCAGATGATCAAAAATTACAATGTAGTGACATCAGATTTCTGAGAATCTCAAGTTTGGGAAATAGCATTATCATCTACTTCATATTATTTTCCCAGGTCTTCTCTGTGGTTGTCACCTCCATTGGCTTGCAAGGGGCCTAGAATGAGTAAAGCTAACCTCTGCTGGGTCTGCAAGGGCATTTCTAGAGAAAGATGACTGTGAAGAAAGATTTGTCCTGAATGAGACCAGCCCCACTGGTGCTCTGGGTTCTTGGACAGAAGAAAAGAGTAAAAGGGAGAGAGCTGACTCATTGCCGGCTTAGCCCCTCATTCTGCTTCCCAGACTCTACATCCACTCCTGTCGCCATGGTTTCCTGCCCAATGCCAGAAGCCACCTGACCAATGATAGAGCCCTCTGAGATTATGAGGCAAAATGATTTTTCTTTCCTTCTATTGTTTCTTTCAAGTTTTTTTTTTTTTTGTTCACAGACTTGGTTAGTTTAACTAATTAATAGACTTAAAATGGACTCTTAGGCTACTAATGGAATCAGTGGTCCTCTTTAAATACGAATTACTTAAATAAATACGTATCTATTCTTGAAGATTTACGTTTATTATTTTAAAAATTACATGTGTGCCTGTGTCTGTGCATGTGAGTGCAGGTGTTCATGGAGGCCAAGGATATCATGTCCCATTGGAGTTAGAGTTACAGGTACTGTGAGCTACTTGGCATGGGTGCTGGGAACCACCAAAGCTGAGTCGTCTGCAAGACCAGTTATGTCCTTAACTGCTGAGCCATCTCTCCAGCCTATACGTTTATAGACATTTTTAAAATAACAGAGTAAATGTACCTATCAGTGTTATTTGACAGTTACCATAACCATTCATGTTTGCCTGTCTAGAGAAGTACTTTTAGGAAGAACCCCATTATAGTTAAGAATTATTGACATTCCTGGTGATTGGCAGAACTTTAGTTTATACATCCAGCCTATTGTCAGTATTAATGGAACCCTGAAGTCATACCAGCTAAGTGTAGCGGTGACAGTCTTGAAGTATTCATGAACATTCCTGCAAGGACATCTGTGTTAAATAGAGGCCTGAGAAAGAAAAGCTAAACCGCCCATTTGCTGCAGTGGCTGCCCACGTTCTAAAACTCACTTTAATTTCCTTTAAAACTAAAATTATTTCTTTGGTTATTTTTGAGGTTATAATATAGTTACATCACTTTTCCCTTCCATTTCTTCAGTCCAAATCTACCCATAGATCCTTTCTTGTTCTCTTTCAAAGTCATAGCCTCTTTTCCATTAATTGTTGTTGCATACAGATATGTGCATATATAAACACACACACACACACACACACACACACACACACACACACACACACACACACTATAATAATTACAACTGCCAGTCTGTGTAATGTTACTTGTGTTATATGCTGTCAGGGCTGATCATTTAGTAATTGATAGTTAATTGGTGTGCTTACCCAGGGAAGACTATTTTTCCTGCTCTCAGTATTTCTTAGGTCCCCGTAATTGTTTGTGTAGTGTTGAAGCCTCTTGGGATTCTCCCTGATTCTACCCTATCCACATAAGCATGTCTAGTGTTACCTTTGTTCAGGTCATGTTTACAAAGTCATGTCGGTGAGGTTTTATGTGTGTAGATTTTGACATTCCTAGGAGACAGTCTCACAGCAAACTCCCTGATCTTCTGGCTCTTATAGTCTTTCTGCCTACTTTTCTACAATGATCCCTGAGCCTTGGGTGCAGACGTTATTATATACATATATATGTATTTTTAAACACACACATGCATATATAGTATTTGCCTTAGGTAAGCTATGTCCTTTAAGACTGGTCTCCCCAGTTTGATTCACTGTGGTTTTCTGTAATGATCTCCATCTGTGAGATTACATTACAAAATGAACAGATCTATTTGACTTCTTACATGAGAGCTAAGGATGACCAAGTTTCACTTCTGAGAAATGTAGTGGAGTTTGATGACATTCACCAAATCCATTTTCTCTTCTGCTGGTCATATATCAAAGGCTACATATTCCAGCCTTTCTAGAAGCCACTGTGAACCTGAACATGAAGCACCATCAACACAACACAGGCAGAAGTGTGGCCATGGTCAGCATTGGCCCAACAATATCTCTTAGCTCTCCTTTTTTCTTTGGCTGGGTAGAAGTGCAGGACTCTGAGCACCTATAGATTGGAGGAGCTATAAAATGGAAGGCATCTGAGTTCCTAAATTGCTTTTTGAAAGACTATATACTACATACTTGTATTGATACATTAGTCACAAATGAACTTCAATTCTGTAATGCCAGTAAGATGCTGGGTGTCAGCACAGCAGTTAAGGCTAACTTACGTAAGGAAATACAAAATAATAGTCGTGTGTGTGTGTGTGTGTGTGTGTGTGTGTGTGTGTGTGTGTGTGTGTGTATGTGTATTCTTTTGTATCCGACTGGAACACCTATGCATTAAACAAACAAACCAACCTGAAACATTCCCCAAGGACTACTTTAAATGTCATTCCCTCTCTGAAGCCACTCAAATGTCTCTGCACTCATTTTTTCCTTTCCCTCTTTCCATCTATCTGCACAGCCATTCATTTATCAAACATGTGCTGAACACAGCAATGTGTCAGTCCCAAAATAATGGCAACTCAAAGATGAATGATGCTATCATTATTCTAGAAAAGGATTCCAAGAGCCAGTTGAACTGGTATATCACAGGTGCACAGAAATATCTGTGGAATGAGCGACTATGCACCAAACCAGACCACCAGTGCATGAGATCTGATGGAGGGTTTCTGAAGGAGTTCATGCTGATTCCAGCACCATACAATGATAGAGCATAGTAAAAATATGCCTGGAACAAGAACCATAGGAACTTGAGGTAGAGGATGTAGTAACAACAAGAGGAGACAGCATGACCTGGTGCACCTCAGTATAGCTGTAGCTGAAGGAGCAAGCTGATGGTAGGAGATGAACAATGATCAGTGGGTAGGTCAGTGCTTTCTCTTTACCCACCCCATGAGTCCATATCCTTTCAGCAGACTTTAGCACATCTTGGAACTTAGGACAGTAGCTGATTGTTATCTTTGCATCCTAAGTTAGTTTGTTCTTTTGTTTTTGTTTGTTTATTTTTGTTTGATTTTTATGGTGTTGTTGTTGTCACTGATGCTGTTTTCGATGGCAAGCAACCAAGAAACATACATATTAATTAAAAGTCTTTAGGTAAGATGAGACCCAGCGTGAAATAATCAGAGTCACATTTATGCTGACAGACACGAGAGAGGCAGAAGGAAAACAGTTGATGTAATAACCAAGTCATCTCTCAAGCCCAATGCGTGTTGCAGACTGGAGTTTTTTCCTTCCACAAAGCAAGGGTCACAAATTATGCTCAATCAAATTATCCAGCCTAGAGTGGATGTGAGCTTAGCTCCAGAGGATCAGAGAGCAGCCTTGTGTGTTTGTGTGCTGCTGAGAAGAGCCGAGAGCGCTCTTAGGAAGCACATGACGCCAAGCAGGAGGGGCCCAGACAGGAAGCAGAAGAGGGCTTATTTGTGCTTTCAAGAAAACTACAAATGAATGCCCACTATTTGAGACTGAGTCCCTAGGAAGAAAGAAAAACAACCTTTTCTTGTAATGTATATCTTGAACATAAGCAACAGACACCCAGGCCTCAGAATGGTGCTTTGTTTCCATTTCTGATGCTGAAAATACAGTGTTATAGGCTCAGTATAAAGAATTAGGGTAAAGAAAAATTATAATAGAAACTCACTAATTAGTGGCAACACAACTAAGTCTTTCTGGGTATCCTTCCAAACACCATTAAACAGACACATGCATGAACATTCATGTATGTGCATTTGTGCATATGTTTTGTGATGGAAATCACATTATATGTATTAGATTTTTTCATTTTTTAATTTTTATGCTCCTTTAATTTGTGGGTTTTAAACTCTTCCTCTATGTTGGTTTACATGCATGCATGTGTGTGTGTGTGTATTTGTGTCTTTGAGGAGGAGAACTTCCTTTGGAAGACAGAGACTACTTCAGATGTCATTCCTAAGAAACCACTCACCTTGTCTTTTAGGACAGGGTCTATCATTTCAGATACCTGGAACTCACCCAGCAGTCTAGGCTAGTTGTCCAGTGAGCCTCTCAGATCTGCCTGTCTCTTCCTCACCAGGTATGGAATTATAAGCACTTGTCATCATGACTGCCCACCTCCTGAGTCTAGGGATTGGACTCTGTAGCAGTGAATTGTTAATTTCACTGAGTTCCTGGAAAGTGCATGCATGGCTCTGTATCTGCCCAAGAGCTCTGGATTCATGAATAAAAAGACACGCATGAGCAGAATTATTTTTAATATGCCTTACTAGCTCAATAGCATGACCACTTCTAAACCTCCAAGTGGCCAACATACTCTCCTCCAGTACTTCTGAATTAATACTTGCTAAATCTATATTTTATCTCTGCTACCCCAGACCCAATTGGGGAAGTGGCCCCTGGGGTCACTTTCCCAGATTCTTACATATTGGCAGGCCTTTAAGTCTGATCTTTCTGCTTCCCCATCATGGCGATTCTACTCCTTCTTCCTCCTCTGTGTTTCTTGCCCAGGAATCCTAAAAGTCCCACCTCTATCCTATCATTGGCCATTGGCTCTTTATTGATCAGTCAAAAGACCAACTGTTGGCAGGAACATGCAGCAATGTGCAAATTCCCAAGTAAGCACAAATTAACCCCCAATATCTCATCCCTTTTGTTCAATAACAAAGGCTCTTTTCTCTCAGACATAAATTGAGCATGACCATAACAATTATACAAATTATAAAGTATGATATACAATTAACATCTAGTATATCATATTTGTCAATTTAGATAAAATACTCTACAATCTAACCTGACTTAAAGAGTTTACGATTCTATATGTTAATTATGTTCTGATTTTGACTTGTATTAGCATCTGAAAACCATCCTTTCAAATCTATATCATCTTCCTCAATGTAAGCAACTTAAATTTGATTATGAGATATAATTGTTCTTCAATCCCATCAGAAATCTGATAATGAATTAAATATTACCTGAATATATAGGAAGCAAAAAAAACATAGCTTCCAAAACAAAACCAAATTGTAGAGACAGCTGACTATCTGGACAGTCCCCTATTCCTCAAAACATTGGAGCATCTGTCTTCAATCTTCTGACCCAGGATCATCTGACAGACCTTAAATGAAGCAGGGATTATGAAGGACTAGTTTACTCTGTATTGGCAGAGCTAAGTTGTTGACTATCCTGCATTGTACGTCCTTTCTTGAACAGTATTTTTTGTCTGTAGATAAATTAAGGCAATTTTTATCCAGTGGCTGCCTTGCTATAACTGGAGCAACTCCATATGGAGGTTTTGATACTCAATTTCCTCATTGAACTATGAAGAAGGTACTGTCAGGAGCAGACATGTCTCTAGTCAAATAATTTTTAATAATGAATTAATATTAAATGTCATATTTTGTGGATTTCTGATGTTTTTGAGGACTATCTATGTAAAGTATATCTGAACTGTTAAAACTTGACTACTCTTAGCTATTTCTATTTGAATAATATTAAAAGCACTTCATTATAATTAAATCAGAATCTAATATAACCATTAATTTACTATCTGGCCTTTAATTTACATTACTTAATCATCCTAAACAGTTTGTAATGGCAGCTATAGAAAGACTGGGTCAAAGCCTTGTGTTCTTAAATGAATTGCATAGGCACAATTCCTATCTAAGAGTAACAATATTAATTTCAAATTTTGTATCAATACACAAAGATTTATACCAATGAAAACCTTAAATCTATACCAATATATAAATTCTGTACCAATGTAAGGAATTATAACTTCAATTTGTATCAATTATAAAGATTTCTACCAATGTAAGATTGTGGCTATACAATGCTTTGCTTAAAACATAAATGTAGTAATCTATCCCATCTATTTCCATCCTGTTAAAAATTATGACCATTTCCAAATTATTCCTTAAAATGACAACCTCTCTATAATTTATAAAATAACCAGAACCAGACACCCAAACCCAAGGGATTGGGATGATGACTCTCCACAACTTCTTCCTGCTAAATAGGTGGCAATGAAAAAAATTTTACAGAAGTGAGGAGGGGTAGGAAAATTAGAAAATTTGGTTAGACTTATGAAAGCTAGCTTTAGCACCTATTATCTAGTCTCTGTATGCTTAGAAGGCTCAGGACTTGGCTGAAGTTTTGACTGGATCTGTCTGAAAGGCTGGATGAAGTGAGGTCATCTGGAATCACCAGCTATTCCTGAAGCTGTTTTGTAAGCTATTCTCTGGAAACAGCTTCAGGAGATAGGGGGCTAGAATATCAGGTTATTTCAGCATTTCCACAAATGAATCTTGTCAGATCTGTACATTCTGCAATATATGAATCTTACAATCAAAATTTTAGCACTATTAAGATATTCCTATGGAATGTGCAAGATGCACAGATAAGTTAAGGATGAAGTTTTGTTTCATATTTGAGCAGGTGAAAAATAACTATCCTTTTATGAGTTAATTTAATCAATAACCAATGGTTATAAATCTTCATTTATGCCATGTGAAGAATGGCACAGTGAAACTTAAGGATTCTACAATCAACAAGATTTATTGTCTAATTTTAGCTGAAGTTTTGGCTAGAGATATTTTTATGTCTTAGCCATTTATAGGACTGTTCCCATGTTGAGGAATCAGTAGATCAAATTACCTGTCCTGTTTGATTTTCTCGAATTTTTCTTTTCTGTAGCCAAGATCTACAGGGGTCTTCCCTGTCAAATCTGATCCATATTACTTTGGAAGGGGTCCAAATCATTTTTTCCTTTCCTGTCAACACAAATACAGAGCCTCTCTCCCAAAATAGGATTTCCTTGGTCCAGTAACTGGAAATCATTAAAGGTTGAACTAATTTAATAACTCCTTCCAGGGGAATTTTAAAATAACCACCAAACTCATAACCACACACAATTTGGTAATTAAAACAATTCAAAGTAATTAAAACAATATAAACAAATATTATTACTTGTTGAGATAATGCTCCCCCACCATCTCCTTCTCCAATCTACATGAGATCAAGGCCTAAGTTATTTATTCATTTGTATACTTAAATTCTCCCTTCTATGGATATTAATATCTCTGTCCCCTTTATCTTTATATTACTTGAATTAACATAAGCTTTTATTATCTGAGATAAGGTTTTTCCACTTATTCCCTGCTCTTTGACTTATAATTTAAGATCAAACACCTTAATCATTTATTCACCTATGTATTTAGCTTCAATTAAATTCCCTTCTCCTTACTGTACAAGTCTATTCTTAGGCTTCTAATTTGTCATACCAGGCTAAACATTCCCAAAATTCCTTTGTAGACCACATTCAAAAAATTTGAGTATTTTCCCTGGCATAGACCTTTTAAATTTTTCTTTAAAGCATTTTTTCATTCCTTCTATCTACTCTTCTTGCCTTTATTTCCTACATTTAACTTCAAAGGCCTGAATTTCTTTATTACATGTATACCTAAAACCTCTTAAATAATTACCATTATACTCCCTTCTATTCTTAAAAACAATTAAATCAAATTTCATTTATCTCTATTCTTTATCTGGTTGTGAGAGTCAGGCAGCTTCTACTAGCTGCCTCTCTCTCTCTCTCTCTCTGCCTCTGAGCAGCCTGTCTATTTGCACAGCAGGGGTTCCCAGAGCCTCTGAGCCCAAACTCTTTGTATTAGTTCCAAACTGCAGGAAGAAATCCCCATGTGGCTCCTGAAAAATCTATAGCCTGCTAAGAAGCCAATTCTCCCCAACTCCTAATATTATATCATGGCTTGTGTATATTCCATCCGAGAATCTCTAAATAATTTTTAATAGTGAGTTCTTGCCTACCATGTTGAGTGCCACCTGTAGTGGAGAATTGTTAAACTGCACTGAGCTCCTGGCATTGCATTTTTGCATTAATTCTTGCTAAATCTATATTTTATCTCTGTTACCCCAGACCCAATGGGGGAGTGGTCTCTGGAGCCACTTTCCCAGATCCTTACATATAGGCAGGCCTTTAAGTCTGATCTCTCTGTTTCTCCATCCTCATGATTCTGCTCCTCCTTCCTCCTCCGCATTTCTTGCCCAGGAATACTAATAGTCCTGCCTCTATCCCTCTGCCCAGCCATTGGCTGTTGGCTCTTTATTGATCAGTCAAAAGATCAGCTGTTGGCAGGGACCTGCAGTGAATGTGTGAATTACCATGAAAGCACAAATCAAACCCCTAACAGAACTAAGGACAAAAACTTCATTGACCACACCATCTCAACAGCCCTGTTTGTCATGTTTCTGCTGTAATTCAGGTTGGCTTTGAACTCATGACCTTCCTATCTCAGCTGCCCATGTGTTAGAATCAGAGGTGTACCATTATGCTCAGCTCACATGTATGATATGATTTTTCCCTTAATGTCTCAAAGATAATCCTCATGTCAATGACTATAAAACAGTGTTTGAATGCAATAGACTATATGAGTACTCCATAGTATGTTAGTCCTCCAGTCAACAAAGTGTTATTGAGTCTTATTTATGCCGATACCTGTTCCAGTTTCTGAAAATATACCCAGAGAACAAAGCAGAGAGTTTGTCAATGAATATTTACCTTTAACTAAGAGGTAAGAAATCTGGTAGATATATAAATAGCAATTTTAGGCTCTATCTGTATATAGGGAAGGTTGAGGACACTAATATATTACAAAGTAACTTGGGTCACTTGTATTTCTGACAAGATGGCAAACTGAACAGTCCTATAATTGCTTCTTTCAAATTCAGTGCAGAGTTCATACAGAACATAGCTTTGTTTTTTGTTGTATATTTTAATACATAGTCAAACTATCAAGGATTGAAACAAGCTTTAAGTCTAGGAGGTACTTGGCACTAAACTTGGTGTTGTGTCTCTGTATAGAATTCTAATAGCAACACATAGTAGAAAAGGGCCAGATGGAAGTCCTACCAAGTCAGTGATCCTGAGGAGCCATCCTTTCTGAGAAACATAATAATACTACTCAATGGGGGGAGGACTTCTGTCTTGGTTTCAAATACAAGAAGATGGAAAAACTGAAAAAAGTATCTCTTAAGAATTCGCAACCATCACCCTATTCTGTGTAGATCTGAGCTTGGATTTTATAACAGTGACATAAGTCAAGAAACTCCAAGCAGAAATGAGCAGGGTGGTCCTAGCTTAGCAGTGCCCTGGCACCTGGTCAAAGCCAAGGAAAATATGATCTTGAGTCTCACCCAAGACCTTTTGGAATGCACACAGGTTTAAGTTGCTGGGCAGAGAGCCAAAGAAGTGAGGGAGTGAGACAAATGCAATTCAAGAGACATAAAGGATTGAAGATGGTTATAAAAAAGATGAAAAACCATTGATAATTGAAGATCCTAAATGTCTAACAAAAACTGATTTCTCACAACCAAATTCATTCTATCAGAAAAAAAATAGAAGAGAGGAATGAAAGAAACTGTGGAAATAATTTACAGGAGGCAGACTAGTTTTCAAACAAAAGCATTTAGATGGGGTCAGGGATTGCTTATAGTTTTAAAGAATTAGTCCATGATCAACATGGCAGAAAGCAGGAAGGCAGTGGTGTTGGAAAGATATCCTGATCTGTGAGCAGGTGGAGAGAGCAGAAGACTGAGACTGGTGTGGGCTTGTTTTTTAAAGGTGTCATTTATTTTCACTTTATTTTATTAAAAATATTTTTTATATAATATGTGCTGATTATAGTTTCTTCTTCCTAAGCTCCTCTAATATCTGCCCTCTCTCCCCTCTACATCCTTTCTGTCTCTCATTACAAAGCAGAAGCAGACAAACTGGATAGGACTAAACAAACAACCAAATAGAAGAAAAAGACAAAGAACAAACACATTCAGACACATACATCTGAGTACAGAGGAATTCTATAAAAATACAAAACTGGAGGCCATAATATACACACAAAGCACCTGTAGAGGAGAGGGAGGAGGAGGAGAGGAAGAGGAGGAAGAGTAAGAGTAAGAGCAGAGGAGGAGGAGGAGAAAGAGGAGGAGAAAGAGGAGGAAGGGGGGAGGGAAGTAGCAGCAGTAGCAGCAGCCCTGACAAAACATTATGAAACAAAGAACCCAGGAGGCAGACTTTTCAAAAGGCTTAATAAATAGGAAATACTTGGTTATATTTGATATTATTGGTTATCTTTGATATATAATATCTTTGATATTATCATTGATAATGAAAGATTATCAAGAAGGAGTGAAGTGCAAACATGTTAGAAAGCCAAGAGGTCTGTAATTCTGATAGGGTGGGAATTAGTGAGATGCAAACACCATGGAGTACATTTGTTTATGACACAATTTGTGAAAATGGGGACAAAAAGATTGTTCTCTTTAAAACAAAAACTGAAGACTGGTTGTAAAAGAAAGAGAAATCTGAAAAACTCTAAAACTATGTCATAAGTCAAATCATCTTAAACATGAGAGTGCTCCAGCATGTGCACAGTAGCGATGGGTGGGGCTGCCTAGACTCAAAGCTGCTCTGGGATGGAATCGCAATGAGGAGTGAGTGATGCAGAGACCTGGGAACACACCTGCAGATGTGAGCGATATCAAGGGCAATGTGTCCCAGGGAGCAAAAGCAACATCAACCAAAAGGAGGAAATAAAAAGAAAACAGTTACAGGAAAGGTAAATGTCAGAGTCTGGAAGACAGCTCAGCAGGCACCTGCTGCCAAACCCCACAACCTGAGTTTGATCTCTGGGATCCATGTGGTAGAAGAGAACCAACTCCTGCGAATTGTCCTCTGACCTCCACAAACCTGCTGTGGGAGGGAGACAGAGAGAGAGGAGGGTAAGAAGATGAAAAAAATAACATAACAAAAATGCTAAAGTATGAATTTCAGATACTTATAAATTTATGAGAGCTAATGGTTTCTGAGCTTTACTGTGTCCTGATCACAGAGCTGGCTCTTATGTGTTTGAGCCTTAGTCAAAAATCCACAGAACATGAATTTCTTCATGTTTTATAGGAGACATGACCTGAGCTTAGTGAGATTAAATGACACAGACACAGACACAGATGCAGACACAGCTAGAACAGACTTATCTGCTACTCAAACCTGTCTGATATTCAGTCTAAGGTTGAATGACTTGAGCCAGTATCTGTAGAGAGGTGGCCCCAATGAAATCCACATAGGAGCAACAGCTGTACAATAGTTACAGTTGCTGGGAAACTTAGACAGAAAAATTCTCGAACTCTCTTTGGCCTAATTCCAGACATACTAGATCAGACAATCTGGGATTGGGGCTCCTTTGGCACCCCCTGTATTTTAACAAATGCTCCAGGGGATGGTCTCTGTTCTAGAGCAATGAGGAAAGAGGACAGTATGATGAAGAGGACATGGAAGACTTGATGTCCTCTTACAGGATAGTTTTGTTCTGTATCTTCCTGCTATTACATTTATTAGTGTATTTGTTCTCTCTCTCTCCCTCTCTCTCTCTCTCTCTCTCTCTCTCTCTCTCACACACACACACACACACACACACAAACACACATGCTCACATGCAAACACACCTCCAAACTCACTAACTTAATATTAGAATGTTATTATTGCCTATACATTTCCCCCATACATTCTTATTCCACTAGAACAAAAATCCATCTATCAGCCAGACTAGAGACCCAGATTTAAAATAATTTAGTAATTTTTTTGACCTATGGTTTTATTTTGTAGCTCAGTCTGGCCTCAAACTTGCAAATAGTCCTGCCTTAGCCTCCCAAGGTCTGGTATTTTCGGTATGAGCCACCACATTTGGCTCTTTTCAATGATAATGCGCAATGTATAGCATCTCTCAAGCTTGAACTCGTAAAATGAGGGTTATTATGGCACTTCCCCTTGGGTTCTTGTGAGTAAGAGTGATACAAATATGAATAAAAGCATCCTTGACTCAGTGTGTGTGAGGTGAATCTCCATTGTCAGCTTGTTTGGATTCTGAATGGCCTAGGAGGTATGCTTCTGGGCAATGCCTTGAAGGAGTTTCCGTGAAGGTTTCCCTGAGGTAGGAACACCTACTCGGAATGTAGATGGATCTTCTCATGGGCTATGTGGTGGGCTGAATAAAAATGATTAACAAAGAAAGCCAGAGGAGCGTCAACACTCACTCCTCTGCTTCCTGAGCACAGACATACTGAGCAGCTGCCACACATCCCTGTGTCATAGCTAAAACCACTCTTCCCACCAAACCATCTCCACCATAATAGATGGCCCCTTCACACTGTGAGTCAAAATAAACCCTCCCTTCCTTACGTTGCTTTGTCAGGCACTTTGTCACAGCAGTGAGAAAAGTCAGTAATACAAGATTGACTCTCCTTGCCCTTTCTTTGGACATTCTGCATAACCACTGTGCTCTACTATAGAACTGGGTAGATGGCTCGATCTGATCTAGATTCAGGTGGTCAAGATGAAATCATTATGCTAAAGCAATAGAGGTTGGAAAGAAAATAAAGATCCCAGAACTGTTTGTAATGAAGTGGTTGATTTTGTGCCTGATCAGGTGTGTAGAAGAGCAAAGCCAAGAGCCACAGAGGATTCTGGGTCTCTAGTCTGAATGAGAGATGGATTTGTTCTAGTAGATTAAGAATATATGGGAAAAACATATTTGGGCAATGATAACATGTTAATTAAGTAGGTGAGGAGTGTGTGTGTGTGTGTGTGTGTGTGTGTGAGAGAGAGAGAGAGAGAGAGAGAGAGAGAGAGGGAGAGAGAGACAGAGAGAGAGAGAGAGAGAGAGAGAGAGAGAGAGAGAGAGAGAGAGAGAGAGAGAGAGAACAATGTCAGGGTGACAACCTGGTGCCCTTTGCTCCTTGTAATTGAAATTACTATCTCCTTTCTATGGGTACCAATGTGACAGAGATGGGTGCCACTTGGCAGCATCAGGCTCTGCCGGTAATCATCCCATAGACATCCAACAACCACAGTCAGAGCTAAGTAAAATACATCATGAACACAAAGAAATACTGTTCAGGAGACAGAATGGGGAGGAAGTGAAGCCATCACTAATGAGGAGGCTAATGGAACTGGAAAGCAATGAGGCACAACTTGCCTCCCTTCAACATTGAGCAAGGTAAGGGTGAAGGCATGCCAAACCATAGCTTACTCAAGTGTAGGCTGGTTTTCACCTCCACCATCCCCTACTGTCACTCACACCATCCCTGGCATGGTCAATGGTCAAAATTGTGGGTTATCATCAATAATTCATTTTATCCATCCTATTATTTTAAATACTCATCAATGAAGGATCAGGGACCCTGCAAGATGCTGAGAAGAAGGCATTTATGGCTACTCTTGTCAACACTATTATTTACTGCACATCACACATGAAACACATTGAGATGCTATTATCTATCTATAACTGCGTGTCTTGTAAACTGCAGATGATGAACTCAACATTAAATAATTTTATCTGCTCTTCTTTGCTGTCCAGATAGTGCATGTCTACTGCTTTCTTTAGTACAAGCAGCACTCAGGACATAGCAATCTCCAACTGCCTTGAACATAGATCTTGGAAGTCTATTTTCACCTTCCATTTTCTTTGAGACAGGGTCTTTTATTGGCCTGTGAACTTCAGGGATCCTCCTGTCTCTGCCTCCCATCGTGCTGTAGAAGTGGCAGGGATCACACACACACACACACGCGCACACACACACACCAGTCAGCTTTACATGGCTTCTGGGGTTCTTCATGTTTGAGTGGCAAGTCCCTCACACACTGAGGCATTTCCTCAGCCCCTCAACCTAGATTTCTGACTTAAGACTTCATTCAAACACTCTACAGTACTGGCTAAGGGTAGATCTGCATGCATCTGCACCCATGGTCCACTCATTCCGTTATCTTGGCCCAACAACTTGAGTTGTGTTTATGACATGTGGTCTTCCATTTCTCAGAGCAGAACTTGTGGGTAGGATTTACAAATGGTACTCCAATCGCTCAACAAAGGCGGCCTACTGACTTGGCAGCTGAGAAAGAGAGATGGTATAATTATTGAAGAATATTCATTTCTTGCAATTTGCTGCACTCTCAAAATCCTCCAATGATAAGACAAAGGGAAGTGTTGTGACTTGCTCTGTCTTTTTGGCTAAGGACTTGCTCTAGTTTACGAAACACTAGGTCTATGGACTGCTGCCTGTGTCGTAGGAGGTGATACAAGCTAAACAAAATGAACTGGAACTGTGCATTGTAAGCAAGAGATATTATTTCTGTCGATTTTGGCTGCCAATAAAATGCCAGGCAAATTACAAAATGATAGCTACTACTGTAAATGAGAACAAGGGATAAAATAAACTTTTTGTGCCCGAAGAAAAGCCCCCCTTTGCCTGTACAGGTTAGCACTGGGCCCTTTGCTGGATCTTGGCACCAGGAGTGAGACAAACAATCATTTCCCCTCACTGGGAACCCAAATGAGCTCTTTTCCTGGGGTCTGCATCCTTACCTTGACAGCAATAGAGAAAGTTTTAATCAGATTTATTTTATATATAGTAATCTCCTGTTTTGTCAGCAGGAAAGAAACCCAGTCAAATAGATAGCCTTATAAAAGGCAGTGTAAGCAGTTTTTTTAAAAAAAATAAATCGCACCTTAGAAGACTCAGCTTTCTTTCATTTCTCTTACTTCCCCAAAACTCACCACAGGGACTTGGCACTGTCCTGCCCCTTTAATGCATTGGCAGCAGCCCATGGAGAAGAAGAGAAGCTTTGTCCAATTAAATGCTAAGGGTACATTCAACCTCCATTGAAGTCTTAAAGAAGCAAAGGCCTCAAGTGGATTTAACTTGTTTCTGTGGCATTTCCTGCTGTATCTGGACTGGGCTTGGGAGAGTACAGACAGGGCACAGAAGGAGCAGCACAGAGTTTATAGAAGGTTGTCCCTTTAGGGTTGGGAGAGCATCCCAAACAGGGGCAGTAAATCATGGAAAAAATACATCACAATTACAGAGGCTTGTAAGTGGGAGACCCGGAAGATTTAAGAATATAGGTCCAGTATACCTTTGAAAGTTAGTATAGACAATGTCAAATCTGAGTTTGAAATGAAAAAATGTCTATGTTCTAGATCAGAGAAAGGACAAGAAGATGGGGGTGGAGGGGTAGAATGGGACTCAGGTGGAGGGAGCAGAGCAGGGATGGTGGGGGGTTCACCCTTACTCAGTGTTTCCATCCTGTTTAGCCTCACCTACATTCTGGAAACGAGTACGATTTGCTTTATCCTTTCTGCTTTCCCAAATACTTATCTCGTCCATAACACCTGGCCAGACATCACCAGGAAAAAAAAATTAGCTCTCTGGGCCTGCCTGTAGGCCTGTCAGGTTCACAAAATTAGCTGCCACTAGGCTCAGTCGGTAAACTGCTTGCTGTTCAAGCACCAAGAATTGAGTTTATATCTCCACCACCCACATAAAAGTCAAGAACGGAGGCACCTTTCTGTAACACCAGTGTTGGGGGTGGGACAGAGGCATGGAGATCCTGGGGACTCACAGGCTGGCAGAAAGAGCAAGCAAGCTCCAGGTATGAAGAGATTATCTCAAAAAATAAGAGTGATGAAGATGATAACCAAAGTCACATCTGGCATCTGGCTTCCACACAAGTGAGCAGAGGTGAGTGTGTCTGCATGCATACACATATACACATATCACACTCATACACAAACGTGCACACAAACCCAGAGATTCAAATTAGCCACTGCCTGGAGGCAATAAGAGTGTGAAAGCAGTGGTTGTAAGTTCATTGATTCAGCAAAGCCTGGAACCAGTAAGTTCATGGATAAGAAGGCTGCTCTAAGACTGCTGTGTCTCCTGTGGGCAATTTACTGTTGGAGAGTCAACCACTGACCTCACGGCCCTACAGCCAGCTGAAGGAGCGGGGCTTGCTCAGTTTCCACTGTGTTGCCTCATCTTGCACTTGTAGATCTGCAGTCTGCCATATGCTGTTCATGAACTTGTTTTCAGGTCTCACGAGAAAGTCACTAGAGCAGCATTCGTGCCTGACACAGCGTATCCCAGAGCCTAGCGATGGCATAATACAATTAACACAACTGAGCATGTACTATTTGCTGGCACTATGCTAAGTCCTTGTACCTGTTCTGACTCATCTAATCTTACCTGCAAACCAAGAAAGTCCTACTATATTTTCACTTTTATAGTGAGGAAAACTGGAGGTAGATATGTTCTGTGATTTTTTTCTGAAGGCTTAGAACTGACTGACTACTGGTTCGGGAACACAAACCTGGAGCATTTGACTCCAGAGTTTATAGACTCAACTCCTCCGATAGGCCTTTTTGCCTTACTTCCGTGATAAGTGATAGCATTCTCTGTTCTGATCACAGATGAGAAAACAGGCTATCTGGCATCCATAATGGAATTGTCTATAGAAGACAGATTCTATAAGACATATACTTGAGTAGCCAAACACCTGTGGGGCACATGTCTTATCAAATAGTAAAACCTCTAAGTGTGATCATAGTAGTCAAGGCAGTTCACAGTAGTAGAACTGAAAAAAGAAGATAAAACAGATTATCTGGCAAAGATGACATTTAGTTCATGTAAAAAGAATTTTTATTTAATAAACAGTGCAGAAATATCCAGAAAAAACAAGAATAACTAAAATATACCATATACAAAAGTAAATACTGCCAGAAATTTAGGGACATTATGCTGGTGGAGTCAAACTTTGGGGAAAACTTTTAAAGAAAATTTAAAAAAGTAGAATTCATTCAGGCAAATGCTTACTTGCATATAGGAAATTTTAACATATTTTACAGGAAAAGGTGTAAATAATTAAAATATAGTAGGAAACTATTTATTACATGAATATGTTAAGTTCTTTTAGTATGTAAAAGTATTTCCAAACTTCTCTATTTTCGTAATGCACAAAGATGACATCCTAAGGAAAGACAAGCACTCAATAGCTACAGAGAACATGAGCCTATTCCAAGCCTCTAGTGAGCCATGAAAACACAAGGTGAAGAAGCACCATTTGCCACTAAAACCATTTCATGGCTGAAAGGGGTCTGAAGAAAACTGCAATGGTCATCAATTGCTAGAAAAAAAAATCACATTAGTCTCTGTATATGTTTGCAAGCATATCTGGGCCTTTATTGAGACAAGAGCATAGAAAGAGGGTAATTTGTAGTGAGAAGCTGAGAAACTGGATGTCTAATATCTAATAGAGATGGTCTAAGGAATAAATTTGAATTTTGTATTCACTGGCCCCTGTAGTATATTTGGGATTATAGATGCCACAAGAGGACACAGAAAGCATGAAGATGAGGACTAGGAAGGGCTGGGAATGGGATCCCGAAGGTCATGGCTATTTACTAGGGCCACAGTAGGACACTCAGGAAAGGTGCTGTACCCATATACAGTCCATTCATTTCAACTAACTCTTCTTATTTTGATTGACAGAGAGCAGGGGATGTGCCCTAGTACATTTTCTATTCTGTTCACACTTCTGCCTGATTTTCTTCTTTATTTATCTCTGTTCTCTCACGAACACAAATCTATGTAGAGTCCAGCTGTTAGAGCCACTGCTTGGGTTGATCATGGCTACATTACTCCCTGTGTGTGCAATGTCAGGCAAAGTTACAGAAACTCTCTGATCTTCAGAATTGCTGTTATGAAAATTGAGTTAATGTATGCAAACCACCTTGAATAATTAGGATTATTATTGCTAGTCAAGTCAGCACACTACATATCTTCAAACACCGCCTTATTTGACTTCAGTGTAACTCTTTTCTTCTTCCCTTTTACAGATGAGGAAAATGAACTTGTCAGGGCTCAGAATGTGACCACATGTGAAGCAGCTGGCAAGAGATGAAGCCACAAATTCTGTCAGTGACTATGAAGACCTATCTCTCTGTTTATTACTCAGCTTCCCTTGATCAATATAAAGAGGGTCTTATTAGCATGGATTAAGGTCACGATGTGGCCTGAGTATCTTTTATTAAAGTTATTTACAGTTGTATTTGTTCACCCACAAAGAAAACCCACACATTTTCTCCCATCTAGCATGATATCCTGCTTTGTAGAAGTACACCTTGGTCTTCTGAGTTGTCAGACAGTTTTCAGACATGTTCTTTAAGATCTGGGTTCATGTAATCTGTCTAGAACAAGTGATCTCTAGGAGAGGGAAGATGGTAATGCCGCTTGTAATCCACAGACCACTACAGAGGTTTTTCCCATCTCAGCAACTAAGCCTTGCTAATTTTCTTCATGGGTGTAGTCAGTTCTTACTTTAAAAACATTTTTCTTTCCTGGAGGGTGGATAATATTGTTCCCATAAGGAACACATTTTTAAATGAAAATAAAATCCCACTACCAGGCAGAGTATCTTCTTAGGATACTCTGATCAAGGATCTCCCATATGCTCCAAACAAGGCAGACTTTTACCATTGATCTTGGCTGCCTACCAGAACTAGATGACCAGACCCTATTCCTGAAGTTCACATCATTTGAATACGGGATGTAAAGAAGTCAAGCTGGACCTGAACAGGGAATATTCTCCCTGCTGGCGAGCATTCACCATGCAAGAAGATCCAATTCAGAATAGCAGGGGAGAAAAGTCACCAGTGGTCCTGCCCAGCTGTGAACACTTGAGTGCACAGTTCCTCCAGGTGTGATATGCCCACTGGTACAACGGCAGTAGAACTGGTTAGGGAATAACCAACTGCTTTTTGATTGGATTTGAAGTCTGCTCCATGGGAGGAATACATGCTGATACTATTAACCCATTCAAATTCATACATTTGGGACGGTCCTAGACCTCAGGGGGAAATTTACTGTTAATTTTTTGCTAAATGGACATAGTCAAACTGCCTCTAAATATTTTTGTTACCCACAGATTAAAATTCATGCTGCTCTCAGCTTTGGTTGGGGAAGTTTCTTTTTGCAGTGGGTGAGAGTCAATGCAGACACTCGTAACTGGTTAAGGCAGTAGTTGACTACTTTAGATGCAGTAGGAGGTGACTAATGAGTGTTCAGCCCTCAATGGGACAATTCTGTCAAATCCCGGAAGGCCTACAGAACGAACATTGTGGTAGAGAAAGCTAAAGGACTAACAGCTGGGAGGTAGAGAGTGCTAATAAAATGCTGTCTACTGTCAAAGACGCAGGGATTACACACAGCTGTGGTCACCTGCACAAGACCATCACAAAAAAGATGGAGGACTAGATTGGAAGAAGGGGTTTCAGCAGGGGTTGGAAGCATATGAACGAGGGTAACGGGGTGAGTATGAACTCAATACATTGTATACATACACGAAATTGTCAAAAATTTAATAAAAATCTCATTCCCTGTGTACATTCTGGCTATTATTAGCTCCTGTCTATTCTATCGAAGCCAGCACTCTGTACTTAGTTCACGCCATTTTCTCAGTCTGCCTGTGAGAAGGCAGCCACTGGCCCAGGCTGTGGAGGAGTTGGGTGGAGGTGGGTTTTGTTTGCGCTTTCCCTGTGAAGCATTAATTCGATCTACCAGGAGGCTGTTTGCGCTGTACTGTCTCTGGGGGACTTTCACTCCTCTTGCCTGGAGCTGCCTTGCTTCTCTGGTCTGCCTCACAAACAATTCTAATCCAATTTACAATGCTGTTACATAACTGTTCCCAGTCTCCAGTTGACCTTGATGTCAAGTAGCGGTCAAGTTGTACCAGCCCACAGAAAGTGGGAGGAGTCTCTCTGGTCAGCCCTTGAGAACATTTTCGCTAAGGTTCTGGAATGGAATGTGGCACCGAAAGGCCAAACCAGACCAGTAAATTATTTGGAACGATTGGAAAGTAAGAGATGTTGATTTTTGTAGGATGGATGCTGTTGACTTTTAGGGCACTCTGGTGACACTTGGGGTTGGGCTAGTTATTTTTTGACCAGAGAGGAAGGGAAAAGGCTATATCTTCTTTCTTCACGAAGTGCTGTGAACAGATGAGCCTTTTGGCCTCAATAGAAAGTTCTCCAAGGAGTCTTCAGCTTGGAAACCTACCCAAGACAGACTTCCAGCACATTCCTTTCCCGAGACCTGGTTCCACTCAGTCCTAAATAGTGTCAGGAACAGCTAAATTTTGATACATTTCTTTCTGGTCTTAATAAAACCTGAGAGCCAGGGGCTTCAATAAGAAAGCTAAAATACCGGCTAAAGGCTAAGCGAATTAGTCAAACATTCAGCACGAAAGGAAGTTCCCAGAGAAAAGGCGCTTTGTTTATTCTGTTCTCTTTTCTTTCTTCACACTGTAAACAGTATCCAGCATAGAAGAGTCCTTGGAATATTTATTTAATGATGCATAACACAAGGTGTAATACCATTTATGAGAGGTGGGAATTGACCTTTTTCAAATTAATTTGGCAAAGGCAATCATCTGGAGCTTTGTGGATTCAGTTTTCTATGTCTTAATCTTATTTGGGTTCTGTGCATATAATGCTAGAGGAACATTGTAAAGATGTGTGTATGGATCCGAATATATGCAGATATAATTTTTAACATGAAGGTTTTCAATGCTGGGGATTTAGCAAAGGACCTTGTACATGCTAGGCGAGTGCAGCACTATTGAGCTCTGTCTCTGGATATGTGTTCATGGCTAATGACCATTCACAGGCTTACTTATGAAAAACACATAGTAGGACTGCACCTAGAGACTTTAACAAATTTTATATCTGCCAAATTTTACCAGTGTTCTGGGCTATGAATAAATATAAATCCTTCAAATAAACTACTTTTATCTTTCTGACAGTCTAACCCCCCCCCCCAAATCTGGTGGGTTCAACATTGGATTATAGAATCAATGAAAATCAATTTGAAATTAAGTGCTTATTATTTAGTAATTTGAAAGAAAGTTTCCACATCATATAATTTTCCAAAATCTTTCTTCCCAGAAGGTACAAATATATCAACATATATGATGTTAGTTTTTCTAGTAATACATAGCCTAGAAATCACCATCTGATAGCCACCAGTATCTAATTAACTAAATTGAACTAACTAGAAATAAGTAATTCCTGTATGCTATGTATTAACATATACATAATAACTTCCACATATGATTTTTAATTAAACATTTTAAATAGTCGGCATTTCTCAGAAAATCTTTAATATTGATGAAATATTGAACACCCTACACATACTTTTTGACTAGAGAATGAGTTTACACTTCTTTGTCATTCCAAATTAGGGATCCAGAGAAATTTCCAAATGTCAAGCCTTTGAAATAAATGGTGATGGTCTTCTGGTAGATTTCATTTTCCAAAGATCTCTCCACTTCAAAACACATGTCTCATAAAGATCCCTGTGTTTGTAATTACAAAGGACATTTCATGACAGCGCCTTTGGTGTTTGTTTATTTATAGAAATGCCCAGTCACTCTGTATACTGCAGTACAGAATGCCAACTTCATGGTTCTCAGGCATGTTTGTATGTGCAGAAGTGGCTGCTTTATGATGAGCTGGGGTGGTACCCACACAGCCAGAGTGTTCTTAATTGCTTTATTTTCAAGATACAGACTCTTAACAAGTATATTTTCTTTGCAGCAGAGGAAGAGTTTTAAACCTTTGCTTTCACTTCACACTGAGAATAAGTATGAAGAAGGTGGGAAGAAAATATTAAAAAAGAAAAACTCAAAACTCTACCTTTTCTACAATGTCCAAATCCTGCTTTGAATGAGTTTGATGCTTGCTAGTTATATTTCCCTCCTGTTTGGGTAGACTAGATCACAGATGGGCGCCACCATATCAGATTGCCCAGAGAGTCATTTCCTTAAACATGGATAAAATAACCTAACCTTTTTCTTTTCCTTGTGTGCATGGTGAGTGCTCGCGCATGCGTGAGTGCAAGTATGCAAGTGCTTGTGGCAGGGACTTAACTGAGGTCCTTCTACATGGTGGGAGGCAACTATTTCACTACTGATCTATAGCTGCAGCCCAAGAATGTGACTACTATCTTCTATCCCCATCTGCTGCGCGTATTTTCACAAAAAGAATCCCCCCCCAAAAACAGAAACTCACAATAGAAGCATCAACAAATAACAACAAAACCCAAAATAAATTAACAACTCCCTGTCCCGAATAAGCCAAAACAAAATAACAAGAAAGAAATAATGAATTACAAGTAAATAGGTTAAATTAGAATAAATAATGGCTGTAGAAAATTAATGTAAGGCTTGTACATAGTTATTAATTTGGTTGTGAAAATCTCCTGAGGCTTACATGTTTAGGCTCAAAGAAGCAAAACAATTAAACTTAACTGAAAATATGGATTCTATCCTTAACCTCGCTGTCACTCCTGATTTTCTCCAAGATTTGCTTTGTATAAAGATGAGATTGTTCTCTCTGAGAAAATGCAATCTGCTATTTTCTATAGACAAAACAAAACAAAAAACCCATTTTCCCATTTTCAAGTTTCTCAAGTTAGAATTCAGATAACATGGGTAGTTTATCTCTAATCTTTCAGGTTATTTTTGTTTTAATTAATTTGTTCATTAATATGTGTGTTGAGTGCCATAGAACACATGTAGGTTAGAGAACAACTTGTAGAAGCCAGTTCTCTCCTTCTGCTATGGGGTCCTGGAGGTCAACCTCAGGGCTTCAGGCTTGGCAACAAGTGCCTTTGTCTATTGAAGCAACTGGCCAAATCTTCATTTCAAACACATATTTTCTCAATAAGTGTTTATCTGTATGTAAAACACAAAGCACTTTTATGAACTCTACACATTTTTGGTAATGATTATTTGATCAGAGATATTCATCCCTAAAAGGAAAAGGCCAATTATTTTAAATGAAGAGGTTAAAGGGATTCTTTGTTGAAGGGATATTGGGAATAAGTGATTCCTAGACTCAAATCTTTGAGTGATGTAGTCTTTCTTTCTAGTGAGAGTGGGCAGAAGGCAGGTTGAGTTAGGAAGGGTGGCAAGGACAGCAAGTCTACCTGACAGGGTGAACAGAGTGCTGCAAATCCAACTTATAACTCCCTTCAAGCCAGCCATCTCTAGCTAACCCTTTGGAGGGTGATAACTTGACTTTTGATGGAGTATAAGTTTGTCTCTGGTAAACAAAAACTTGACTTTCAATGATACTACAAGATTTAGAGTAAAGAACTGAATGATTAATGACAGTTAATGAAATTGCTAGGACACAATTTTAGTTCATTTTAATTCTAAGAAATCCTATCTATATTGTGTGGGTTTTAGGGACGAAGTCAAGACAATATTAAAAACAACCATAAAACAAAACGATAAATTTGGGCCATTTTAGCTGGGAAATTCCAGGGACTGGGCCTAACCAAAGTCCATCTCTTGGTCCCTATTTAATATTTAATAAAACTTGCTTTAAATTTGGTCATAATGGTGGAAGTGGAGTTTTTCAGGTGAACCTCAGGATTAACAGCTACTGGTGGTTCATGGTGAAGCCATGGTAGCATATCATGTGTATATTTGAGGTATGGCACACAGAGATACACATGTGCAGTGTAACATAGATAACACACAGTATGTGACATAGAACACATAGCATATATCTCCATTCTCTGTGCTTTAGGCCACAGGCTCTTACTGAGAAGAAGTAGCAAGGGTCAGAGATGTAAAGCGAAAGGGCAGGGGAACTCAAATGGTTGTCAGAGAAGAGAACATGCTTTCACAATGATAAGACTCTTCAACCTTCCTCGTGAGGTTTTTTTTTTTTTTTTTTTCACATCCTGGGACTACTTCACAGGTTAACAAGTCCTGTTGAGATCTATGTTTGTAAGGATCATGAAGTGTGTGGCCACCAAGGGGAATTATAAGCCTCACAAGGCTGGCCCTCAACCCTAAAATAAAAAAAAGTCCATTGTATTCTATGATGATGGAAGATTACCAAGACAATCTCCTCTCATCCAGCATGATTCGCTGAACTTATGCTTCTAAGAGGAAGAACAAGAGCATGGAGGACATTTTTGAGAATGGTAGAGCCATTTACAAAGAAAACCAAATAAAAACATCCCAATTCCATGCAGTAACTGTGTTCTGGGGAACTAATAAATCGTGCTATCCAGGGAAGCCTGTCTAACACTTTGCTTCCTGAGGTCTAAATAGCAAATAGAATCTTGAAGAGAGATCTTGTCAGGTGTTTTTCTTTACTCTTTCTTACTTTTCTTAAAACAAAGGCAGCAGTGCACTCTGAAACCCATAACTGAAAAGTCAGACAATGTGTTGAGGTGGTCACCACTGCACAGCTATGCTACAACTCAGAATGATTTTTTTGGGAAGAAAACATATTTAAATGCAAAATACAATCTAAATAAGTAAATAAATAAAAGCTATGATGGCATAGTCCAGTACTGAAAAACAGAATCTTTCCTTAATTTAGATAATTAGGCTAGAAACATCTGTGACCATCTCTGGGTTGTCAGCAACACTGAACTTGTGTGTTACAGTTCCATGCAAAAATGTAGGTCAGACAAACTCGCAGAGGGAGGGACAACCCTTTTTGTTTTCACTTCTCTTGTGGTGCTCCTGTTCATATTGTAAATTTTCTGGACAGAAATGGTGAACAAATCTGGATATAGAGGGAAACCTCACATCTGGATGTGAGAGATCAAAAGGCTTACCTCAAGTCCAGATGCTGCCGCTTAGCAGCTTTCTCTTCACCTGCGAGATAACGAGGGAACATCCAAAGAAGCATCCTTCAGAGTTACACAGGGCAATGGATGTCCCGTATGAGGCCAAGTGCCTGGAACTGCATCATTACTCTTCATATTTGCGATTTCTCTCTCCTATCACAGCACCCCACCCCAGCTAGACTCTCCTTCGAAGGATTCTGAGAAATATTCCTCGAACTTATCGCTTCTCCTCTTCCTTTGCTCTCTCCCTGATGATGAACCCCACCGCATCTGCCCTGGCTTTCCTGTTAACTGTCTTGACTTGTTGACAGAGAGGGAAACGGCGGAGATTTCAGCATGGGTGCGAGCAGGGGCACGAAGCTGAGCTAGGGGTAAGGAATGCATCAGCCGGATTTTCTAGAGGCCTCAATGTCTCCTTTCTCCCATTCTAAAGGAACTGAGCAGTACAGGGTTGGCCTCAAACCTCAGTTTTCACAGAAGGGGTTGGGGCTATCTCATTCAGGTAATGGGTTTCTCGTGTGTCTCTTTCTGATGCCATTGTGATGTGAGCACATGACTCCGCGGGCTCTAACCGCCATTTGGCGTTACCAGGTATATCATATGTGTGCACTGGGGTCTACGGTAGAAAATTTTGTTTGTCAACGTTACTGGGTTGAGGATTTCCTGAAGACCTGGTGCAGCACTGCGTTCAGTGTGTCTGCAAAGAGGTTTCAAGGGAACATCTTGGAAGACAGAACTGGATAATAAAGATCTGCCCTCAACACAGGCTGACGTGAACAATGGAAGGGGGCCCAGAAAGAGGAAAAACAGGGGATGTGTGAATGTGTCTTTCTCCTATCTGTGGACTCTGGAACTCCCTAAGTTTTGGACTCTGGTTCTTAAAGCATACACTCCCTGAGTCCTCAAAATGTTAGCATCAGAAGGACAGTTACAGAGCCTGCTTCCCTGGATCTGAGACTTGGACTGAGCCAGGCTTCTAGTGTCTCTACTTCCCTAACCAATTTCTCATATGTCCCTAATATCTAGTCCAGTGGCTCTTGTTCTCTAGAGGACATTGACTATCATATAATGCAAGGTTGGCCCATATGTTCAGGGACATTTTATGATCAGGCACAGTGAGCCCAGTGTTAACATTCAAAATTCTCCTAGGATCAATAAAAAACGATTTAATTGCTTTTAAAAAGAGAAGAAAAAATGTGAAATTTTAGATAAAAGTAATGTTTAATACATACTATCAGTAGACTAATATTTTAAAAAGAGATTTATTCATTTCATATCATGTGTTATGGATGCTTTATACGTACCACATGCTCGTGGAGATCACAAGAGGGCCTGGGGTCCCTGGAAACCACTGTTATAGGAGGTAGTGGGCCCAGGGTGGGTGAGGGGACCAAATACTGCCCCTCTACAAGGGCAGCAAGTGTTGTTAGCGTCTAAGCCAGGCCCTAAGGGCACGTTCTTTATACTAATATTATTATGAAATAAATGCATTTCTCTTTTTTGAAGGGTTTACAAAACAAAAGTTCTCAAAACCCATAAAGATCATAGTGTGGCTGGAGGCCAAGCCCTGCCGCTCTTCTTGTTCTCCTTAGGAGCACCAGTCAGTCTGATGCATAATTCCTACCCAGTGCTTTCTAGACATCTATCATGGGCACTTGCTGCCCATTGACAAACCACCTTTATTGTTTTCTTTCATTTATTTTTCCCTTTAACATCTATCTACTATCAATACTTTATACTCATTTTCTATCAGTTAAAGCTGTTTGGAAGCAGAGGGTGTTTTAACCTCTCATACTCAATGCCAACTTTCCCCAGATGATGATGGATACCATTTCCTGATTTCTTGTCTCCGTATACCTGTCTTTGAAGTGTTTTAGCTCTACTTTATTTCCAAAAGCAAGTGGATTCCAAGAACTTTAGAACCAACCTAGGGTTGTGCAAATATGGAGCTGTGGCTTTAAAAAGTAATTGGTCTCTAAGAAAGTTCTCTTTCTCATGGTACTTCTCAGTTCTAGGTCACAGTGATCAGTTGTAGGTGATTTTTGTGGCCCATTTCTAAGGTGGTCCACCATGATTTATTAATTTTAAATCCATATTCCTGGATCTGAGGGTCACAAAATAAAAACCCAGGTTTTTCTTGTGATAGTGTAATATTTGATGGCTATTTCAAGATGAGTCATATCTCCTCCACATTCCTGTGAATGTGACCTTGGAAACAGGTTACTGCAGATGTAAATAGATAAGCTTATACCATTCTGGTGAGCCCTACCTCAATAAATCTGATATATTATAACAAGGGATATTCGGGCACAGATACCACCACAAAGGAGGAATCCCACATGAGGATGAAGGTAGGGGTCAGTCAAAGAGTCAAAGATGACTGACTACCCAAATTAATTAAAGCAAGAAGCATGGAATAGACTCTCCCTCATTACTTTGTACAGAAATCAAGCCTTCTGACAGCTTCATCTTTGACTTCTAGCCTTGTCTTTGGATTTCTAATGATGTGATAAAACCCAAAATCAACTTGTGAAGCAAGAGTTTATTTCTCTTTTACTTCCACATGGCAGTCCATTATGGAGGGGAGCTGGGGAAGGAACCTGGGAGCAGGAACTGATGCAGCAGCCCCGGAAAAGTGTTTCTTCCTGGTTTGTTCCTCATGGTGTGTTCAGTTTGCTTTCTCATATACTCTCGGGACCACCTATGTAGGAATGGCATCATCCACAAATGGGCTTCTACCTCAATCATTAACCAAGAAGATGCACCCCAGCCTTGCCCACAGGCCAATCTAGTGGGGGAGTTTTCTCAAATGAGGTTTCCCCCTTCCCAGATGACTCTAGCTTGTGCCAACTTGGCACACAACTAGCTATCACAAACCTCTCCACCTCTGAGACAATGCATTGCTGCTGTCAACAGCATTTATTTTGTGGTACATTGTCACGGCAATCCTTGGAAGCTAATGTGGCCATGACAACCACTACACAAAACACCTAAACCAAGAAATTATTATTAAGTGAACGCGAGCTTCTAAAAAGGCATTTCTTATATGGAAGCAAATATAGAAACCACACACAGAGGTGACAGACTGATAAATGCTTTCATTGTGAAAAGCAAGCTATTGTTTGAGATTTCCTAGGGCAAGCTCCCTTTGGTTTTGCTCGTCATATTTGAAAAAGGGTAAAGTTGGATTTTTCCGTTCACACCTCCTGCTACTTTCCTTTCTGGCCTGGGTGGTGACCACGGTGCTGTCAGCTCTCTTCATACCACTCTGCTGTGGTCAGGGTTGGCAGTCACTTGATGCTGGACTTAGTATGGCCCTTTCAACAGACTCATGTATTGGCAGATAGCCCATTACCACAGAGAGGATTTTTTGACCAGGTTGTAGTAATTTTCAATGAAAGAATAAACATAAACGGAACTCTCTGTACTTTTTATGATAGAAATGTTCAATATTTAGCCCTCAAATGATACATCATACTCACCTCTAAATTGCTCAATAGGAAAACACTTTAAAATGTGATATCTAGGCCTCCAAATAGACAGAGGAGTGGCTTCAGATCAACTCTGAAGATAAAGGAGACTTTGTAGGTTCTTGCATGGTGTCCAAGCACTGTGGTATATTCCTCCACCCTCTGGTATTAATGGTGGAGTTTGGGTTGTTTCCTTAAAGGTCTCCAAGAACAAGTGGTCTCCTAACTTAAGCTAGCATTTTCCAAAGCATCCTATGTGGATGTCCTTCCCATGTGGATATCCGTCAAAATGAAGGCAGAAAGGGACTATAATTAAGTGTAGGCTCAAAGTACAAATTATGTACAAAACCTGATCCAGAATCAACAGCCTGAATATTTGTCTAGGGGAGAAAAGCCAAACTTAGAATCAAGAATAAAGGCTGAGGTTAGAGAACTTGTGTTGTTAAAGAGAATTAAATAAGAAAGATGTGGAGCATGTTTTCATTCATTCTTCATTCATTCACTTATTCCTTGTATTAGCTACTATTGTCATTATTCTGATAACATACCTAAGCATTGTATAGCTATAGTTTTGAAGTAAAGGCTAATAAGAAAGTTATCGTGCTTTAGTTATATAAATTCCTGTAAATTTTTCCCATATCTCTAGGAATCAACTTGTGGATATTACTGCTACTTCAGTTCCTTTTGGAAAAACCACTTTCTCTGTTTTGGAGTCTATGCAATGAAACAAAATATTTTCATATTCCTGATAGAATGTGTTTTTAAGCTCAAAGACACAGCATAATCTCATCTTGCTTTAGTGATTCAGAGGCAAGATTAGAAGAAAACTATTTAACAGTGGGCTTAGTGTATTTACCATCTCCTTAGAGGATTCAGGAGAGTCTATAAAAAGGAATGTGACACGACTTGGTTTAAATTGCCAAGAAAATTTAGAATTTATTATCTATTCTTTTTTATTGTTCTTAAAAATAATTATGAGTCACAGAAGATAAGAAAAAATACAGAGACCCACAGGTAAACAATATGCAGAGTAAGAGACCTTGAAACACTCAGTCCTTAATAGGATGTCTCCATCAAACCCTTCTCTTCAGGGTTCAGGGAATCTTACAGAAGAGAGTCAGATAGAGTGTAAAAGCCAGAGGGGATAGAGAACATCAGAGAAACAATACCCTCTAAACCAACAGGATCAACACACAGAAGAACTCAAACAGACCCAGGCAATATGCACAGGGCTTTCACAGGTCTGACCCAGGTGGGGTTCTAGAGCTAAAAGAAGTACAAACATGGCCCTATCCCTAATTCCAGTTGATAACCACTTGCAAGTGATAGATTAGTTTTCTACAAGGAAGCCCATGCACAGCAGTTGATGGCCAACTGAAAGGGAACACAATGATATTCTTGGAGGTTCTTGTCTCATAATGCTATGTCAGCACTTTTCTGTTTGTTTTGTTTTGTTTTCCTACCTTACAGAGTCTTCAAATATACATCTTGGCTTCTGGTTTGGGGGTTTTATAAGATTCCTGGATGTGTGAATGTGTGAGTTCCTGCATCTATATGTGTTTCTTGTGCTTTTTCTTTGGCTCTTTTTGTTTGTTTTTTTTCTTGTTTTTCCATATTTATATTTGTTTCTTTAATTTAATTTTACTTTATTTTATTATTGTTCCTTAGATGCCTGCTTGTTTTCTGAAAGACAGAAAGGATGGAACTGAGAGGAGTAGTGGGGAGGGGAAAGATACAGTGTATTAGAAAATAATTATTTTCAATAAAAGGAAAAACAGTTAAAAAATATGAGTCACTCGATTTTAGCAATCATATCAGTAAATCCTAAAGATTGACACTAAAATTCACAGGAGAACCCCAAATATTTTTCTCTCTTACATTACGACCAAACTCAAAAATAGTCTAAAGAATATATTATATATTCTAAAATATGTAGTCATAAAAATTGGTAAAGAATCTGTAGCAAGCATCCAAACTATGAAATGGATATAAGGATTAATCCTCTCTCTTCTAATTTCTCCAAAATCTATAATCAAGCTGTTCATATTTAACTCGTCTTTTAATATAATAAACTGTTTTTAATAACAGCTAGCTATTATTATCTTTCCTTTTAAACTTTTTAAATGTTATGTGTGAATCTGTACATAGACCCAAAGTCCATAGGCAAAATTATAGTTGTATAAACATTTGAAAAAATTAGAATCAGAATTTTTCATAGATGTAAAAAGTGTTGCTTGGCTTTTTTTTTTTTTTTTTTTTGGCAAATGGTATATTTGTTTTCAAATACAACCTCCATGTAAGGGAAGTTCAGCTCAGTCTTTCTCAATATATTTGCATCTGAACAAAATTGTATCTACAAAGACAGTGATTTCATGGTAGGTCATAGTAGAAAAGTCTATAAAGAATGTAAATCCAGGAGCTTGGGAGGTGGCTCTGTGGTTAAGAACCCTGGCTGCTTTTCAGAGGACCAGAGTTTGGTTCCTAGCACCCGTGTTGGGCAGTTCACAACTACTCATCTGTCACTCTAGCTCCAGGACATACTATCACCATTCTGGCTTCTGAAGGCATATACACATGTGGAATATATTCACACTAATAACTACACATTCAAATAAAAACTAAACAGAAATCTAAAAAAATAATCCAAATTCATAAAAATAAGAAACATATGCCCAAGTTTCACTTAACAGTAACCGCCGGACTGAGAGTGAGGTCCCAGATGGAGGAGTTGGAGAAAGGTCTGAATGAGCTGAGGGAATTTGCAGTCCCATGGAGGGAGCAAGAGTGTCAATGGGCCTGACCCCCCCCCCCCCGGTCGTCCTGGAGTTTGGACCACCAACCAAAGAATACACATCTATGGACCCATGGTTTGGACCACATATGTGGCAGAGGATGACCTCGATGGCCATCAGGGAGAGAGGAGAGGCCCTTGGGCCTGAGGATGTTAGAGGCCCCAGTAAAGGGGAATGTCAAGGCGGGAATATGGGGATGGGTGGGCGGGTGGGTGGG
>CM052716.1:47247107-47335022 GCA_028551405.1 Uromys caudimaculatus | reverse complement strand
AAAAATGGACATAATACTACCTGAGGACTCAGCTATACCTCTCCTGGGCATATACCCAGAAGGTGCTCCAACATGTAATAAAGACACATGCTCCACTATGTTCATAGCAGCTATATTTATAATAGCCAGAAGCTGGAAACAACATAGATGTCCCTCAGCAGAGGAATGGATACAGAAAATGTGGTACATTTACACAATGGAGTACTACTCAGCTATTAAAAACAATGACTTCATGAAATTTTCAGGCAAATGGATGGAACTTGAAAATATCATCCTGAGCGAGGTAACTTAGTCACAAAAGAACGAACATGATATGTACTCACTGATAAGTGGATATTAGCCCAAAAGTTTAGAATACCCAAGTTTCACTTTACAGTAACCACTGGACTGAGAGTGAGGTCCCAGATGGAGGAGTTGGAGAAAGGTCTGAAGGAGCTGAGGGAGTCTGCAGCCCCATGGAGGGAACAACAGTGTCAACTGGCCAGACACCCCCCCCCATCCTCCTGGAGGCTGGACCACCAACCAAAGAATACACATGGAGGGACCCATGGTTCAGACCACATGTGTGGCAGAGGAGGGCCTTGTTGGCCATCAGGGGGAGGAGAGGCCCTTGGGCCTGAGGGTGTTAGAGGCCCCAGTAAAGGGGAATGTCAAGGTGGGAATATGGGAATGGGTGGGTAGGTGGGGGAATACCCTCATAGAGACAGGGGAAGGGAGGATGGGATAGGGGGTTTCCAAAGGGGAGACCTGGAAAGGGGAAAACATTTGAAATGTAAATAAAGTATCAAAAAAAAATCAGTTTCACTCTTCTGTCACAAAAGGCTCTCTCTCACCCCATATCTTCAAATTTTCTGTCTATTCTAACCTAAATAGTCTCTGATTCTTTCTTTTACCAGAGACATTTTAGCTTGTCAACAAAGGACTAAGCATAAGATGGCCAGAGGTAGAGGAAGCGCCTGTCCCTTAGAAAGCAGTGGCAGCTGCCACATGAGTCACACAAGGTAAAATAACCCTGCAGAGGGTAAAAGTGAGAAGGCAAAAATAACCTCCTCATATGTGTCTCACACCAGAAGTGGGCGTGAGTCTTTCGGAGAAGGGACTTTAGAAGCAGGTGTTAGAGATGGCATAGGCAGAGGCACCTAACTTGGTCGTCTATTTATTTTTCAAAGTTTTTCTGTCCTAGGGATGGTTTCTGCAACCAGGAGAATCTCCCTCTATTGTCCCTCTTCCTTTTGGAGCACTGATCTCTCTACCTACCAGGTCACCAACACAGAATGACTTCTCTTTTAACAAAAACCATCCCCGTATTATTCTTTCAGCAGGTTCTGTTTTTCTTTAACTCAAACTTAGGTATTTGATGGAGAAAGGTTCTCTCTGTGAGTAATATATGTTCAGATATCAGAAGTCATGCTTCTTTTTTTTATTGGATATTTTCTTTATTTACATTTCAAATGCTATCCTCTTTCCTGGTTTACCCCTCCCCTGCTTCTATAAGGGTGTTCCTCCACCCACCCACCCACTCCTGCCTGCCCGCCCTCAATTTCCCTACATTGGGGCATCTATCAAGCCTTCATAGGGCCTCTCCTCCCATTGATGCCTGACAAAGCCGTCCTCTTCTACATATGCAGCTGGAGCCATGTGTACTCCTTGGTTGGTGGCTTAGTCCCTGGGAGCTCTGGGGGTCTGGTTGGTTGATATTGTTTTTCTTCCTATGGGGTTGCAAACCCCTTCCGCTCCTTCAGTCCTTTCTCTAACTCCTCCATTGGGGACTGAGCTCCTCCTTGCTCAGTCCAATGATTGGCTGCAAGCATCCACCTCCGTATTTGTCGGGTTCTGGCAGAGCCTCTCAGGAGACAGCTATATCAGGCTCCTGTCAGCAAGCACTTCTTGGCATCCACAATAGTGCCGGGGTTTGGTGACTGTATATGGGATGGTAAAGTTAAACCACAGAATGCATGCAGTTAGCTGTTTACATCAGTCTTGATCATCACGGTGAGAGATGAGATCTAAGTAAAGCGTGGCAAGGTTTTTTTTCTTCGTTTTTCTTTTCTGCTTTAGGAGTGATCCTGCTATGATAAAACATCATGAGCAGAGGTAACTCAGGAGGAAAGAGTTTATTTCTTTTAAACTTCCATATCACAGCCCATCAGCGAAAGAATACAGGGCAAAGGCTCTTAACCTGGGGGAACTCAAGGCAGTTGTCTGGAGGCAGGGGCTGATGAAAAGACCACGACAGAGCACCGATTGCTGGCTTGCTCCTCACAGCTTGCTAAGTCTGCCACCCACTGCGAGCCGGACCCTCCAATATCCATCATCAGGCAAGAAAATGCCCACAGGCTTACCCACAGTCTAATGTGGTGGGGACATTTTCTCAATTGAGGTTTCCTCTTGTAAAATGACTCTAGCATGTCAAGTTGACATAAAACTAGGCAACACATACACACATACACACACACACACACACACACACAGAGCACACCACACACACACACACACACACACCACACATACACACTACACACAGACACACACACGCACACACACACACACTTTTTTTTCTTTTTGATTCTTATTCTGCCTTGCCTTCTCATGTCTTTCATGAAAAGACATTTCTCATGAAATGTCTATTGGTATGTAATAAGAACTGGATATAAACAATCAAATCACCAGCACATGGTTTGAGAACAATGAAAAGAATTTACATATATTTGGTTATTCAGTTGTCCTTTAGGAATATCTGAGCAATTAGTATCTTATTTGGACATGACCGGAAGACTAACACTATTTATGTTATTTTTTCTTCCTGTGTGTTACTGAGTATAGCAGAACCAAAAGCCCTGAGCAAGGCAAGTGTCTCCCAAGTCATTGTGAAATCATTGTTAACCAATTAGCTCCCAAGTTAAGGATAGCTCTGTCAACAGACATAAGTGTTCATTGTCTGCACGTTAGTGTTAAATACAGTGTGAACTAAAGCTAAGGAAAACATCAGAAAGCAGTGAGTTGGGGGACAGGTAGGACAGCCAGTGCCTGACTCAGAACTAGTCCAAACTAGTTCATGAAGTGAAAGAACTGGAAACCCAGTTCGTCCTGGAATGTGACCTGAGACTCAGAGGACATAGTGTGCTGAGAGATCACTAACAGGAGGTGAATTGTGGCACACAGAAGCAATATGGCTAGGCAGGCTGTTCAGTGGCTTGGAAGGAGCCTGGATTTCCATGCCTATCATTTTCTCAGACCCTTCTTCCCATGCCTGGTCCCCGACTCTGTAGGGTAAGGCTGAACACTTTGCCAGCCCACCAGCATTAACTGAGCAAGAGGGAGTTAATGACCAGATCTTCTCCCTTTCATTCCTCAGCTCCTCTCAGAAACTTAAGATCTTATGGTGAATAAATAGCTTGAGCAACAGTGTCTGGTATTGTTTAAGACAGTGTCAAAGGCTTCTCTGCTGGCCTGTTATAGAAATTTGGGATTTGGGTCTTTGATTCAGACACTAAAGTTCTCTCTGTGTGTTTCTGTCTCAATCTGTGTCTCTCTGTCTCTCTCTCTCCTTTCTGTCTCTCTTTCTTTCTCTGTCTGTCTCTCTTTCACTCTTTGTCTCTGTTTCTCTCTGTATCTGTTTGTGTGTGTGTGTGTGTGTGTGTGTGTGTGTGTGTGTGTGTGTGTGTGTGTGTGTGTGTTGGGGGGTGCCCTTTAATCTTTTGGTAAGATTTATCTTACTTTCTAATATCTGAAGGTAAATATTGGAACACCCTTCTTAGCACAAATACTAACTGTGGAACTTACCGAGATGAAAGTCAGACAAACAAACAAAGAAACCACTTCTGTTCAAACTACCTGGTGGGCTGCTTTAAGCCTTCCCATCTAGCACCCTCTGCCCAAATGTGCTTGTTTTCTGTCTTCTGACTCTGCTGGACCATTAAGTCCTTCCTTAAAGAATCCCAGACTGAGCTATTTTGATCCATTCATTAGAATTTACAGGCAGCATTCAAAGGATTCAACAATTAGCAAAACTTTCATGAATTTCTTTCTGAATTCCTCAGCAGTGGAGTTTGTCTATAGCACTGACAGATTGGGTCACAGGTAAGAAGGAATGTTTACAGATGCTCCCTCCAACAACAGAAGCCATAGATGGCTACTGAGATCTTAAAATTTTGTAAGTGAAACTGACGAAATTTGATGTTTGCAATAACCCAAGTACATGACTATGGTTTTTATGCCTTGAACTACATGAATTTTGAGTACATATCAAACACTGGTGAGATTTGATATCTAAATTGAGATATACTATAAAATATATATGGGACATGTCACATGAAAAAACTAATTAATAAACATGTATAAAATTATATGGAAATGTTATTTTACATATAGTGAATTTAATAAAATAAATAATTAAATTGTTTCTCTTTTTTTTTAGCTTTCTTGACTTTTTAAAAATTTAGCTTTTGAAATTATAATTACATCATTCTCCCCTATCTCTTTTTTTCCTTCAAATCTCTCTCACGTACATCCCTTTCCTTGTTCTCTTCATTTAATAGCTTCTGTTCTCTTTTTGTTAATTTACATATACACATATATTTAGATACATATATGTATACACACATATATTTCTAAATATATGAATATAATCTGCCCAGTCTGTGTAATGGCACTTGTTTGTATGTATATGGTAGTTTGAGTTCAGAACTGACTCTTTGGCACTGGGTAACCCTCTGGCATTCTTCTCTAGGGAAAACTATTTTCTCGAGCCCTCAGCACTCCTCCCTTGTGTTGGAGGTGGACCCCATGAGACTTCTTGTTTCTGTGATGGCATGTCTGTTGGTGTCATCCTTGTTCAGGTAGCCATGTTGCTGGGTGCATTTCATGGGTGTAGCTTCCTTGACATTTCTAGGAGACAAAGCTACCAGGAGCTAGTAAGGTCACAGATCTTGGAGGAGAATCTACAACCCCCACTTTACTAAACCAGCATAATCCCTAATTCTGTCCTAAACATTCATCCTTGTACCCAGATATAAGTGTAGTGTTGACCACCATCAAGAAAGAAACTTCTCTTTGAAACAAACAGAGACCATTACAAAAAACCACATCCAGTTGAAGCACAGAGAACAAGTGATTGCTTGGTACCTAGTCCTAAATGATCCAACTATAACACAGCTGCTGCACCCAAGGCTCAGAGAACATTGTAGAGAAGGCATTGTAAGAGCCAGAGAAACACAATGTCCTTTTGCTTTTCTTTAAAAAAAAAAAAAATGTGTCTTAGTTAGAGTTTTACTGCTGTGAACAGACCCCATGACCAAGGCAACCCTTATAAAGACAACATGTAATTGAAGCTGGCTTACTGGTTCAGTTCAGTCCATTATTATCAAGGTGGGAACATGGCAGTGTCCATGTAGGCATGGTGCAGTAGGAGCTGAGGGTGGAACTAAGCTTTCTGGGAAAAAGAAGAATGACTCCTTCAGAGTAAAGTTCTAATCTTCAAGTGTTGGGACTAGTATCCCCCTTCCTGTAGGCTCAGCACACAGAAGGCTGAGTCTACATCTTTATTTGATGACCGTTAGGAAAAGACTGGCTTCCAGTCTGCTAGGATGAGGGTATTAAAGCCCATACCCATAGTGACACACCTATTCCAAGGCTACACCTACTCCAACAAGACCACACCTTCTAATAGTGCCACTCCCTGAGCCAACATATTCAAACTACCACAATATGACTACAAGAAAATTAGAGTTCTATATATTTGGCTCACAGTGTATTTTTACTTTGATACTATTGACCCAAAAGGCAAGAATGTTTTGTTTATGAGAAAAGGTCTCAATCTGAAGCCCAGGGTATCATCAAGCTATCAGCAATCATCCTGACTCAGCCTCCTGTGTGCTGAGCATACAGGAAGGAGGATACTAGTCACAACACTTGGAAATTAGAACTTTACTTAGAAGAAGCCATTCTTCTGTTTCCCAGAAAACTTAGCGCCACTCTCTAATGACCTGCCTTTTAAACTGTTGTGTATAGTGTTAGGTTTTATAGAGATGTTCTCTTTGCCCAGCTTATCAGCTGTTTTGCTGGTAGCTGTCTTCACCCTTTGCTCATGGTTTTCCTTTACTTCTCTTAATTGATCCCTCTTTTCACAAGGTCCCTCCCTTCTCCTGGTCAACTTTCTGCTTTTATAGAAAGTTCTGGGACTCAGAAGCAGGAAAGAAACAGGCACTATTTGTCTTTCTGCATTTAATGCTTATTTCAGTTAAGCTGATGGGTTCGTTTTTCCACAAATGGCATCACTTCATTCTTTTTAATGTTGTGTGTATGTGTGTGCACACACACATGTGTGTGTAACTTTTCTTTAGCTGTTCATCTCTTGATAGACACTTAGATTGATTCCACACGTTGGCTGTTGTGAATGGCTGAAATAAACGTGTGTTTCTGTGATACGTTACCTTAGAACCCGTCAGCTTTATACCCAGAAGTGGTTTAAGGTTTAGGTACCTGGGGAACAAGCATACCGGTTTCCACAGTGGCTGGACTAATTCACATCCTCAGCAACAGTGGGCAGCCGACCCCGCCTTCTTACATCCTCACTAGTGCTTATCCTCTCATGGTAGCACTCTCAGGGAGGAAACGAAAAGTGAAGCAGTTTTAACTTGCATTTCACTGGTAGCTAAGGATGACAAATATTTTTACATATATATTTTTTGGCCATTAGTATTTCATCTTTTGAAGAGTGTCTAATCATTCCACTAACCTGCTTTCTGATGGGGTGGTTTGGAAAGTTTCATGTTTGGCTTTTTTAATTTGTTATATATTCTAGACATTTTTTTCTGTCAGGTGTATAGCTGGCAAAAAAAAAAATCCTTATTTTGTAGTCTCTAAGGGTGAGCTAGTTCCTTTTGTATCTTAAAATCCCTGCTTTTGGAGTCAGGAATCCCATCCCTGCAAACCATAGTGTTTTTGTTAGGGTTTCTATTGCCGTGATGAAACACCATGACCCTTGGGGAGAAAAGGGTTTATTTGGTTTACATTTTCATATCACTGTCCATCACTGAGGCAAGTCAGGACAAAAGCTCAAACAGGGCAGGAATCTGGAGGCAGGAGCTAATGCACAGGTCCTGGATGGATGTTGCTTATTGGCTTGCTCCTAGTGACTTGCTCAACCTGTGTTCTTGTAAAGCCCAGGACCACTAGCTCAGGGGTTGCACCACCCACAATGGGCTGAGCTCTCCTTCATGAATCACTAATTAAGATAATACCTTATAGGCATGCCTACAATCTGATCTCATAGAAGCATTTTCTAAATTGAGGTTCCCTCTTCTCAGGTGACTTCAGCTTGTGTTAACTTGACTTAAAACTATCTAGCACACATTCACTCTGGCAGTAGCTGCTCTCTGCTCCTTTGCCTCTGGTCACCTCTCAAAACCACACCCACTTTCTATGGTGCTTAGATGGTCCTCACACGTTCACATCAGAGAGCCGGAACTTGTTGCATTTTGTTCGTCCTGACCCTTCCCATAGCCAGGTGGAGTCCATCATAAACTGCTGTATTTAGGATCTGTCAATATGCTCTTTCTCCACTCTCTAAGCCAGGACCAGTATCCCCATGTCTCATCTCTAAGTCTTCAAAAGTCCTCCTGGAAATACACATGTCCCAAGTTCTCTAAAATATATACCTTACCCATCAGCTATAGAGTTCAGGCACTTTGCCAAGCCCACCAATTCTTTGGCAACAGGTACAACCATTCACTCATCTTGTAGTTTCATCTTCTGCTGCCTCCTGACTCAGCCTATGTTCAAGCCACATTCCTGTTTGTACGTCACTGGGTATCCTGTGCTCTTTTACAACTTTCCCTCTTAATGCCACGCGCTTGTCTTTCGTTTTTGCCGTAGCACCAAACTAACTACCCTGAGAAGAGCTGATCCTGTGACTTCAAGTTTTCCAAGTCAGATGTACAGATGACCACTCGAGTTAGTTACAAGAAAGCACATCTGAAAGGCTTTCAATGCAAACTTACATAGACGGCACCGGTACTTAGCCGAGTGGTGATGAAAGAGTCCGTTTCAAGCCGGTGTTTTCACACCAAGACACGGAGGCACTGTATCCCAGGCTAGGAACACATAGCTGCGACTTCCTCCCTTCTCATACTTCTGGGCAGAAAACTCGCCCCAGGAAAATACAGTGTGAGCTGGCACAGCAAGATATGGTAGACTGAGAAACAGAGAAAGGGCAGCGGGGTCAAGGCTAATGGCAGAGTAGCAAAGAAGAGGCAACGGTCTGAGATGAGCATTGGCCCTGACAACCCTGCATTACGTTGTCAAACACTAACCCAAGTGACTCCCACTCTCTCTCTCAGACTGTGGGAAAGAGAGACTGTGACCAAATCTGGGTTCCCACATCATTCTTAGGTGACCATATCTCTTCAATTGTGAAGCAGATGAGAGATTATATCAGCCTGAGACGTGCAGTGGAATCCAGGTAGAAAGAATCTGATATAGGGAAAATGGCAAAGGTTGCCTACACACAATTGCTTGCATTTGGAAATTAACTTTCCTAAAAAGCCTTCTCCTTACACTGTCCCACACATTGTGGAAGCCTCCTGTTGCCACGTATCTGTTCTTGTATATGACATGGCAAGTGACAATAACAGACATGCCAGATATCTGCTGCATAGAGAGCCCAGCTGTGTGTTACTTACCAGCCATTAACACAAAAGTTCCACAGCAGAATGGCGTACCTTCTGTACGCCAGTATACAGAGGCCAGTACACAGTGTGCCCTCTGCTAAGTCCCCACCATAGTGGTGCTGGCAGGACCTCCAAAGGAAAACTGCAGCTGCCATATTGTCTTCTGTCCAAACACAGAGCCTCTGCAGCATGGCAGAAGGATATTTAGGCACCACTTCCTTGATGTCTTCCAACACTTGTCTTTGGGTACACTGGGACTGTCCTCCCACCCACACAATCACCATGACGATACTGGGGGGGGGGGAGCTTGGTGTTCAGTTGTTCTCTTCCAGCCACACCAGCCTTCTTATATGTCTTCCTTATGTGAATCCATGTCCCACCTACCTGGAAGTTCTAGGCTATGGGGCAACTTAGGCTTCAGGCTCTGCCTGCACATATCCCATCAGCCCACTGCTGCAATTCCTGTCTGTTCTTTCACACCACTCTGACTTACTTTCCTGAAAGTTTTTGTTTTGTTTTTTGTTGTTTTTTTTCTACCTAAACATATAATCTTTGGTCTGGAGAGATGGCTCAGCAGTTAAGAGAACTGGCTCCTCTTTCAGAAGTCCCAGGTTTGATTCCCAACACCCAGAGAGTGACTCACCACCATCTGTGAATCCAGTTCCAGAAGATCCAATTCCTTCTTCTGCCTTCCTCAGGTACCAGGCATGTACATTGTGAACAGACATACATATAGGCAAAATGTTCACAGAAAATAATTAAAAAGATACTTTTTTCTGGTTATTTTGATGTTGGTGTTTGTATGCTGCTGGGTTTCTGGTTGTTGGTGCTGATTTCTAGTACAGAGCTATGGCTTGACGTATGGTAGAGTAACAGCTACTTGCTAATCAAATAAATGAAGGGACGCGTGAAATGAATTAATTGGCTTGGTCTGCATGGCTCAGTTAGGCGGGGAAAGAAGTGACTCAACTAGGTCTTTGGATTTCAAATTCCATGCTGTTTCTTGGACACACAGTTGCCTCTATTGCAAAACTTACATTTGGTTTCAGTGTTTATTCCTGGGAAAAAATAAGCTAATTGAGACAGAAAACACAAGGCCCATGTCACATTCTCATGGGGTATAACTCACAGACTAGCATTTTCTTTTTTATTTTCCCTGTTGAAAGCATTGGTTTTACAAAGAAGATGCAAAGGCTTGATACCCCACACCACAGCCACTGCAGGCACGGATCCTGTAAGTTCTTCTCGGTAAAACTGGGCTATTTCCAACCAGCCCCCAGTAGCAAATAAAGCCACGGGTAGGGTCTTGAGGAGGGCAGTGCTTTGCTGTCTCAATTTTAAGTGAGCAGATTATAATCCTGACTTGAGCATGGTGCTCAACCAGTATCTTAACGGCTTTTCCGACTCCTCCATCTGCATGGCAGAAGAAATTCTGTCTCTTCTGACATCTGTGGCATGCGATTTATACTTTCTATATCTCTTTCCTCACAGGATACACACATATAAAAGATTAAACACATTTTAGACCCCATTATTTATTAAGTATACATTAATGATTTATACTACCATATTAAGAATTTTCAGATATAGAGTGATAATGTGCTCATTATGTAAAATTTTGAATAGTGAGGATACCATTCATAACCTCAGCCAACTTTATAGATGAGCTGTGGAATCATTTAATCAAGTTCAGAAAGAAAAAATGTACTGAAACTGCATTTCGTATTTTATGACCATATTTTATAAAATTCACAGTTTAATGTTTGGAGCCTGGACATGTTTATAGTATTTAGTTTTGTGTCTATAAACATATTACATATTTACACTTTTGATTTTAAGAATACATCTCACTACATGTGTGCATAAATTATAAATGTGCATTTGTACACAACATCTGTTAAAGACACTAAGAAAATTCAGAATTATATGTATAAAAAGATCCACATGCTTGGTTATCATGTATGTATAGAAGTGTACATTGAATAGTAGGTTAACATTTTGTAAACAATTTTATTACGTCTTTGTACTTGACGTTTGTTGAGATCTCTACTTTCTCTAATTATATGATTAGTAGCATACAATAAATAATATTTAATTATTGTCCCACTGATGGCTCTGCTGGAGTTTCTAGTTTTGTTCTCAGCATTAGACTAGGGAGATGGATGTCTCCGTTGATAAAGTACTTGCACACACATATGAGGCTCGAAGTTTGACTCCCTAGAGCCTACATTCAAGCTGGGGAAAGGTAGCAGCCTCCTGTAGTCTCATCACTCAGGAGGCAGAGACAAAGGACTCCTAGAACCTGCTGGCTGGCTAGTATTGGTGAGCTCTGGGTTCAGAAAGTCTTCCTGACTTAATAAAAAGAAAGTGGAGCGCGCTATCAAGGAAGAAACCCAGAATTAATTTGGAGCTTCCATATGCAATGCATGAGTACACATATATGTGTCCACAGATGCATAGACACCACACACATTCAACTTCTAAATATTATTGAAATTAGAGTCTTTATGGTTCACAGATGTATCCCTGACTAAAAGATTGACATACCTGTATTCCTTAGAAGCCTTGATACATTCCACCACACACTGTTTTAGAAAGGCTGAGCTAATTAAAGAGTCACCATAGTTAAGGCTTGGAATGTCCACTAAAAAGACCCATGTGTTAAAAACTAGATCCTCATCCATTGGTGCTAATGAGAGATACTGTAACCAAGGAGAGTGGGGACCAGTGGGATATTTAGGCCATTGGAGGTATACTTTAAGGGCACTGTGGGATTTCCTGGCTCTGCTTTGGTTTTGCTTTTGGGCCATGATCTCTTTGTTCCACTATCGTGTGCTAACCCCTCATATTCCACCAAGCAGAGAGCTAAAAGCAATGTTCACCTAATCCTAAACTGGACCTGTTAAAACTGTGAGCCAAAATAAACCCTTTCTCTTTACAAACTCAGTACAGAAAGCTGGCTAGGGAACTGCTGTCCCTGCTCTGTTTGCTGTTGCTTCACAGGAAAACATGGCATCCAACCCTAATTTTAGTTCAAAAAATTTTAAAGTAATTGATCTGGGGAAGCAGGTCAACAAATGTCTCTTATGCTCACACCAAATCCCGGTCTTCAACTCCCGTTAAGGGACTTGGTTAGAAGTCATTTGTGTGTGTGTGTGTGTGTGTGTGTGTGTGTTTGCTTGTTTGCTTTTTGTTTGGTTTTTCAGGGAGAAAGTAACGGTGTGCTGGTAAATTATCTAGTATCAGCTTTTCTGGAGGGGATGACGGTTCCGTCAGTGTTATCCAGATTCTGTAGTCTCACAACCTTCACCCCAGCTCATTTCAAGATACCAATAGGTGTGATTGAGTATGGAGCTGGAAAGAGATAGAGCCAGGGAACTCTTGCAAGCCAAAGCCCCTAGGCTCTGGCACTCCAGAACGCAGAATTGTGGTTACATGGTAAGCCTGCACTTGGCGAGGCTTAGGCATCTTGTCCTGCCTCTTGCAAGTTTTTGGGGCATTGCAGATCATTCCCAGGTGTTTTGAACTCCTTATTTAATCCTGCAGTTTAAATACAGTTATTGAAATATTTGGCATAGTTTCCAGTTCACAGCAAAATGCCACCAATAGTTATTACTTTTCATATAGTGCCAGCATTCTGTGTCTTTTCATGAATCATATATTTCTATTGCTTTTCCTATGAATGTTAGTTTATTAGCCATAAGGAGAAAACAATTCCAGCTCGTTCTACATGCATTTCATTCAATTTTTGTATACTTTCCAAGAGGTAGAAGCTACAATCATGTATTTAGAATAGATTATTATCTTTTGTGACTTTCACCCACTTTTTTTTAAAAAAAATGCTTGGAAAAACAACTTGTGTCATTGGGCATCATACAAACATTTTCTTAGTGATTTAAGATGCATTTATTTCTTATTTGTTTGTGGTATACATATACTCTTGTGTGTATAAATATGTGTACACACGTGCACCCCTGTGTGTGTGTACAGAGATCAAGGAAGGATGCTGGTTGCTTTCCTAGATCACTTTGCCTTATTCCCTGCAGACGAAGTCTCTTGTTGAACCTGGAGATCTGTGTTTTCTGGTTAGACTGGAAGACAGCAAATGTCAAGGAGTCTCTTGTCTCTACCTCCTGAGCACCAGGATCATAGGTGTGCATCATGGAGCCCGGCTTCTACATGGGTGTTGGGTGCTGGGGACTAAACTTAAGTTCTTGTGCTTGTGTGGCAAACACTTTACCACCTGAGCTATTTCCTGGGCTCCCTGCATAGAGGCCTTCTTTAGAGAAATCTTTTCCACACAGAGAGAAGCAATTGTTTTACGGATACCTACGCCTTGATGATCAGACTGGGCCTTGCTGGGATTTCACGTGCCTACTGCAAAGACATGGGCCCTTTCCTTGGGATTCCTAAATGCAAACTGCAAAGAAGATGCATATTCTACATGTTAAAAGAAGCACAATACATGGGCACACTTTGGCTAGACAGTGAGTTTGTGCTGTGAATGAAGAAATAGCTTGTCCATTTATTATTTGCTGTCTAGTTATATCATGGGTAATATAAAATATTGCCTGCAAATAGGAAGGTGACAGGCAGTGCTAGCCGCTGTCCTCTTGAAGCAGGGATTAAGCAGTAAGTTTGGACTGAGTGAAAGAGACAGGATGGTGAGTAGGAAGGGTGGAACAGCCTGGCCCTGTTTAGGGAAGTTGTTTCTCACCCTCAAAACAGCATCATGGTCCTGCATTCGGAGTATTTTTGTAACAGAGTGCTGCCACCTGCTACATCAAAGGGACTCTGAGTGTATTCCTCTCCTACACAACTTTCAAAGAGTCAGCCCATACTCTGGCTATAATCCGTTGGATACAGATTAATTTAGCTTTTCATTTTCCCTGTTGGGATGCTTTCTGGGGAAGGTTTGTCTAGATGTGCTTAGTATGTGACTGGCTTCTTTAAGGTTTTGTATGTATTTTCCTTTTCCTGCCAAGTGATATGCACATATAGTTTTTCTAGTATTTATATTCATCTTGCTCTAACATCTCTGGATTTCCTAGTTCTGCAGATTCATGCCTCACATTAATTTGAGGGAAATGCTGAGTTGTTACTGTTTCTTTCTTTCTTTTTGTAAAATTGTTTCTTTCTCTGGTTTATCTACCACTTGGAATCACACTGCAGGGGACTTTATTATAGGTGTTCCACATTTCTTAGATATTATGACTTGTGCTTTTTGTTTGTTTTTCTCATTGCTTTTCACTTAAGAAGGTTCTGTTGACATGTCTTCAAGTTCATGGAATTCTTCCCCTTAGCCATATCCAGTTTGCTAATTACCCTGGCATAGGCATCATAGTTTCTTTTACCCACCATTTCTGGCATTTCATTTTTACATTATTTTAGCATTCTCCATCTCTTTGCTTACCCCTTCTATGAGCTATTGCATGCTACCCATCAGTGCTCTGAGCATGTCAACCATAACTGTAGTTTTTAAGTTCTGCCCAGTTCATCCCAATAACTACTTACCCTCAGATGTTGAATTATTTTAGGAACTCTACTAGAAACAGAGATACAATGGTCATAAAAGTCAATTCAAAGCTTGTCAGACTTACCTTAGCTAAATTCATAAGAGTACAATCGTCCAGGACCCATTTAAGACTTCCTGCTATAGTCTTGTGATGCACTTTACTTGAGCTGAAATTTTGTGAGCACTTACTTTGAGAGAGGCACAGTCAGAGAATGGGAGAAGAAAATTTAAAGTCATCATAGCCTTGCTTCTGAAATACCTAATAAGATGTTTTCACTTAAATTTCAATGTTTTATAAAGTTATTTGTTGTTGTTTCCTTACTTGCTTGCACAGGAATTTCAGGAAAACTTACAATAGTTTTATAAGCTTGATTTTACTATTGAATAAAAAATTACTACACCAACTTTTATTAAAGAAACATATTTAGCTATTTATCAATATATAATAATAATAATTTGTTAGATTTTGAGCAAATCCTGCTCAAATTGAAATGAAGTTAACTTGTGAAGAAGTGAGGCTAATGAAGCATCTAGATCAGAAAAGCAGTCTGTATGTGGATGCACATGATCCTTTCTTAATGAAAAACATATAATTACATTAAAAACAAAATAGATACTTCTAGAGTACTGGTTTGTAAACTATGCATCACCTTAGACCATTGTAAATATCAAATATTTGCATGACAACTCATAACAGTAGCAAAATTACAATTATGAAGTAGCAACAAAAATAATTTCATGATTGGAATGTCTACAATTCCAGTACTGAGGAGGCCAAGGCAGGAGATGATCCTAAGTTCAAGACAAGCCTGAGATACACAAGGACATGAGGAACTCTATTAGAGGTTTGCAGCATTAGGAAGGTTGAGAACCACTCCTTTAGAGAATATGCACATTATGTATATTTTACATATTTACATGAAACATTAATGAAAATTACCAAAAATACAAAAAATTATGTCACACATAAAATAAGTTATATATTTACATATGCATGGTGTATCGGCTATTTCTGATTGTTAACTTGACTATATCTGGAGTGAACTACAATCCAGAATTAGAAGGCTCACCTGTGATCCAGATCTTGAGGCATAGTGGCCATGAAAAGCTTAGGCCCAGGCAAAGTAGTACACACCTTTAATCCCAGGAGATTGAGGCAAGGAGATCTCTGAGTTCAAGGTCAGCCTGGCACAAAGCAAGTCCCAGATCTAGGCGTGGTGGTACACACCTTTAATCTGGGCCACACCTTCTGCTGGAGACCTACATAGGACATTGGGAGAAGGAAGATTCTTTCTTCTTCTGAGTGCCTTGTGGGACTGAGCAACTGCTAGATCCTCAGACTTTCATTCACAGCTGCTGCTGACCATTGTTGGGGAGTTGGACTGCTGACTGTAAGTCATCAACAAATTCCCTTACTATATAGAGACCCGTAAGTTCTGTGACTCTAGAGAACTCTGATTAATACACATGGAAAACTAACAACTGAAATTTCTGTATAAAATTAATTTCTTTCATTCTAAGGTTATGGAGAATCACATTTCCCTAGACTGTAAATCCCTTGAAAACAGACCCCTACTTCTCTTGTGCTGCCTTGGCATTGGCCAAATAACTCACATATTTTGAAAAACTGAAGTCAAGTTCTTCACTTTTTAACATGGAAGGAATCAGCTTCTCTATTAGGGAAAGTTTTCTGCTTTTCCCAAGGGTTGCTTTACTCTTTTATTCCTGCTTCATATCCTGCTCGAAGGGATGGTCCAGAGGGAAGAATACAAAGAAGAACGTTACAGGGCAGCTTTCATCTTGTTCACACAAAGATGCAGCTTTATCAGTTAAGAATTATGCCCTAGAGTCCCTGAGAATAGGATTTTAGTGTTACCTTGTGTTCAATCCCTTTTTGTCACAAAGGATTATAAAGGCATAAAGGGATCATCTTTCTGTGGTCTGACAGCATCTCACTGCAATAGGGATGTCATAAACACAAGTTAAAACTCCCCAGTGAATTTCTCTGACATGAGAGATTTATATTGTTTGTGGCTATGCAGTTAGACAATCATTCAATAGGTCTAATTAATCTAGATGATCAATGTGACTTATTCAGTCTCAAAAGAATCTCGAATTCCACTTTTTAGTTTATTATTTTCAAAATAATTATTGTTCTTCAGAGTCCCCTGAATATATCTTAGATATTTCCAAAACAATATACAACATATTATCTCTGCAAATGCATATAATCTTTAAAACCAATTCAATATTTCAATTAAATTTTAATTTTAATCATTTTAATTTTAATTAGAAAAATAAATTAATACAAAATTACATAGTTGTTTATATTGGTATGCAAATAAGCCATATGCTTTTCTACTCATGAACAAGTCAAATATGTGTTTGTGTCAATAAATGTGTTAATTTTCTCAAGTATGTTAAGTTTATAAAAATTTTTGAGAAAATACTATAAAAGATATAGATATATAATAGCATTGAATATTTTTCTAAATTTAGTAATTAAAATATATGATTTATCAATTTAAGCATTCCCAAAATTTACAGTTTAGCAATGGTAAATGTATTCACTTGTTCTGCAACCAATCTCCAGAACTTTCTCATTTTCTGGAAGTCATAATCAAAGAAGAAAACTCCCCATTCACCCCTGCTCCAGTCCCAGGAAAGTAAGATTGAACTTCCTTTGTCTACTCTAGGTATTTGCAGTGAGTGATACATGCAGGATTCATATTTTTGCAACTAGATGATTTTACCCAAAAGAATGTCAAGATTGTTGAAAATGTTCCAAAATTTCCTTTCTCTAGTGCTCTGAGTAATATCCCTGTGCATGTTTGAGGGGCTCCACACTTCACTGGTCATCATTGACCTGTCAATGGCTATTGAGTTGTTACAAACAGTGCTGTTATAGACAGGGCTGTGTTTATTTCTCTTTGAGATTCTGTTTTCAAGTCTTAGCATGCATATCCAGAGGTTGAATTTCTGGGAAATTTTGTTTGTAACTCAACCTGCATAGCTATTGCAGTCTCCTTAGCAACACCCTCTCTACTTTCTAACCAACAGGTTTTATCCTGAGGGTCTTTGTTTTCATAATGACTAACTCAGTGTGACATTCTCTTGTTGTTAGAGATGCTGAGCATCTTTGAAGAGACATTTGGCCAGGCATGTATCACTTTTGGAGAAATGTCTAGTCATGTACATTGTATGTCTTTCCTTGGTGTATGAATGTATGTATGTATGTATGTATGTATGTATGTATGTATGTATGTATGTATTTTTGCTTCTCAGGACCCCAAGAGGACCACTTCACAATTCACATCCTTACATACTTTTTATTCTCATTTCTTTTTAAAATTTTTATTAGATATTTTCTTTATTTACATTTCAAATGTTATCTTCTTTCCTGATTCCCCTGCCCCCCCAGAAGCCCTCTATCTCATTCCCTCCCCTTGCTTCTATGAGGATATGCACCCACCCATCTACCCACTCCCACTTTCCCGCCCTCGCATTCCCCTACACTGGGACATTGAGCCTTCACAGGGCCAAAGACCTCTTCTCCCATTGATGCCCAACAAGGCCATCCTCTGCTACATATGAGGCTGGAGCCATGGGTCCCTCCATGTGTATTCCTTGGTTGGTGGTTTAGTCCCTGGGAGCTCTGGTTGGTTGATACTGTTGTTCTTCCTATGAGGTTGCAAACCCCTTCAGCTCCTTCAGTCCTTTCTCTAACTCCTCCATTGCAGACTCCATGATCAGTTCAATGGTTGGCTGTGAGCATTCGCCTCTGTATTTGTCAGGCTCTGGCACAGCCTCTCAGGAGGCTCCCGTCAGCAAGTACTTCTTGGTATCCACGATAGTGTCTGTGTATGGTGACTGTATATGGGATGGATCCCCAGGTGGGGCCTTCTCTAGATGGTTTTTCCTTCAGTCTCTGTTTCACACTTTGTCTCCATATTTGTTCCTGTGAGTATTTTGTTCCCCCTTCAAAGAAGGACTGAAGCACTTACACTTTGGTCTTCCTTCTTCTTGAGTTTCATGTGGTCTGTGAATTGTATCTTGGGTATTCCGAGCTTTGGGCTAATATCCACTTATCAGTGAGTATATACCATGTGTGTTCTTCTGTGACTGGGTTACCTCACTCAGGATGATATTTTCTAGTTCCATCCATTTGCTTGTGAATTTCATGAAGTCATTGTTTTTAATAGTTGAGTAGTACTCCATTGTGTAAATGTACCACATTTTCTGTATCCATTCCTCTGTTGAAGGACATCTGGGTTCTTTCCAGCTTCTGGCTATTATAAATAAGGCTTCTATGAACATAGTGGAGCATGTGTCCTTGTTATATGTTGGGGAATCTTTTGGTTATATGCCCAGGAGTGGTATAGCTGGGTCCTCAAGTAATACTATGTCCACTTCTCTGAGGAACTGCCAGACTGATTTCCAGAGTGGTTGTACCAGCTTGCAATCCCCCTAATAATGGAGGAGGGTTCCTCTTTCTCTACATCCTGGCTGTCTCTTAGCATTTGTAAGAACTTTTCTCCTCCCTCTATTTATGCAAAAATTATTATGTTCCAAGGAAGGCTTCTGTCAATCAATCTACTTTACATACATGGACTTAATTTTGCTTCCTTTTTGCCTGTGTAATCGGGTGAACTATAGTTTATCATTTAATTGTTCTACATATTTTTGCTGTTTCCCCAAGGCGAAGAACTCTTTTTAGAAATTATGTTCTCATGTTATCAAAATTGTACATCTTCTGCAGATAAAGACTACAATAATTATTTTTAGAAGCAAAGGATATTTTTTACTGACCTATATATTCAAATCTCTGGAATTAACTCAGCACACAAACTATCCCAAGTCACAGGCTATCACCTAAAAGATGACTCCTACTAATGAGGAGAGCCACTGGCTCTCCTACAATGAATTCTAGACTGATTTATTTATCTTCCCTGTATCTGAAATCCAGTAGACATCTGCATCTCTTTCAGGAGATTACTTGAATGAATTGACTGATTGATGATTTCAAAACTCTTTTAAAACTCAGACATGTGCACATGTGCTCGAGTGCATGCATGCTCAGACACACACACACACACACACACACACACACACACACACAGAGAGAGAGAGAGAGAGAGAGAGAGAGAGAGAGAGACAGGAAGAGAGAGACAGAAAGAGACAGCAAGAGACAGAGACAAAGAAAGAGAGGGACACAGAGAGACAGAGAGGCAGAGACAGAGAGACAGAGAATGACTCAAACCCAACCAAGGAAGAGACTCTCAGCTTACCTGCCTTTGCCACATAACAGCTTTAAAGGCAAATCCCAACCCGCAAGCTGATGAGCAGGTAGAAATTAAGATGCTTGGAAGTGATCTGCCCAGAAAGGAATTTATTTTCCAAAGCACATTGCAGATCTTCCTCTAAGCCGTGTGGACTATACATTCAAATCTTTTTATAAGAATAAGGATTTCCTCCGATGCTGCCGTTATGAGAGAGGTTACATTTATGATGACCTCATAAATATGCTGACTGCTCGCTCATGGCTCTATCAGTTTTCTGCAGCCTCCATCTGCCTCTGTTTGCAGCTGCACTTCCTCCCACCCCTCCCTTCTTTCTCATAGACACCAAAGCCTCCTGGGGGACAGAAGGACCCCTGGGTCACACACCCTGTCATTGCAATCCAGTCATGTAATTAACAGATACCTTTATAAAATAGATGTCAGGAAGTTCCCCAAAGGGCATAAAATTTTGAATAAACATGAGTCAGACATGATGGCTAGAATTTCCTGGAAGAATATAAAATCTTGTACCATTCCAACGAAAGCATGAAATGAGAAAGAAGAAGCGAAGCCTTTTATTTTGAACTGGTTGTATTTATCTGTTTATTCCTAAGACTACATTAGCCCTAAGCCTTTGGTCCTGAAAGACTAAATGAATATATCTGGTCAGAAATCGAGTTCTTGAGAGGCCACATGTTGTTGTTTAGCTGTGCTTGGAACTAACCCCAGCCACCAAAGGTACAGCCTTCACTCCTCGCAGACTCTTGCATTTAAATTCTGAATTCCTTACCCTGTTATTGTTTCGTTTCCCTTTATGTGTTTGATGTGCTGGCTCACCTATGGTACGCAATAGTAGTCCATTAACCTTGACCTTGTAATTACTCCCCAGTAAAGCATTAGTTCTATGACTACTGCTTCCTAGGTCTATAGAGCTTTGAACAGGAGCTGATCAAGGAAATCAAACACAAGACAGAGCCAAATAACATTGAATGGCCTTACAAATTAAAGGATCCTATAAGACACATTAGCACGTGTGAAGGAGCGAATCGTGTGTGAGACATGGGAGCTCATTACTTTAATGGTGGGGTTGGTGCAATTATGGGTCCACTAAATATGGAAGAATCAAGGCAGAGTGGAGGAGAGGAAGCATGAAGATTGGGGAAAATGTTTCCATCACAGTGGGGGGGTATGGCATACATAAACTTTTAAACTTATATTGTTCAGTATGGTAGCTCCATGCCACACGGGCTCTTTAAAGTCAAATCGTTATGACAGAGTGGAGTTTTTTATTTTGATTTATTTTATTTTATTTTTTATTTTTGACAAGAGTGAAATTTAACAGTTTGATCCCTGTCACACAAGAATATGCAGCTAGTTGTTGTTGCCCTACTGGACTGCACAGATTTGGAACATTTTCGGGATTGAAGGAAGTTTATCTAGGAAGGAATTAGAGCAAAGGAGGGGCACAGATGGGTTGGTCATGGTCGGGGCACACGAGGCAATGTTGGCGTGTGTTAGAATCCTAGTCCTGAATGTGATGGGGTTAGGAGAGGGGTCTCTGGAAGGTGACTGAGGGAGGAGGGAGGAGCCAGTGAGACCCCAGAGAGCTCTCTCACTCCCTTTCCACAAGTTGACAGATAGTGAAGATGCCCATCCTGTAAAGAAGTCCTTATCAGATATTGAATGTGATGCTTTGATCTTGGACTTCCAAACTTCAGAACTATGAAAAGCAAAAGACCACCATTAATCTCACCAGACTATGATATTTCTATTACACTGATCATCTCGGGCTTAAACAGAAATGTTTATCAAGAAAAAATCAGGTGCTAGGTGAAGGGAAGCAAGAGAGGTGGGATGAACTAGACGGACCCAGGGGAGGAGCCGGAATTGGGGCTGATTTTGGACTCTAGACCTTGTTTAACCATGGTAAGCCTTCATGCAAGTTAGAAAATTGATGCTTCTCCGGGCAGAAGCACCCTGGCAGTTTGGGCTCAGAGGCATCCCTTGTAACTAGTAGGTTTCCCATGCTCCAGTGAATGCCCAGACCCATGCATACATAGGCTTGTCTAGACTTGGTTGCTTATCAAAAACAAAACAAAAACCCAACAACAAACAATAACCAAGAAGATATGAAATTGGGAGGGAGACATGAGTAGGGTATAAGGACTCAGACAGGGACACAGGGAAGGATATACTCATACTTCATTACGTGCAATATACCTTCTCAAAACTAAACAAAAAGTTTGAAAGAGAAGAGAGTGCTGGTGGGGTGCAGTGAGTAAAGATGCTCACTGTGCAAGGCTTCGAGCCCTGAAATGCGTGGTGGAAGCAGAGGCCTAGTTCCTGAACGCTGCCTTCTGATTTCCACATGTGCATCACGACACACCCGAACTGCAGTCACACACATGCATGTGCTCACACAACTGCACACAAACAAACAAATTTATTAAAATGAAGAGGGCTAATTCCCGAAAGTTGTATTCTGACTTCCTCATGTGCATCAAGATGCATGCACAACTGCATTCACACACATGCATGTGCACACACAACTGCACACAAGCAAAAAAACCAAATACATTTATTAAAATCCAAAGCAATGAAACAATTTGGTGAAAGATGACTTTTGCCAGCAGAAGCTAAAGGATCAAGATTTCTTTTTTAAAGCAGTATGCTTGAGCACACAATTCTGCACAGGCAGAGAGGATTGTTTTGCCTAAAATCTAGAGAAAGAGCTGCTGTCCCCCCGGTTGCTGTAGAAAGGGAGCCAAGTGTTATGGTGCAGGTGGTCAGCTTCCTCTGCTCACATTCACTCATTGTGCCCCAGGAAGGCATGGAGTGTGAAATAATTCAATGCAACAATGCTTTTTGTATAGGCATAGCAGACTGTTTATTTTTGAAAGGTCAGCTAGGAAAGGCTGCCATTTAATTGTTGAGTAGTACATATGCAAATTATTTAACGGCATGACCTCCTGCAAGGGGTCTCAGTATCAGACGTGTTCCACTCACCAGCATAGCTAGAAAATGAAGTCGTTTTGCTAAGAATCTGTCCTTGTTCTGCCTCTTTGATAATCTCTCTTTCATACTTAGATTTGAAGCATTCAGAAATAAATGTTCAGTAGAGAAAAGATATGAAGGCCCCACCAGATAACCTGATCCTAGGTCCTAACCACAGCCGTTTTCTGGCTCATGATGCTGAATGAGTACCTCGGCCCTCATTTGTCCCCCTGGAGGACAGAGGTACACACAGAATCAATAGGATGCTAGGACTTTTGCTTCTGCTGCAAAACACTTTCGGAGACTTCATGCACTCTCTTGTCAGACAGACACACGTGAGACACTGAACAAAAATAAACAAAACACTGGTTTCCAAGCTGCTGGGTATCAGACAACGAAGAACTAGTGGCTCATGGGATATGGGAAGCAAACAAAGCAAGACCTATAATTATCAGGATGGCTCTGGATGAATATCAGAGGCCTACTGGTCATGAAGCATACTGGTGTACCAAGTATGTACCAACAGGCTCCTGAATGGAAAAGCAAGGACAAGGGTCAGAGTGTCTATGACAGAAGAGGTTCACCAGACAGCACTAAGAGTCTTACAGAAGAAAGCTCTGGAAGACAGCAACACATCCCTTGTTGACTTCACCACACACATGTAAAGGAAAGGATTGAGGCATGGAAGGACCCAGGAGATTGGTTGAATGTAACAGTATGGGTCATTCACACAGGGTCTGAAGAGCCTGAATCTATCAGGGAGGGTGGACAACTAAGTTAGCCACATGCAAAAGGTTTGAGTCCTCAGAAGAGTCTTGCCTAAGCAGGAAGGAAAAGTAGCCCTGAGGTCTACATGGCTTTGGCTTTCATTAACCAGTCCTAAAGGACACATGTGGAAGGGATTACTTCCCAATAACTGTCTCTCAGAGCAGAACATGAGAATATTTATTGGAATACAGAAATATTCATCACTTAGAAAAGGTAAAATTCATAATCCCTGGCATTAAAAAAATACAAGATATAAAAGAAGGCTAGCAAAATGTTTTTACCTATTCCTGTCTCTGGGTGTCTTTTGGAAGGTGGAGGACTGTGCAGAACCATGACAAGAAAAGAGTCAGTCCAAGCTCACCCTTAATGCATACAGACGGCAGGATTTGAAGGCAGGGTTTAAAACAGCTGTTGGAACTCTGCTGTATATGTTTATAAATTAAGTAGGTGTGTGTGTGTGTGTGTGAGAGAGAGAGAGAGAGGGAGAGAGAGAGAGAGAGAGAGAGAGAGAGAGAGAGAGAGAGAGAGAGGAGGAGGAAGGAAAGAAGGGATAGATGACAGAGTGAGAGGGAGGGAGAGAGAAGCAGATGGAAGGAAAGGGAGGGAGGGAGAGAGGGATAGAGGAGGGACGGAAGGAGAGAGGGAGGAAGGGTGAGGGAAAGAGACTCCCATATACCCCCAACACTGAAAAGAACATTCATTAGCTGCTGAGTTATAAACACAACCACCTCAAGCAGCCTGAAGGAGGGAGTCACCTTGGGAGTTCTACTGTAAGAAAAGGTTTCTTTGCTCTGCTCCATAGGCACAGAGATCTTAGTTTATACACTTGGCCATAGCAACCCCTCTGGTTCAGTTCACATGTGGTCCCTCTGAACTTTGACTTAAAATACCTTCCTACTAAACAAATGCTATGCTTCCCTGTTGCTGTTAGAAACGAACTGCCGTAGCACAGACACCGTCCCCTGCGCATGCGCACACTCACAGTCCTACTCCTGCACACCCAGGCTTTTCCTGACTGTTTGCAAAACTCCCTGACCTCCTTGCAGCCTTCACAGTAACAAAGCCAAAGTTTCTTTGACCATTTCCTCTCTGGTTTATGTAGCCCCGACTTTCAAAAGATTTTAAAGAATGGCTTAGCCACACCTAGGAAAACTGCATTTCTTTTCATGACTTGGCTAAAATCCAACACTTTAAAAATATCCATTTAAACGTGTATGTGCTCTTAAGTGTGAAATGTGTTAGCAAACTCATGTTGCTTTAGTTATAGACTTCTTTTCTATCCTTAAGGAAGAAAGAAAGGAGGGTGGGAAGGAGGGAGGGAGAGAAGGAGGGAGAAAGACAGACCCTATCATCTTTCCCTTTTCCCCTTCTTGTACATTGTACATGGTATTTGTTGCCTGTAGAGTCTCTCTCTAGCTCTCTGTCTCTGTCTCTCTGTCTCTGTCTCTCTCTCTCCCTCCCCCCCCATCACCATGCCTTCGCCACTATGTGGACTGTATTCCCTCAAACTGTGAACCCACATAAACCCTTGCTTCCTTAAGATGCTTCCTTTAAGTGTTTCATGGCAGAAGTGAGGAAAGTAATGAATGCATCTTCATCTTCTACTGCCCTTACTTGCCAGTATTCACTGTGCTGCAATCAGATGGATAACGTTCAGCTGTCATGGTGAACAAGCAAGAACATGTACCACCTGACTCTCTGTCTGGATTATTTCAGCCAACCTAATGTGCTCTAGCTCTACTCACATTGACAAAAATGGCAGGATTCCACTTTTCTTGTGTTTCTGTTAATATATATGTAATCATATATGATATATTTTATTATTACTAATATATAACATATCTTACAAATATATACACAAATATAGATATTACACACATAGGTGTGGTATGTATATATATATGATATATGTATGATATATATTATATGTACATATATATCACTTATATTTTCTTTACTATTCATTTGTTGGTAAGAATCAAGCTGACTCTGTATCTTAGCTATTGAGAACAGTGCTACAACTAAAAATAAGTATACAGGACTCTCTTTTGTTCGTTAATTAATTTTTCTCTGAATATACACCAGGAAGCTATATATACATAGCTTGGACATGGTGTAGATATATTTTTAATTTTGAGGCATCTCCATACTGTTTTCCACAGTGGCTATATAATTTACATTCCCACCAACTGTATGTAAAAAACTCCCTTTCCTCCGCATTCTACCAACATTTGCTATTTGTGGAGTTCTGCTAGTGTCCATTCTCACTCGGGTTTGATGCTATCGCCTCATCTTTTTGCTCTAGCTGTCCCTGGTCACCAGTGATTATTTCAGCCAACCTATTGTGCTTTGACTTCTCTACACAATCTTTAAATTAACAATTTACCTATTCTTTCGGGGCAAAGAGTAAATCTTAATTATCTGAGGAGAGTTCTTGGAGGTTTCCAATTTTCTCTCATCCTTTGGTACTTCGTCTGTATCCCTATATCCCACCTCTCTTTGTTGATTATCTTTTTTGTGTTTAGACTATTTTCTTATTAAGAACCAGTGTTGTTGTTGTTGTTGTTGTTTTCAACAACTCCCCCATACTACATACTTGAGTGAATTTCATTCAAGTTGATGCTTAGAAAAATCCCTCAGAGCAGATCAATGGCACCAGTCCAGGTCTAATTCAAGAAAAGTAAGTTGGGTGAAGACAATGGGGTGGGTGTACAGGTCTTTGACTCTTTGACTCCCTATTTATAATGTATGTCATGCTTCCTGCTTACTTCCCTCACAGCCAAAGGATTGTGTGCTTTCCTCTGAAGAGATGAGCGTGGCTCAAGGCACGTAGTAAATTCCCACTGATTACTTGATTGATTTTAAAGTCACCAGACTACTTCTGAGCCTCCAGTGTTCTCGCCATTGTTGGCTTTATTGCCAACAATGTGCATCCTCCTTCCTAACTCGTGGAGAGGCCCTTTCAGTCTTACACTGGGGATAAAATGTTCTGTGTTTAGTGAAAGAAAATGTAAATACAACTGCAAATCCATGTGCGCTCCCATCATTCCTGAGGATGTAAGCGATATGGTCCATGAATTGATGAACTCAACACTAAGTGTTTCACTTATGAAATACTCCCTTTGACTAAGAGAGAATTCAATTTCAAGAATCCTTGATCCCCTCCATGTTGTTTTCCTTTTCAATACATCGTGTCAGCTCATGACTGCCTGGGTACATTTTTGCTAGCACCAGAAGGAAAAATATGTTCACTGCAGCATTTGTCTTCATTTCTGAAGTGGAAACAGAAATGTTCAAAGGACACTGACAGTTCAAGTCCAGCATGAGGTGAGTTTCCTTACATAAAAATCATAAATATTGAAAAAAGAAAACAATGATGATTGGATTCCATGTTAAATTCCAGTGTACTACTACATGCCTTATGAGAGATGGGGGAGGGGAAGAAGGAGAAGGAGGGGGAGGGGAAGGAGGGGGAGGAGAAGGAGGAGGGGAAGGAGGAGGAGGGGAAGGAGGAGGGGGAGGAGGAGGAGGAGGGGAAGGAGGAGGAGGAGGGGAAGGAGGAGAAAAAGGAGAAGACAAAGAGAGAGAGAGAGAGAGAGAGAGAGAGAGAGAGAGAGAGAGAGAAACAAAAGATGATAACCATCATTTAGCAGCCAGTGAAATCGGTCCTGAGGAGAGGACAGAATTGATTGTTCACAGATTGAGATGGTCTGGAATGAAATGAACTGATGAAGGTTTACACAGTATGAGCCCAAGCACAGTCTCCTCCCATCACAGATCCCTTGAGCCCTAGGGGTGTTTGTTTTGCTTTTTGCTTTTGGTAAAGAAGCCACATGCATATTGCTGATGGTTTCGCTACAATAATGCAATCAGTGTTGAGAGCTATTCTAATCAATCCTACAGAGACATGTACGTTTATTTAAAATACCGTCACTGCCAAGTGAAGGGCAAGAGTTTTGGAGCCTGATGATTTTCTCAAACTTCTGAGCATTCCTTTTAATGAGTTTGCAAAATGAACCTCACTCTTGCTTGGCCTGAAAATCATTTAGAGGGAGGGGTCAGTTTGAAAGAATGTTCTGAAAGGCTTCAGAAACTTAATGAATCTGTTGCCCAAACCCTAATACATTTGGCAATTAGTTTTCCTTCTGAGCCTCAAAGAAGACATGGTGCCCATCCATGGAAGGAGTTGGGACACACTGGGCACAGACAACATCCTGGGCCATTCCCACTCCTCTGATCCGGACTCATGATTCGGCATGTTTGCTTCTGAGGACTCTAGCCAGATTCCAAGAGGATAGTATTCTCCACTGGCTCAACTCATCAGCCAATTGGCAGAAACCATCTAGGACCATTAACAAATAAATAAAGAGTATCATTATCTTTTGATTAATGTGAAAATAGTGAAAATAGAAACTGGGAGTCAATGACAGATCATAGACTTTGTAAGGCAGAGATTAAGAAATTGCTCCTGACACTCAGAAAGACCTGAAAATTGCAAGATACCAGTAGAATTAGTTTAAACTCATATGTCAGAGAAAAAGGGAACAGGATACAAAAGAAAGCATCAAAGTAATTTAAAAAACATCATAATATCTAGTACCTTGGAAGAAATATCATTTGCCACTGTATCACAGATCATTTAAAACATGCTAATAAGGAGTGGAGAAATAGCTCACAGGTTACCAGCACTGAATGCTCTTCCAGAGGATCTAGGTTTGATTTCCAGCACCCACATGGCAAGTCACGACCATTTATAACTCCTGCTCCAAGGGGATCTGATGCCTTCTTCTGGTGTCTATTGGCACTGCACGCACATGGTGCACTAAGACATACGGGCAAAACACCCACACAAATTATAAAAAAATAAAGAAAATTAAAAAGTATCAAAAATGCACTCAATAATATTGAGTGGGAGGAGAGTACAATTAAAAGCAGTTTTCCAATGTTCTTACTATTAAAAGGGAAAATTATATGGCCATTGAAAACTTGTTCTCGCTGGTCTATAGGGATGACAGAAAAGAGCCTTACCTTACCTGATTTTATTTGCCATCAATCTTCATATATTTCTTTCTCATGACATAAAAGTGCACATAATCTAGAGAATGTTTGAGTTGATAAACAGACTTGGCTTCTGGAACTAAGATCCATAGGGAACAGTGGCTTGACAGTCAAAATGGGCCTACTATCACAGAGCAGTTTCAACGTGATGTCTGGGACACAGACTCCTTCTCCTTTCGTTGTGGTCTAACAGAACTCTTCTGGTTCCTGCTGGCAAGGTATCTTTCCTGCCAGGCAGGATGTAACAAAGGCCCAGTCTCCATTCTTTAAGGTTGGGTTTCTTCTTATTCAGTACTTTCGTTCATGCTTATTTAATCGAAACTTGATGAAGGGACCACACTAAACTGAAAGGGAGCCTGGGAAATGAAGTCTTTTAACTTCAAGCTCTACAGTCAAGGTAAAATAAATGAGGTCAGTCTTACTTTAGGGCCCCGTTCTCATGTGGGTCTTGAGTGTGTTACCTGGATTTCAGGGCTTTTGTTGCTGAGGGATAAAACTGGTTTTCAGATATGAATTGGCATCCGTTGCTAATAATTCAGTAGCTTTCTGATTACTCTTATCATCACGAGGGACCCTTCATCAAATCATTAGTGCAGCCTTCTCAATTCCTCCCTATTGAACATCCTTGATTTTAGGCTAAAATGTAGCCTTTTTTTGCCTCTAGTACTAGTTGACAAGACACTCAAGTCTCACTGGTCAAAGCCCTTTAGTGACTGAACAGATGGATTTGCTGAGTGAGTGTGCATATAATGTTTGTTTGTGAAAGAGAAGAATGTGATGACTCACAGGGACAGTGAGAGAAGTTTTTGTCAGGACAGAGAGCATCACAGCAAAGAACACTGACCAGGCTTGGCCTCCACAAACTATGAATTCCAAGGGCAGAAGGAAGCAGGACAGTAGATTAAGGTTGGCCCCTCAGCATTCTTCAGTCTCATGGGTGTGCTTCCTGAATGCTGACCCTCAAGCTAAAAAAGTTACAATTTTGTAGTTTCAATAATTCTGCTAAACCTAAAAATGTTAAAAGAACCATGTTTAAAGTTTTAAACATTACAGAAAGTATGTAGAAAATATAGCAAACTCAAACTTAAGATTAAGGGGACACTATAAAAAGTTTTCTTTATCAAATTTTGATAAATAATAATTTTGGAGATAGAATTCTACCTCTGTGTATGTTTCCTCTTGATAATTTGATATACTCTTCCTTTGGATTTGAACACTTGATATATATATGAAATATTCATAAAGTATTTGGCTCATATTTGGCATTTTAAATTTCATGTAGGAATTATGAACTTTTGCCAACTTGAGTATTGTTTTTGAAATATATCGTTTTGATTCAATAGATTAAAATTTTGGGGGGGCCAGATAGATGCCTCAGCAGGTAAAGGCATTTGCCATACACATCTGACAACCTGAGTTCAGTTCCTAAAATCTACATAGGTAAAAGGAGAGAATCAGCACGTGTTGCCCTTTGACCTTCACTTTCATACCAGGCATTTGTCCTCTGCCACACACATTACACACAAACAACAATAATAAATAACTATCCTTTAAAATTTAAAGGTTTAAGTCTATATGCTAGTTTAGTATAAAAATAAGCCAACTGATTCTCCATTATTTTACTAAAGGGAAGATAAAGGGTTTCTACACTTGTGTTATTAAATGCATGACTGTGGGGGACGTCACTGTGTATTTATTTACCCATGTTTACCAGCTTCCTCTAAAGACATGGAGAAATGAAGACATCATCCTGAACAAATACACTCTCCCATTGGTTGCATGTTGCCAAATGACTTTATCAAATAGTTTAATTATTTCATTTCTACAGTCAAAATGTTAGATTGAAAGGATTTTCTATTATACATAATCTACAGCAAAAAGAAAAAAATCATATTCGAAAGTATTTAGACCACATAAACAACAAAAATACCATATATTATTAAAGCCAAATGTATCACTTTCCATTTTTGTTTCTCGGTCCAATTTATGTATACAATTATACAGATTCATGTTCTAAGAAGGAGCTACAGAGTTCTGTTGCACAGTATAATGTAAAGTGTGCGTGCATGTGTGTGTGTGTGTGTGTGTGTGTGTGTGTGTGTGTGCTCAATTGTGTCTATGAATTAGATACAGCATATACAAATAGGTGAGTGCATTCACAAACCCATAGCTATCTCTATGTAGCCATGTCTCTATACGAATTTAAACATGAGTTCATTCTGATACAGCCAACTAAAAGAAGTCACCACATGGACTATTGTACCGTCTTTCTTTGCCATCTGTAACTTTCAGTATAAAATGAGAAAGCTGGCTCCTGCTAACTGCTAACTGGGGAATAATTTTAATGGTGTCAGAACTGTTAAAGTGTACCTTCGCCAGGAAGGACTTAATCAACTAGGCTACAATGTAGCATTTAGTTTTCTTTTAGGCTTCCCACCTTAAGTCACTTTCAGAATTTTTTAGCAGTGATTATTTATCTACCACTCCCTTCTGCCTAACTGCTTTCAAACAGCCTTGCATTTGTGCCAGCAATGAAGACGAGTAATTGCTCTGGATGTCACCATTTCCTATTGATACTGCTTTTCTTGTAGCCACATTAGTTGGTATGCCTTGCTCTCCTGTTTGAGTTTATACTTTCTTGCTGAACATGACACTGTTTTTACATATGCTTTCGGTGTGCATTTTCTGGTGAGGAGTTTGCTCATATTTTTGATTTACTTTGAAATTTAGCTGTTTAATTTCTTACGGCTTCAAGTGTTCTCTGTATGCTTTAGAGATAATGCCTTACACAGATACTCAGTTTGCAAATATTTTCTTTCTATTCATACCTTGCCTCTACGTTCTCTTAACTGAGTCTTTCACAAGGCTGATGTAAGGAACACTTTTAATAAAGTTCTACTTATCAACTTCATCCTTCCACTGGTCACTCTCTTGAGTGCTGTAGCTAAAAGCTCATCACTAAATCCAAGTTCACAGACCTTTCTCTGCTTTTCTTCTAGATGCTTTCTAGTTTTCACTTTGTTTAGCTCTGTTCATGTTGACTAAACCCTTGCGAAGGGTGTGAAGTCTGTGCCTAGGATTTTTTGTATTGTTATGTTTTTTTGTTTTGCTTTCATTTTTTGAAGTGAGGTCTTCCTATATACCCCAGACTGGCTTCAACTTTGCAATCCTCTGCCTCTGCCTTCTGAGAATTGAGATTCCAGGCATAAGCCAGCATGCCTGGCTTCCAGGTTTGTATTTGTATATGCAGATGTCCACTTGCTGAGGTCAATCATTATCTGCTGCAAAGAATCTCTTCTTCCCACTGAGCTCTTTTGCTGCTTTCCCGTCCCATGGAGGCCTCAGTGTGGTCTTCTGATTCTGTTTTTTCACCAATGCCAGAGTCTTTAGCCATCACCTTCTAAAGCATTCAGTAGCTTGAGCTCTCCAAGTTTGCTCTTTTCCAGCAATCTCTTCCTTCCTTTGTGTCTTCACTCCATCCTCTTGCTCCATGCTCACACCTGCCAAAAAGCACAGATTCTTAACCCTTTCCTGATGTCCTTCTTTATGGAAAACCTGTGTGATGTGGTCTGGATGTTTGTGTCCCCTCAAATCTCTTTTTCTCTAAGGTTAAACCAGATCATCATGTTTATGCCTTTAGCCAATAGAGTTAGAGAGCTTCCTATTTCACTGGGTGCTTTCTGTCTTTCTTTTGTCTTTTTCAGTGATGCACTATCTTCTATGTGACCCTGATACAAGTCAGATACATGGGGCCTGCTGCTTTTTTAGTTTCTAGCAGGAAACCTGTGAATTAGGTGAGCTTGCTTTCTTTAAATGACTGACGATATCGATACAAATCAGGTGGCTGATTTGAAGGGATTTTTCTTAGATCCCTGTCACCAGCCCCAATAGACTGAAGTCACAGCCAGCAATATGAAGTATCATAAACACCTATGCCCAGCAAATGACGAATGAGGTTCTGGCCCATGGAGGTGTTTGCCTGCTGTCTGACACTTTTTTCTCGAAGCTCCAGGCTTATAGTGAGTGTTTATATTATATAATTCATGAAGACCTTCTGCTGAAGTGATGATACAGATAGCAGGGGTGGATAAAGGAGCAGCAAAGGCAAACCTTCTCAGACCCGAACACTCAGCATCCCTGCAAAACACTGAAAACATCAGTATGGATGGAGAATGGTGAGGAAGGGAGACTGATGGTGGAAAAGTCAGGAAGACAGCAAAGTGGCCAAGACTCTGACTTTCATTCTAAGGGAAGGACATTGAGCAGAGGTAGGCAGGCTTATTTCCTTCCTAATGAGGCCCACTCTCCCTGGTATGTTGAGAATAGATCAAGGAACACAAAATCAGCAAAGGAGCTAATAAAGAAGTTATTCCTGTTATTTTGACAAGTGAAAATGAGGCATACAAAAGAACAACAATGGATATGGGAAGAAATAGAGGATTCTACCCCTGGGTTAACTAGTTTATTCAGTTAATGTTCATTGAGTCTCTACTTCATTGACTGGTGGTAACCCAGAACTAAAATATTATGATGAGCATCATAAAATAAAATTTAAAAAATCCTATCCCCAACCCACTCAACCTTCTCTATGACTTGTGTCTTTTTTTTTTTTTTTTTTACACAAGAGAAAACTGTGGTTAGATGGTCAGCATAGGCATAAGCAAATAGATCAAATACCTTCAGAAGAGTAATACTATAAAACAAACCCACTAGTGTCCCACAAAAGCTGTCCAGAGAGGCAGTTGGAGGCTTCTTTAGATGGTGTACTGAGGGCAGTCTGCTCAGATGTCAATGTGATGTATTGATTTGGAGTGATGAGGAGATGGAAGCCAAAAGAAGATCTGCTAGATGATCGCCCACATAATGTCACGCATGTTCATGGAGAGAAATTGCCTTCTGTCTTGGCTTGTTCAACCAACAAAGTGGACAGACATATGGCCAAGTAGCATGGCTGGACCATACTTACCTGGAAAGCAGAAGTCAGACTAGGAAGGAAGACAATGCAAGGTCTTAAAGGCCATCCTACAGAAATGTGATTCTTTCTAACTACTGTAGAGAGCTCTGAAGAGTCTTAGTGTGGAAATGGTAGCGTTGACTAAATTGTCTTCAAGGTCTGTTCTGCTGAAGACACTGGCAGTGACCTCAGAATGGTGTTTGGAAATCCAAACGTAGAGTTCAGGAGCAAAGATTCCCTTTTTATTAAAGAGGGGAGAAATGTGGGTGGGGATGTTATAACATAGGCTACTCATGTTTAAAATTTTGAAAAATAAAAATTAAAAAAAAAAGATGCCCTTCCTAAGAGCGGTGAGGAGTCACTAGTATGAATGGTTTTGGAAGAGGAACTAGATGAGTGTGAGTGGACAGATGGGGCCTAGAATGCAGCCCCATTGTATTCTAGGGACCACTCATGTATCTATCTCCTGGCAGGGCTTATCTCTTGTCTCTCTTCTTTCCTCTGCACACTCCTACAAGATGGTTATCCCCACTATTCCACCGAGTCTGCCTATTCTTATCACCATTTCTTCTTTGGTGTACAATGTAAACCTGTTAAGAGAAGACCCAATAGGAGACAACAGTCTGGACAGAAATTGGTGCAGCACCAAAGCACAGGACTCTCTAGAGCAGAGGCCTAACGCACCGAGGAGTGAAATGGTGAAGTAACCAGCGGAGTTTACAGCACATTTGTGGGAAGAATCCTACAAGGCTTGCGTTTGACTTCTTACCTTCTACCTGTTCACCTATGTTTCTAGTCACCGTCTCTTCCTGTTAGTCCCCAAGACCAGTCTCTACTTCTGGCCCCTGTGACAAGTTGGGTCTCTCTAAAGCTGCAGAGGTCTGGCAACCTATATAATACTACGATCAGGGCTTCCAGGCACTATCATCTACTTGCTAGGCCAAACCTTTAATCTGTACTTCAAATATATGCACTTCCTCTCCCAGGATCTCTAGTCTGTGCAACTTGTAGAAATGAACACTGTGTCCAACCTCCCCTTCCAACATGGCAGTCACTAACTACCAACTCATCATCGTGTTGTAATGCTTCTCAATTCAAGAAGATAGGTGACAAAGCACTGAGCTGATAGTCCTAAGGTAATTTTCCTCCAAGAATTAGCAAACTCAAAAGGTTCCTAGACCCAGTAAAATATGAGGCTTATGATTGAACTGGTAGGACCCCAGGAAAGGCTTTCCCTCATGTAAGTAAGGCCATATGCTTGCTCATGGTTTGTTTGTTGTCAGAATTAATATAGTCAATGAAAGAAGCAGTGACTTGGGTCACCAAGAATGTATGAGAAAATCTTTTTCACATGGACTAAGAATGACTAGATCAGCAGACAGTGGGTATCTATATCCCATTTACCGCTTCTCTTCCCCATGCTTGGCAGAGTGTGATGCAAGTGTGCTCTGGAGTGAGTTCCATGAAGCTAAAATGCAGATGTCATGCTAATCTTGAGAAATAACTCCATGACCATTTTGAGTCTATAATTTTATACATTTATTGAGTTACATAGACTATTATTGATCTGAAGGTTATTTATAGGTTCAAATCATGTCCTAAGAATATCATAATAGATGGACTCTCACCTAGAAACAGATTCAGTACAGATATAATTATTTCATTTGAGGCCATACCCAAACAAGATGGACTTCAAATACAGTAAAATCTTGAAAAGGGGAAGATTGGTCTACACAGAGAAAGGTAAGTGGGAGACATGGCACAGCTGTTCCCCATAACCTTCAGAAGGGGCTCATATCATGGAAGGCTTGATCTTGAATTTCTGGAACAATTCATTATGTTATTCAAGCTATATAAAAACATGTGGCACTGTTGTTTGAGTAGCCCTAGAGGACTAATGCAAAACTTAAGCACATTCAAGTGACATTCTTCTCAATATTTTAATACTGTTGTCAGTTTCGCATTAATAAAAGTATGACCCAATTTGTCCATGCTTTGGAAGTATGCCAGCAGTAGCTCATGCCCCCTCACTCTATCCCAACCCCACAAAATCCTCACCAGATGAGAAAACAAGCAGAGGGCTGTGTGTGTGTGCCTACACATGCTCATTTTTGTTTAAGAAACCAAAGGAGTGCACTTGGTGCACAAAGAGGCGGAGGAAAGAAAATCACATAGAAAACAAACATTCGCTCTTGCCACTGTAATGCCTCACGACATCACTACAGTATCAGACACGAAAATTAAGCAGCAATTATGCGGTTCAGTCTAATGCTGTCTACTCAGCTGCTAGTGATAGACACGGAGACAGAGCTGTGTTCTGTGTAATTGGCTGGGGGTGTGCAGCATGCATTTAAAAACCATGTCAGGACATTTTTGCATATCAGAAAACAATCTCATTAACACATTTCATGAGACACTTGTGTAGTCATTGAATTTAAATTATCCCCAAGGCCTTGAACAAGGCACACAGCGCAAACCACACAGTAATAGAAGTGATAAATAACCTTTATATGGCCATAGGTGGTGTCCATCTCACCTCTTCATCTTTATTGATATTGCATCATCGCTTTATTTAAGTAATTACTTTTCTGTAATGTGAGTAAAATGTGTTTGTGAAATTATGGGTCACACACAGCAAGCATTCAGCTGACACAGTGGAATCTAGTAACAAAGGTTATGGGATGAGACAAAGAGGAAAGAAAAACACTAATTTTTTTTCTTAGCTGTTTTGAAACGTTTATAAAATCCAAATGGCAGAGCAGCTCAAACAAGAGCCACTCTTCTCCAAACTTGACCTGGTTGTTTGACTTTAAGAAACAGTTGATCAAAACAGTTCCTTTCTTCATCTTACTAATTTGACTTGCCCCACCCTCATCCCACCAGGATGTAGTGCAAGACACCTGAGCAATCAGACAGCTCAGAGGCATGGCTCACCAGGTAGACCCTAGCCAATCTTGTTTCCAAAACCAGTTGGTTGAAAAACACTGAATGATAAATAACAGAGCTCTTGCTCATCACCCAACAGTTTAGGAATATAACTTTCATTTTATTAGCCAGACCTGCAGGTAACATGACTTCTGTAATGATGGGTGAGGAATGTGATGGGTGAGGCTCACCCAAGATTTGATTGGCAGAGCAGCTTCAGTATTTCTGAGCAGTTCTTAGAAGTGTTTATGGAACACACTGTTTCACACCGTGCCTTGAAGCACGCTGTGTGCAGCCAGCCAGCCCCAGTCCTTGGTGGGGCTGTTTGAGCTATGAGAAGCTTCTGTTTTCCCAAGAAGGGCCAGTTTTTGTCTTATCCATGTCTCTTTACTGCTGAAGAGGCATCAGAGAAGACATACTTAGAATGAGATTTGAAGTGCTTAGGGCTCTAAATTGAGAATGGTTTCCTAATAGAACAGCCTCATTTGGAGACTTTTAAATCACAAGATAGAGCTCCATCCATTTTAGAATACCCAAATCAGTGTACCTTAAAAGGTGTTAAAAAAACATGAAAGATCACAATGTCCCCACATGTCTCAGAACTCAGGATTCCAATGTTCTATTAAGAAATCCCTGCTGCTCTTTGGGGAAACTTTTTTCCCAGCCTTTAACCAATGGAGAGTTCACAGCTCACTTGTGGGCAGTCTTCCTTTAGTTGTTTTCATCGTCAATCTTCTTTAGTGTTCTCTTCCTTCTGTGTTTGGCATTCCAAAACTGGTTCTACAAGATGCATTCAGATAGATATCAAGTGAGCAGAGGATGAAAGTTTTCTTAACTGTAGCTTTGCACCAAAGTGGTCCCAAAATTGAAGAAAGAAGTTCATGACTGCCCCAAATCCCTCCGAAAGACAATGTCAAGGATCTAAATGTGAAGAAGGCAGTTGGGAGAGGTGAACCACAAACGAGGGCCTTCCTTGTCAATCTAACTCTACCGACCCCAGACACTGCCGTTCTGAAGGCTGCTCACATCCTTGAAAATTCGCCCATCGGGGGAAACAAATTTCATCAGTGTATCATATCACCTTTCCCCTGACCCAAAGTCTGCAGAAGATAGAAAACAACACACAAACATAATGACTGTGTATGCTAAGTCTGACAAACAGCAGACCAAATAGACTGTGAAGACACTCTGCGAAGTTAACATTGCCAAAGCAAGCAACCTATTCATACCTGTTGGAGAACAAAAGGCAAATGTTCAACTTGCTCCAGATTATGATTCTTTAGGTATTGTCAATCAAATTGGAGTCATCTAAGCTACCAGGTGGCTAATTCTAAATATAATTTTAAGCCACAGAAGAAAGGAAAATAAGATAAAACATGCTTCCAAAAATATTTTAATACTTATCCTCAGTCTTCATTTGCTCACATGGAAAGAAAGATCCAGAAAGCCACCATCTGCTGTGCTTATATTGGGTTGTTGGACTTATATGTTGAAGACAGATTTTTTTTTTTGCTCAGACATAACCAGAAATAATGAAAAGAATGGAAATGTGTATTTACACGGGGCACCACTTTCCAAGACAGACATATTAATGGATAAGGAAATCTAGCTTAGTATAGAGGTAAAGCTATGTTGACCACAGGTTCAATTTCAGATTGGGAGACAACTGATGAGCCAAAATTAGGCTTCAAAAATCCCAGAACTGTCCTGATGTCAATTAAATTCCTGATTTATTTGTGGCAACTATTGGTTTTGCTGGACTAGAAGTGGATGAATGATATTTCTTCAGCCATGTTTCTCTTTTCTATTTCTTTCTTTTTTCTTTTTGTATATCTGTAAGTTGAATTAGGGCAAATGGTTCTAAACAACTGAAGAAAATTCAGATATCTTGTGCTTGTTTAGGTTTTTAACTACCTGATCATCTACTGGGAAAGACTGAATAATAAGAATTTAGAGATAAATCTTTTTCACCTCATCTGTTATTTGAAAATTCTATTTTAAGTGTCATTCCTATTCAGTTCTTTTGTGAGCTCTTCCCTGGCACACACACATACAGAGGGCATACTATGTACCAGCTGTTATTATTGGCTCACAGTTGCAGCTGTAAAGCATGTGACAGATGAACTTAGCTTCATAGAGTTCTCTTAGTGAGGGAAAAAAATGGTATCAAATAAGCCAATACGAGCATGCTGCGGTGTGTCTGATGGTGAAAGTGTTCAGTCAAAAGATTAAGCAGAAATATTTCTTGAGGGGTATTGATGAAGGGTAGTTAAATGCCACAAAGTAGGCAGGTAAGAAATGCTTGGGAAATCATTACTGAGAAAAAAATCTAGAGAAGCAGAGCTAAATGTGGATATTTGCAGGGAAGTATTCCAAGCAGAAGAAATCAGAATAGCAAATTAAAACGTCTGAGCTTGTACCAGACAGTGTATACCAAGACCAATCACCTCCCTTCTCTCATGAAAAAAAAATGTCACTTAAGATAAAATACGTCCCGGACTAATGCTGTGGTGTGTTTGGCTGAGGGGGTAAATGACTATAGTTAATAGTATGCATTGCATCATCTTACTTAGTTTCTTCTTTGTTTTTTATTATATACATAATCTAGATGTTTACAAAGTGAGATATAAAGCCCCCCTCTTCATTCTTTCCTAGTTTTATGTCTCATTCACAAGATGACATCTACATCCAAGACTAAAGCTCTTCTAATAGCCTGATACACATTCACCATGAGCCCTTCTCAATGTATTCACACATACGTGACTATGAGCATGCCACTTGTTCATGAATATGATAATACTCTACATTTTCTTCAATGACTTGCTCTTCTTACTTGACAGAGTTGGATATATTTCTGTACAAACAGAGAAAGATCTATTCCATTATTCAAGAGAAGTGTTCTATTTCATGGTAAAGATATTCCATCAATTATTTATACTCTGCATTGATGGGCTTATAAAATTCATAAAAGTTTATATCCTATTCAACTCATGATGAACATATGTAAGTGATTGACATATATTCATATTTTTGAGTAGAACTATATGTGATTTCTCTTTTATAACAACTTTGTTGAAATATAATTTATGCAATGTACAATATGCCTCGAATATAGACTGTAGTAACTTTAGAATACTTAGAATTGTGTGAAATCATTGCCACAAGAAATTTGAGGAAAAATTTTAATTAAAATGTTTCTTCATACAATATATTCTTTTCCCTCCTCCAGCCACTCCCAGATCTTTCTCAGTTCCCTATCCATTCAACTTCATGTTTTGCCTCTTTCTCTCAAGAACAAACAAACAAACAAACAAACAGTAAGACAAAAATACCAGCACAAAAAGCACACAAGAGAGGGAACCCATTTTGTGTTGACCAACTACTCCTGGGCATGGGGCCTGACCTGAAGTATCATATTTACTCAATGACATTCAATTGGAGATTGCTTCAAGTTTTTCTCCCTCTATGATGATGTTGGCTATGGGTTTCTCTGATATAGCTTTTCTTGTGTTGAGATGTTCCTCTAGCACTGCATTGCTAGTACTTTCATTATGAAGGTATATAGGTTTTGTCAAAGGCCTTTTCTGCATCTATTAAGATGATGACATGATTTTTGTTTTTAAGTACATTCATGTGATTTATTACATTTATTGACTTGTATATGTTGAGCCATCCCTGCCAATTTGGTCATGGTGAGGTGTGTATATATACATATACATATACATATACATATACATATACATATACACACACACATACATATATACATACACACATACATATATATATACACATATATATCTGTATTCTGTTTGCAAGTATTTTAGTGAGCATTTTTTGAAGAATATTGCCTTCTTATTGTGTATTTAACCTGGTTTGTGTATTAGAGCAATCTTGGATTCATAGAATGAGTTGGGGAGCATTTTATTTGTTTGTTTCTATGTTTTTGAATGATTTAAGAAAATTAGCTGTAGATTTTTTTTAAAGGTTTGGTAGAATTCTGTCGTGACTTCATCTGGTCTTGTTTTTGTTTCTTTGTTGTGCTGTTGTTGTTGTTGTTGTTTAGAAAATGGAAGGCACTTTAATACTATTTCAATCTCTTCACATGTTGTGGGTTTATTTAGACTATTGACTTCTACTTGGTTTTATTTTGGTGGTTTGGCTGAGTCTAGAAATTCATCCATTTCATTTAGGTTTTCTGGCTTAATGAAGTACAGATTTTTAAAAATGCTCCCTTATAATATTCTGAGTTTCCTTGGTATCTGTTATAATGTTTCCTTGAACATTTCTGCTTGTGTTAACTTGGGTCTTCTCTATCTATTGGTTGGTTGGATCAAGGGTCTGTCAATCTTGTTTATCTTCTCAAAGAACCAGCTCCTCCTTTCATTGACCCTTTGTGGTGTCTTCTTTATTTCTGTTTAACTGCTTTGAATTTGGTTATTTCTTGCCACTGACAGGATTTGGATTTGCTTCATTCTTGTTTTTCCTAATTTTTGAGATGCTTCATTAAGTCATTAATTTGTGTGCTTTCTGATTTTTTAATGTAGGCCTTTAGAGCTATAAATTTCTCTCATAGTACTGCTTTCAAAGTGACCCAAAGGTTTTGCCATGTTGTGTTTTATTTCCATTTAGTTCCAGGAAACATTTTTATTTCTTTCTTGTTTCACTTTTAACCCATTTATCACTCAGTAATGAGTTGTTTAATATCTACAAGTTCATGTATTTCGTAGATACTTGTTTACTGTCAGTTTTAAATTTTATTACAATGTGGTCAGAATAGAAGGAGTGATTTCAAACTTTTAAATTGTAAATTTTGTTTTTCTGTTCTAGGATACAATCTATTTTAGAAAATTTTCCATGTGCTGTTGAATAGAATGTATATCCTCTGATATTTGGGAAAAATATCTGTTAATTCCATTTGATGAATGATGCCAATTAATTATGATAGTCTCTGTTTATTTATTTACTTTTGTCCAGATTACCTATCTGGAGATAGAGGGTTTTGAAATCAAAATTAATTTATTGGCGTTAATCTGTGTCTTTAAATCCAGTAGTGTGTGTGTGTGTGTGTATGTGTGTGTGTGTGTGTGTGTGTGTGTGTGTGTGTGTGTATGTATATATATAAAATGAAATCAGGCATCCCATATATGTTTAACATAGTGATGTCTACTTGGTTAATTTTCTCATTGATTAGAACAAAATGTCCCTCTGTATCTCTTCTGATTAGTTTTGGCTTGAAGTCAATTTTGTTAGATATTAGGATTGTGACCCTTGATTGGTTTCTTGTTTGATTTAATTGGAGTACTTCTATCTTAAGTCAGTGCCTATCTTTAAAGCTAAGATGTGTTTCTTGTAGGCAACAGAAAAGTGGATTTTGTTTCTTGATCCATCTAGTCAGCCTGTGTCCTTTGACTGGGGAATTGAGACCATTGCTATTTAAAGTTATTATTGAAATATGTTATTGTGGATATTGAATTGCTGATTTTGCATGGTACTGTGTTCTCAGTGGTACTTTGTGTTTTAATAATTATGGCTTTGTGTTTCTTTCACAGTTTGTGCTAAGCTCATGACTCTCTTCAGCCCAAAACAGTATTTCCGGTATTTAGGTTTGATTTGTTGGGTATTTTTAGGCTGTTTACATTGTGGAAAGTTTTCTTTCTCTTTCAATTATGGAAAATGGTCTTGCTAGGTGTATTAGTCTCAGTCAACCATCATAGTCTTTTAGGACTTGAAACACATTGCTCCAGGCTCTTCTTGCTTTCAAAGTTTTCATTGAGAAATCAGCTATAATTTTGATGGGTTTTTTTTTTTTTGAGATAAAAATTTTTAGTTTTCAATACATTTTCTTTGTTATACATATTTAGTGTTTTAGGTATGATATGCCATAGTGATTCTCTTCTTTGATCATGTCTATTTGGTGTCCTGTGTGCTGCTTGTACTTACATGCCTGTCTTCCTTAAGTTTTCTTAAGGAAGCTTTCTTCTATACTCTTATTGAAGCACCCATATACGCCAGTGACTGGACTTGACATTCTTCTCTTTCAGCTGTGACTGTAATTAGAAGGTTTAGTTTTTCTCATGATGTCTGGCATTTCCTCCATTTTTTTCCTTTTATATTCTTTATTTGGTCTAGATTCTCTATTTAACTTTTGAGTCCTTATCTCTATTTTCTGCTCAATTCATTGTACTTACATGGCTTTCTTTTGAGTTTCTTATTGGAGTTATTGGGTTTTTCAAGTCTCTTTTCATTTCAGTTTGAGTTCTTTTCAATGTCTGTTGTTGAGTAGAATCCGTGGTAAGGACAATCACTGGATGTGAACCCTAGGCCTAGGGTTGGGAAGGGAGTACAGACAGGAAGGGTCAGTGAGCCTTACTGAGTTAGACCCTGGAAAATGTATGATACGTCTGTTTGTGTACCAGTTCCATGGTGGTTTTGCTACTATAGCTCTGTAATATAAATTGAAACTTAGAATACTCATATATCAAGCATGTCTTTAATGATTAAGAATTGTCTTACCATTCTGGGTTCTTGTTTATACATAAAGTAGAATACTGTTTTCCAAATTTTGAAAGGAATTGTGTTGAAGCTTTCATGGAGATTGAACTGAATCTGTAGATTGCATTTGGTAAGAAAGCCATTTTTACTATGTTAATCCTACTGATAATCCATGAACATGGAAGATCTTTCCATCTTCAAAAGTCTTCCTTAAGGACTTAAAGTTCGTATCATACAAACTTTCACTTGCTTGGTCAGAGTTATCACAAGTGTGTGTGTGTGTTTGTGTGTGTGTGTGTGTGTGTGTGTGTGTGTGTGTGTGTATTCTGTATTGGTTTGGGTTTTTTGTTTGTTTGTTTTTAGGCTATCGTGAAAGGTTTTATTTCCTTGATTTCTTTCTCAGTATGTTTGTAATTTGTGTGTAGGAAGTCTACTGATTTTTGTGTGTTAATTTTTTATCCTACTACTTTGCTGAAGCATCTGTAGATTTTTCCTGTTAAGTTTTTAGGGCCCTTTGTTTATATAATCATTTTATTTGCAAATAAGGATACTTTGACTTCTTTTCATGTTTGTGTCCTCTTAATTTCTGTCAGTTGTCTTATTGCTCTAGCTAAGACTTCAAGCACTCTGTTGAATACATATGGACATAGTGGCCAGCCTTGTCCCTGACTTTTGTGAAAATGCTTTGAGTTTCTTTCCATTTAGCATAATGTTGTCTGTGCGTTGATGTGAATTGCCTTTATTATTTTGAAGTATATCCTCCTATCTCTAGTATCAACCTGGGCTTTTATTATGAAGCAATTTTTTATTTTGTCAAAGGCTTTTATTCATCTAATTAGATTATCATTTGGTCTTTGTCATTAGTCTATGTAGTGGATTACATTTATTGATTTATGTACGTTAAAATATTTTGTGACTCTATAATGCAGCCAACTTGACGATGGCAGATAATCCTATTGATGTGTTCTTGAGTTTGGTTTGCAAATATTTTAGTCAAAATTTCACATCTATGTTCATAAAGGATGTTGGTCTATAAATTTCTTTTTCCTCTCCTTTTTTGTTGGGTCTTTGTGTAATTTTGTCATAAGGGTAATAGTGGCTTTATAAAAAATAATTAGAAAATGTTCCTTCTGCTTCTGTTTTGTGGAGTAATTTAAAAATATTGCCATTAGTTCTTTTTTGAATGTCTAGTAGAATTTTGTACTTAATCCATCTGGACCTCAGCATTGTTTGTTTGCTTTTTTGGGAAAGTTTAAATTACTGCTTCTATTTCACTAAAGTTATAAGTCCATTTAAATTGTTTGTTTCAACTTATCTTAACTTTGGTATGTCATATATATCAAGAAATATATATTCTTTCTTTTTATGTTTTCCAGTTCATTGGAATATAGATTTTTAAAGTCTTTAAGTTTTCTGAATTTCTTCAGTGCTGTTTTAATGTTTCCTTTTCATATTCATTTAGATTTTTGGTTTCTTATTTAATTTACCTAAAGTTTTGTCAATTTTGTCAATGTTTTCAAAGAATCAAGTATTAATTTCATTAATTTTTTGCATTGCTTTTTGTTTATTTAATTCCATTCCATTAATTTTGGCCTTCAGTTTGACTATTTCTTTTACTTTCTCTATTAGGGTATTTTTTTTTCTTGTTTTTTTTTCCCTAGAGTTTCTAACTGTACCAATAGTTATTAATATAAAATCTCTTTTAAATATAGTCCATTAGCATTATGAACTTGCCTCTTAGAATTGCCTTCATGTGTGCTATTGTTTTGTGTATGATGTGTTTTTATTTTCATTCAATTCTAAAAAGTTTTTCATTTCCTTCTTGATTTCTGTCTTGATCCATTTTACAATCATCATTGAGTTGTTTGGCTTACATTAGTTTGTATAGCTTCTGCTATTTCTATGTTGTTGATACCCAACTTTTATTCATGATAGCCAGATGGGATGCAGGGTGGTTTTTGTTTTGTTTTATTTTGTTCTTTCTTTTTTCAAGTCATCTATACCTGTTGAAACTTGATTTGTGTCCTAATATGTAGTAAATTTTGAAGAAAATCCCATGAGCTTCTGAAAAGAAAATATATTTTTTATGTTTGGGTGAAATGTTCTGTTAAGTCTATTTGATTTATGACATTATTTAACTCATCACTTCTCTGTTTAGGGTTTGTTTGGATGACCTTTATATTAGTGACAGTGACATATTGAAATTACTACTATCTTTGTGTGAAGTCAATATGTAATTTTAGTGTAGTAATGTTTCTTTCAAAACATTGCTGCCCCTGTGTTTGGTAAATAAATGGATTTGTAATGACTTCTTGGTGAATTTTTTTCTTTAATGGCTCTGAAGTGTCTTTTCCTGTATCTTTTGATTTGTTTTGTTTGAACCTTAGTTTGACAGATATTAAAATAGCTATACTTTTTTCTATCTTTTTACCCTAAGATGATGTCTGTTCTTGATGGTGAAGTGTGTTCCTTGGATCCAACAGAAAGATGAATCCTGTTTTTTGCTTTTTGGTTTTTTTATCTGTGGAGATTAGGATGAGAATGGCTCCTATCAGCTCATTTGTTTCAATACTTGGTCTCCAGTTAGAAGAACTATTTGGAAGAATTGGAAGGTGTGACCTTGTTGAATCTTCAAAAGTCCCTATCAAACCCAGTCAGTAAGTCCATCTCTCTGTCTTTCAGTCTCTCTGTCTTTCTGTCTCTGTCTGTCTGTCTCTCTGTCTGTCTCTCTGTATCTCTGTCTGTCTGTCTCTCTCTCTGTCTGTCTTTCTCTCTGTGTCTTTCTCTTTCTGCCTGTACTTGCAGGTCATGCGAGCTCTGACCTACATCTCCAGCCCCATACCTGCCTGCTTGCTGCCTTGTTCCCATCCTGATGATACTGAACTAACCCTCTAAAACTGTAAGCAAGTTTCAAATGTAATGTTTCCTTTTATAAGTTGCCTTGCTCATGATGTCTCTACATAGCAATAGAACAGTAATTAAGACATAATCCAATCTGTTAGTCTGTGTCTTTTTGGGGGACGGTGATTAAGACCATTAAGATTGAGCATTTTTAATGAGTAATTTTTATTAAATTTTATTATTTTGTTGATCCTTATAACTTTTAAACTGTTAAACTACTCTTCAAACTGAAGTTCACCTCCTAGTTACTTATGTAAAGATAGCTTGGTAGACAGAATTTGCTTAATTTTTTTTTTATTATGAAATAGTTTTCTTTCTCTGTTAATTGGGGTTGCTAGTTTGGTTGGGTGTACTAGTTTGACCAGGCACCTGGGATCACTCAGTTTGTAGATCACAGGTTTATGTCCTTCTGGATTTCCAGCTCTCCACTGAAAAGTCAGAAGCCTGCCTTTATATGACTTAGTCTTCTGCATTGCCGCTTCTATTATCCTTTCTTTGTTCTGTATACCTAGTGTTTTGATTATTATGTATCTGGAGCATTTCTGGTCCTATCTATTTGTTGTTTTGCATGTCTCTTATATGTTGATAGCATTTTTTCTTTTAGATAAGGAATTTTTTCTCTGATTTTGATAAACATATTTTCTGTGCCTTTGACCCAGGTTCCTTCTCCTTCTCTGTATTTATTATTCACAGAACTGGTCTTTTCAGAGTATTCCAGATTTACTGAAGGTTTTGTGCCTGGAGTTTTTTTTTTTAGATTTAAATTTTTCTTCGATTGAGCTATCTACTTCTTCTACCTTGTCTCTAAGACTTGAAATTCTTTCTTCCATGTCTGTTAATCTGCAAGCAAGGCTTATATCTCAGGTTTATGTTTGAAATTCGAGTTTTTAATTTCCAATTTTTTCTTCAGTCTAGGTTTTCTTTAGTAGTTCCATTTTGTTGTTGTTGAATTCTATGTTCATGTTTTAAATTGTTTACATTATTATATTCAACTGTTGCTGTTTTCATGGTCTTCATTAAGGCATTTACTCATATCTTCTCTAAGGTCCTCCAATATATTCATAATTGTTTTTTGAAGTACATATCTTGTGCTTCGGATAAATTGCATTTCTCAGGTCATAACACAGTAGGTTTGTTAGCTTCTGGAGGAAGTATATTATGTTGATTGTTTATGCTTATGCTTTTGAGCTGGGATCTAGACATCTGCAGTTATGATCTTTGAAGTGTTTCTTTTTTTTTTTGTACTCAGCAAATTTATTCATATTTTTGTGTATAGTTAAGTGCACATACTCATCCAGGAAAAAAATCAGCTGGAAAGATTTTAGAAGGGACACAGAGAAGACTAAGGGGAAAACTGATCTAACATATTTTAATTAAAGTGTGTAATTAACAATAAATAAATAATTGAATGTATAATTGAAAATAAAGTGTTTCTTGGGATAATTATCTGTCCTGTTGTTGTAGGGAAGGTATTCCTTTTTTTTTTTTTTTTTTTTGGTTGCTTTTATCAACTCTGGATCTTAGCCAAATGTGTGGCTGTGGGATCCCTGATTCCAGCCAAGCATGGTAGCTTTGGGTTCCCATTGAAAGCCAGCTGGGATTCATGAAGCAATGAAGATAGGCTCGAAGAAAAGGCTGAAAGAGGAAGTGGAGAGTCACTATGGAGACCCTGGACTCTGGTCTGCACCAAGGGGTCATGTCTCAAGGGAATGGAGGTGGGCTGGGAGGAGGGCCTCAAAGGAGCAGGCAAATGAAGGTTTAAATACTAGTCTGGAGGCACTGGGATGAAAGACAAAGAGAGGCATAAAAGCTGCCTGCGTAAGTTCTAGCCTAGTGTTGTGGTTATGGATCTCAGAGAGATGTTTTCATAATTTGAGATGATTTTAATGTTTAAATTATTTTATATTTTATAATATTTTGGTAAATATCATCAAAGAATCCTCCTAAGCTATTGCATGTTTTTCCATTACATTAAATAACATTATTTATTTTATATATAAATATATAATATATAAATATAATTATATTAATTATATTACATTAAAATCTTGAAAGATTTGTATAAAACAAGGTATCTTTCATAATTTGCTTTCTAAACATGCTTGGCAAACTCTCAAAATTAGTTAAAATTATGTTATTTTGTGAAAATTATAAAATAATAATTAGTGCCCTTTATTTAATGCCGTGTACATATGCTATATATTTATGCTATATATTTAAAACATAACAGGTATAATCATCACTATATTATAATATAGATGTTGTTTTTTTCTCTTTGCAAGGAAAAAGTAAGAATCAGATCATTTAATATTTATTGAACATTTTATGGAAAATAGCAGATTAGGATTACCAAACCCCTCCTATCAGCATGCACTGTTGCTAAGTCTAAGGGAAACTGGTCTGAATCCAAATTTCCTTCATCTTTTCTTCCTCTAGAAATTGCCTTAGGACTCAGGAAAGTCAGGTTTAGACTATTCATAACTGCTATAAACTTTTACATTCTACTCTGTCCATCTCACTCTGATCCTGTTCCTAGTCCAGACACCATCTCATAATTAGACAAAACACATATTGACTCAACACATATTAACTCATCCCCAAGTGAAGTTACTGATAGGTTGGAGGCTTCCAGAGCCTACCACACTGGATGCAAATGCATAGAAGCACTCAATTCCTGACCAGTTACTAATTTTCTGTTGACTTGGCAGGTACAGCCCAAGCATGGTTCTAATTGTGTCTCCCTTGTTCTCTCCAAGATTCCATTAGATTATGTCAAAGAAAAATAAAGTCATAATGAGAGTAGTATGTGCAAAACTGGTCGCCAGAATGAGGATAAACCATTGCCACATTTAAAAAATTCTCTGGAGACTATGGCTTTTTTCAAAAAATAAAAAAATACAGACATTGTAATTGTCTTATTAGGTAATATTTAAATGGTGTAAATAAAATATAAAACACATGGAATAGCCAGGTTGTGAACTCCATGAATGTAGTCACTGCCACAGGATCTGTCTTCTCTCTCCCATGTATGGTGCAAGAAACCCAAGAGGTATTTTCCAGTTGGATTAGTGAAACATGAAATGAGTTCTGAAAATTGCATCTTTACTATATTATTACTAAATTTGAGCCCCATTAAATACCTCCTAAAACAGTAGTTCTCAACCTTCCTAATGCTGCAACTGTTTAATTCATTTTTTCATGTTGTGGTGACCCTCAATCATAAAATGATTTCCATTGGTAATTTATAGCCGTAAAATTTATATTTTCTACTGTTAATGAGAATATTTGTGTTTTCTGATAGTTTTAGGTGACTACTGTGAAAGGGTCATTCAAATCCAAAGGAGGTCATGACCCATAGGTTGAAAACCATTCTCCTAAAGGATCTGTTTCTACTTTCAAATATTAATTATATCACATTCTGTTAGGCATCACATATGGAACCAGGCCTGCCAAAATCTCCTTGGCAGGCACAAGACCTGAATTTGTGGATCTGTCAATAAACAAATACGCAAAGTTAGATATCACTGGGTTAAATTGTAGCTTGTGGCTCAGTAGCAAATATGTAGGGCAAGGACAACATGTAGCATCTAACCAGTGCTCCAGGCCTAGCCCTGGGAGAAGAAAGGTTATCTTGTACTGATGTATTCTCATTTTTTTTTTTTTTTTTTTTTTTTTTGGTTTTTCAAGACAGGGTTTCTCTGTATAGCCCTGGCTGTCCTGGAACTCACTCTGTAGACCAGGCTGGCCTCGAACTCAGAAATCCGCCTGTCTCTGCCTCCCAAGTGCTGGGATTAAAGACGTGCGCCACCACTGCCTGGCTTGATGTATTCTCTTAATTCTTGATAATTCTTAATTCTTAAGTCAATGTTCAATTGCTGTGAAGAGATACCATGATGCTGGCAATCCTTATAAAAGAAAAGCATTTCATTGGTGCTTTCTCACAGTTTCAGAGGTTTAGTCCATTGTCGTGGTAGATAACATGGTGGCACACCAGCAGACATGGTGCTGGAGAAGTAGCCCAGAGTTCTACATTTAGATCTTGAAGCAGCAGAAACAGACCAACACTGGGCCTGGACTGAGCTCCTAAAACCTTAAACCCCACTTCCAATGACACACATCCTCCCACAAGGCCACAGCACTTACTTCAACAAGGCCACACCTCCCTGGTGTCACACTCCCCGACTAAGCGTTCAAATCTCTGTACCTATGGGAGCCATTCTTATTCAAACCACAAATGAATTTTAAATTTTAAAATATAAAAATTGTTATAGCTTTAGCTGAGTCAGGAGCTTTCTGGCCACCCGTGGCATCCATTCTTTCCCCCTCACTGGTGCCTGACCCCTATAGGTCTCTGAATATGTGGTCCCATGTAAAAACCTTCATCCCTACTTGCAATCATATTTTTAGCCACAGTCTGTAGTATATAAAAGCTATGGATGAGCTATTTCAGTGGCATCTAGAATATTCAACTTTCAAGCTCCAAAGTGGGATCTGCCTGAGTCTCTCAGGGGATTGAGGTTAGGACATTGGCACAGAGCTTACAACATAGTACAGACACTTATTGGGGGATTGTGAACATGGAAAATCCAGTGTCTTGAGGAGACCAAAGTGGCCCATTTCTACTGCATCTGGAATATGTTTCCATACTTCTACTATTTCATGAGTTTAATAAAGCTGGCTTAATGTTTAGGCATCACTGAACATACACTAACTACCCTGAATTAACAGAAAAGGAAATATTACTTGGAAGGTCTGGTCTCTGGGCAGTTTTAGACAGAATTACTTAATAAACCTTGTGGGAAAAATTACAGTAGGTTACAAGAGTGAGGGAAACCACCATAATTAGGAAACAGTGTATGTTCCTTAAGAACAGACTTCACTAATGAAAGACACTTGATTCCATGGGAAATAATTGCAACACATTTCCATGTTGAAATAGGTGAAGTTCCCTGATGCATGGAATTTTAGACAGAGCTGTTTTAGCATGCTGCCTTTTCCTTTGTGGGTGTTCCGCAGCCAGAATAACAGTTTTTCTACAGTTCTTGCAACACCACTTGGTTGGAACTCAGAATTGTGGAAATGAACTTAGAATTCTTCCAAGGAAGGATCTTAGAGACAATCTTACTTATAAGATGATAAATAGCTTAGGACAAAACTTGGTTTCGGAGGACCAAGAGTTGGATGGGGAAAACATCATGTTATGTTTTGTTGTATATATGTACACATATATACTATCAATCTGGTAAATCTGTACGTATTTCAGAGCTTTATGTTCAGATATAATCACGAAAAATACACTTATTTCTCAGATCTAGCTAGCTATCTGCCCACCCTGCTCAGAGGTTTGCCTTTGAAACATCCATTAGGCTTATATGACCTATTTGTATGACTACAACAGTCTATTAACTTGGGACTTTGCCCGGTCTCAATTTTTTGATGTTCAATGCATCTGCTCTGGCTACAGCTCAATGATTAAATGTTATCAGTACCGTTCAGAAACGTAAGTGCAGAATTTCAATCTAGGAATCCCCATTTTATGGAGAGAGATCTAGACTCTTTCTGTGGCTTTGTTATGCAGAAAACAGCTTGAGAGCTATTTGTCACTGTTCTTAGGGAGCTCGTGTGCCTGGTTAGTCAGGGTAATTGAGAACCAGCTGGGTTTATAAAACATAGTCCATTAACTAAGCTTCAAATTCTTTTTGCAGAACATTAACAAGATGGTAGCAGATGAACTCTTATACCCAGTGGCCTAATGTCCCACTTGCTTAACATGCTAATTTAGATGCTCTGTTGAAGTTTATGTTGGCAAGGGACAAGTAGGACAAAGAGGGTCATCAGTTTGGGAGAACATGCAATTCTTTTTTTGGAGTATCTCTGGAAAAGATGTTTAGAAATTAGATGAGGTAGAAGCATGCTGCCAGATGAGTCCTTATCACTCCCATAGTTGGCTACAGATGAAAGTTTGTGCAGATAGGACCGTAGGAGAGATGACAAGTCCTGGTTGATTGGATCACTTCACTCTGAGAGTTCATTCTGTACATAAAATCAGAGCGTAGGCGTCAGACTACTCAGATCCTAGATGTCAGAAGTCACAACCATGTAGATATTCAGTATCAGAAAAGAATTAGGCCTGGTACCACAGCTATACTGCACAAGCCTCACTTTTTTTCTTGACATTCTCACTCTCAGGTGTAGGACATTCTAAAGAGATATCAAGCCAGCATTCTCAAGACAGGTATATTCTTTTTTAAATATTAGTTATTTTATTTATTGACATTTCAAGTATTGTCCTCTTTCCCGGTCTCCCCTCCACAAAATTCCCATCCCATCTCCCCTCCCCTTTGCTCTAAGAGGGTGGTCATCCACCTATCCACTCTTACCTCAACCCTCTAGCATCCCCCTACACTGGGGCATCAAACCTCCAGAGGACCAAGGGCCTTCCCTTCCACTGAGGCCACATAAGGGAATCCTCTGCTACATATGTAGCTGGAGCCATGGACCCATCCATGTGTACTCTTTTGTTGGTGGTTTAGTCCCTGGGAGCTCTGGGGGCTCCAGTTAGTTGATATTGTTGTTCTTCCTAAGGAGTTACAATCCTCTTCAGCTTCTTCAGTCCTTCCCCTAACTCCTCCATTGGGGTCCCAGGCTCAGTCTGATGGTTGGCTGTGAGTATCTTCATCTGTATTCATCAGGTGCTGGCAGAACCTCTCAGAGGACAGTTATACCAGGCTCCTGTCATTAAGCACTTCCTGGCATCAGCAGTAGTGTCAGGGTTTGGTGTCTGAAGATGGGATGGGTGGGAAGGCCTCTGGATGGCCTTTCCTTTGGTCTCTGCACAATTTCTTGCCCCTGCATTTCCTGCTCCCAGGAGGAGATCCTGTGCTCCAGGTCCCCCCTCTTGCCCACACCCAGCTTGACCTCCAGGAGTTCTGACACCCCCAGGCTCACAGGTAAGTCTCCTTAAGCCCAGAAGTCACAAGACCTCCCATCCTGCCTGAGACACACTTTCCTTTTGGTTTGCAACTGTGCCAGGGAGCAGATCATGTGCTGCTCCAGCTTCTCCCCTCCAGAGACAGCTTGACCACCAGAAGTTCTGACACCACCAGGTTCTCAGGTGAATTCCCCCACCCCCAATACTTGGCCTAACTGGGACACCTCCCCCCCAACTCCAACCCCCACTACCACCCCACCCCGGCCCCCCAGCCCAGAGGACTCAGGACCTCCTGACCTGTCAGAGACACATCTTCCTTCTGGTCCATAACGGCTCCAGGAGCAGATAGTGTGCTTCAGCACCCCCAACCCCACCCATACACAGAGTCAGCTTGACTCCTAGGAAGTCTGCCACAGCCAGGCAGAACATAAGCAGCAGAAACCAATGCCGCTTGGCAGCACCAGAACCCAGTTCTCCCACCATAGCAAGCCTAGGATACCCTAACACACCTGAAAAGCAAGATTCTGATCTAAAATCACACTCATGAAGATAATGGAGGACTTTAAGAAGGACATGAATAAATCCCTTAAAGAAATACAGGAGAACACGGGTAAACAGGCAGAAGCCCTTAAAGAAGAAACACATAAATTCCGTAGAGAAATACAGGCAAACACAATCAACAGGTGAAGGAATTGAACAAAACCATCCAGGATCTAAAAATGGAAACAGGAATAATAAAGAAATCACAAAGGGAGACAACACTGGAGATGGAAAACCTAGGAAAAAGATCAAGAGTCACAGATGCAAGTATCACCAACAAAATACAAGAGTAGAAGAGAGAATCTTAGTCATAGAAGATACCATAGAAGACACTGACACAACAGTCAAAGAAAATACAAAGTGCAAAAAGCTCCTAACCCAAAACATCCAGGAAATTAAGAACACAATGAAAAAACCAAACCTAAGAATAATAGATATAGAAGAGAATGAAGAGTCCCAACTCAAAGAGTCAGTAAACATCTTCAACAAAATTATAGAAGAAAACTTCCCTAACCTAAAGAAAGAGATGCCCATACGCATACAAGAAGCCTACAGAACTCCAAATAGATTGGACCAAAAATGGAATTACTCTCGTCACATAATAATCAAAACACCAAATGCATAGAACAAAGAAAGAATATTAAAAGTGGTAAGAGAAAAAAGTCAAGTAACATAGAAAGGCAGACCTATCAGAATTACACCAGACTTCCCACCAGAGACTATGAAAACCAGATGAATCTGGGCAGAACTCATACAGACAGGTATATCCTTAATGCCCAAGGTCAGAGGACCAGACTCTCAGCCATATCTAGTACTCCTAGCTTATTGAAGTTCCATCCGTCAAATCCACTGACCATGTGACCTCCACGCCTCAGACCTCGTTCAACTCCCCTTGTTGAACTTCTCTCACCCAACTCCCTTACCACACCCCTCCCATTCCTCTTCAGTTCTACCTTAAGTGTTCATTATTAGCTTATGACTTAATTCAGCTTCCTGCACAAAGCAGCTGAATGTAAAATTCACAGATTCTCAATAATGCAGTCCTGATTTTTATTTTAACTGCTCTATCCCTTAGCAGTAACATTGTATGTTTTCATGGCAATGCTTATAGGACAGCTAGAAGAATTAACCTTTCCCTTCATTAAAATGCTCATTAAGTTATCTAAAGATTTTTTAAAGCAGAAAACACACTAACGGGCATACAATAAACACATGATAGATAGTTCTTTATTTGGGGTAAATAGTAATGGAATAATAACTGAGAAAGAAATAATACCACATATCAATCTGGCCTAGATCCCATGAGCCATTTCCTCTAAGCTCAGTAAATAGTGACCATTGCCTTTGTATTTGTAATGTTTGGTGGTCTCTAATTGCTTGTCCATTTCCACTACAAATTTAGCAATCCTTTCTCAATTTGGCTCTTGATCGATTCTCATGGGATCTGTCTTTTTCTCAGTATAATCTAAACATCTATGGGAATTTGAACTCTTCTCAAGCTTTATGTTGCAGGTAGCTCACACCAGAAGAGTTACTGTGCTGATTTGACATTAGGTGGCATTCTGAGAAATCTCCACCTGCCGGATGGTGTGACAAATGTCATGACGTAATTATTTCCTTTATTCCAGGCCAGCTTGCCAGGAACCCAATGCCACCTCCATAACATCCAACACCAGTGGCTTAACTGTACTCAGCCGTTCAAAGAACCCACTCTGAGTGTCCCCACCCCATGGTTGCTTTGTTCTCATTGTCCAGCAGGTCTTAGGTTTCCCAATATAATCCTGCTAAGTACAGCACTCTAGCTGTATGTTAATTGCATTTGCTATTATTGCTAGTTCTTGGGTTCTGTACTAAAAAGTGTTTGCCTAAGGTAACTACACGTGACTGTTCTTTTAGTATTTGTTACTAATAAGCACATTAATATTCTTATAACTTAGAGACTTGACCATAATTATTCATGAAAATTTTGGCCCTTAACATTTTACTCTAAAATATTAAGAATTTTTGTTTGTTTGTTTTGGTGCACATCTTATTTATGCCATGGTAAGCTTCTATGACACAGATGTTACATGTGTGCTGTCTTTCTTTGGATAGTATATTACTTAATTCATTGAATACTTATATTAGTGTCTGATCCAATTATTTGCTTTATGTAAGGTTCAATATACATAAAGGCTATTTAGTCTATTTTTCTTGATTGAAAGAAAAGAAGAAATAAAAAACAATTAACCCTTAATTTCTTTCCCTCCCTCCTTTCCTCCTTTCTTTTTTCTCTCACCCTTTCCTTCTTTTCTCCCTCCGTCACTCCCTCCTTTCTTTCTTTCTTTCTTTCTTTCTTTCTTTCTTTCTTTCTTTCTTTCTTTCTTTCTTTCTTTCTTTCTTTCCTTCTTCCTTTCTTCCTTCTTTCCTTCCTTCTTGCAACATTTCCCTCTTCCTTCCTAACTTCCAAGGGTATTTCTACATTGTTGCAGGACTGTGAACCTTGAGGTTGTGTTATTTACTGAAAAAAAAAAATCTGGTTCTAGTTGTGGTGTGGCTCAACCCTTAGCACACACCTTTAATCTCTCTGGTTGAAAAACATACATACCCTTAATACAGTACATAACTTTAATCCAAAAAAAATGAAGATAAAGTTAGTTTGTAGTAGGAAGCACCCATGTTTGTAAATGATGTCTAATTGAATGGCAGACAAAGTGATGAATCAGAGAAAGATTTGCCAGAATAAAAAATGTCCAATTCTCATGAGAACAGAAAGAAAAGCTCCTTAAGGTAGTTTTACCAGGAAAGTTTTACAGAGACAGGTTGAAAAGAGAACAAGCTAGACACTTGTGAAGACAGAATGAGCCAGAAAATGAGAAGGAGCCAGAAGATTAAAATAGATTGCTAGTGTCAGTTTGAGGCCAAGCAGAGCAATTCAGGAGACGCTGAGAGAAGCCAGATTAAATCAGTCAGCTTGGTGAGGAGTTTGAGCCAGAGCAGTTGAGTTGAACTAGCCACCTAGAGTTCAGAAAGAATTAGAAAGGATGGGCTTATTCAACAGTAAGTCTCAGAGGCTGAAAACATTCTAGGCCTAGATAAAATTAGACAGTGGCTAGAACCTTCCGGAACTAGGCTTAGGTTAGCAAACTGAGGCAGTAAGCCTCAGAGAGGACAATTACAACAGGAGAATAAAAGTTACATTTACACTGTATAGAAGAGGCGGGCTTCTAACTTATAATCCTTCTATTCCAGTTCCCTTCCTCAGTGCTAGAATTGTAGTCACTCGCCACCATATCTATAACTCATAACTCATAAATGTCACTTATTTGTTGATTAATTAATTCATTTGACACTTTATACTATGCTCCAATTAAAATTACCGAATGGAGTTGAAAGGGGTCTGCAAACAGAAGAGGGCTAAGCAGAGAAATGTACCCATGTGACCCATAACGCAGACAAGTTCAGTGCTTCCTGGGCTTAAAATTTTGTAGAATATTAATCAAGTAAATACTTTGGGATGGTTAATATTAATTGTCAACTGGATAGAACCAGAATCACTTTGGAGATAGTTTCTGGATATGTATGAATCCAGTTTTCTAAATCATGTTACTTGAGGTTGGAAGACCTACCCTAAATGTATCACGCATTCATGGGCCATGGTCCCTAGTTGTATCAGAAGTAACAAGTTAGCCAAGCAGGGCATTCACTGTGCTGTCTCCTTAGTGCAGACACAATGTGACTAGCAGGCTCACTCTCTTGCTTTCTTGTAATGAGGGTCTGCCCCTTCAACTGTCAGCTAAAACGTACCTTTCTTTTCATAATTTGCTTTGGTTAGGTATTTTGTGTCTCAAGGAAAGTAATTAATATAGACTTGTAGTGAAAAAACTGTCAATGTGCTGCATTCATGCAGGAATTCCTGATTTCTGAGGTTTCTGTTGTAGTCTTTAATTCATAAAGACCATGTATGCTGACATTGAGAACTGTAATTCCAAGGGCTGAATATATTTCCTTATGCAAAGAATACTAATTGCTTCTATCTTATAATTTTCATTCATTTTGTAGGGGTTTTTTGGTATCTTTATTCATCCATCATTTGCAGTAGATGTTGGAGAATGTGAATGTGTGAGCGCATATGAATGCATGTATGTGCTCCTGTGTTACCAAGCACAAATGGTCGTTCTCAGTTCTACATCCAGATACTTTTTTATTAACACGGTATATGTGTATTTGCAAGGCTCAGATCTTTTTTTGTGTAAGGATGTCTCAGAGGCTTTTTTCATTTCACAATTATTAAAGCTCTGGTGCTGACATATAGAGTTGACATAATCAGAATTTTCTCTGCACTTTTCAAAATATTGGCAAAAGAAATATCTGCTGACACATTGGATGACAGAGCCACAGGTTTCTCACTGGGTCCTTGGTTGTGTTTTCTCTGCGGTTGGCATATCATGTTACTTTGACATTCTGGAGAGTGTTAAAATGTCACTATAATATATATTCACCACTTCCTCCATCATTTATTTCCTTGAAGTGCCAAGATATACCTTTATATTTGTGTGTATGATGACCCTTGGAAAAGAAAAAAATCACAGACCCTATGGTATTGCTGTTAGTTTTTGTCTTGACACATGCTAGGGTACTATGGAAGAGGGACCTCAATTGTCTTCTTCAGATTAGCCTGTAAGCCAGTCTACGGGCAAGTGGTATTGGGTTGCACAGGAAGGCAGGCTGAGGGAGCCAGGAGAAAAAGCTTACAGAGCAGCACTCCTCTGTGATCTGTGTTTCAGTTCCTGCCTTTAGACTTTCTGCTATGAATTTCCACCCTGGCTTTCCTTCATGATGCACTGTAAGTTGAAAGATGAAATAAACCCTTTCTTCAAAAAGTTGCTTCTGGTCATGATAATCCTCAAATGTTCAGAAGCGAACTAGGCTACTCTACACTCACTCCCATTTCCAGAAGGACTGAATCTGCCAGAGACCCTAATGGCATCCTAACAGGCAGGCACACAGAGAAAAATGCAGATACAGGGAGCAGAAATAATTGCAGAAGCAGCAATGATGGAATCAGACTTATTCCTTCATAGAAATTATGTGAGTGTGTGTGTGTCTGTGTGTGTGTGTGTGTGTGTGTGTGTGTGTTGAGCTTCTGCTGGAGAGCAGTCAGGAGGGAGGTATGTTTACCTAAGAAAGCTCCAGTCTTCCTGTAAGAATGTATTCCGGGTTTCAGATCACTCACTTGATATTCAGAAGCACACTTCTCTCTCCAGCATGTGCTAATTGTTAGATAGACAGGAAGAAATAGGATCTATCTCTGGGCAGGAGTTTTGCTTTTTTTTACTCCAGGGGGGATATTTTCTTATTTTAATAAGTGTCAGGATCCTTGTGCGCAGTCTATTTTTTCAATAAACTGACTGCCTTAAAAACTCAGCAAAACAATGGGTAATGTAGCATTACTGCAATCTTCTTCTTGTGATCTCTGTGTGGTGGACAGTGTCCTGCATCCACAGAGAATCTTCATAGTCTAAGGGAGGCTGGCTACACAGCCCAGGGAAAGGAGTAAACCTTAAGGCCATGTGGCTAATGGGTGTTACAGAACAGGAAGACCACAGCAGGACATCAAGCAACTGTTCAAATCCTGGAAACCAAGACCATGCCAGAACTGGGACCAACATAGCTGAACCTGACAACCTGCCTTTTGCTTCATTATAATTCATGTCCATGTCATTTGAGCCATCTGACAAGATGACACAAATCAAAACCCTGTTTAAAGATGGAATAGGGAATCCCAGAAACTCATCAGTTCTTCCTGAATGTCAGTTGCCTTTTCCTTATCTTAGTCCATGAAAAGTTGCTTTATCCCTATGTCTGCAGATGGAAACTAATGTCCCAAACCTCTGGTTTTGCTACAATCTGCTCCAAGAATATGTGTACTCACCCTTTAGAGGTGACAGAGGCACAGCTCCACATTGCCACCGTCCACAGCTTCACCAGTTCTGCTAGACTTTTAAAGGCGTCAACTCAGGCCCAACCTGGATCTGTGGCACTGACAGTAAAAGTAACTCCATGGATAATCAGTATAATGAGGCAGAGTTGGAGATTCCATTGGAGATAGGTTTTTTTCCCAGTATAGGCTTTAGCGCTAGGGTTAAGAGAAAGGAAAACACACACACACACACATACACACACACACACACTCACAGAAAGACACAAACAGAAAGACACTCCAGTGGGAGTGGGTGCCATCCATGCAAGAGTAGGAGAAAGATGTGCACAAATACGAATCTTGGGCTCAAGGGAGAGTAAGCAATTAATTGTCTTAGAATTAGCCGCATACAACCTCTGGTGGCTCTCAAGTTAAATCTTAAAAGGTTGCTAGGAAACCCGTTTCTCTTTCGTTCTGACTCTTCGGATAATAGAGACGTGAGCGACACCTTAAGAGATGCTTCAGATGTAATTATATTCAGGTACAGTCAAACCAGAAGGCGCTAAGGCTGCACAAGGGTTTAAGACATGCCTTTTCCTCATATACAAGACTTCTGTGAGATTCCTAGAAAACCATCAAGTTCTAGGAATCAATAGCTGGGAAGAAAGAGAGCAAACAGCTAGTTCTGCGGAAATTCTTGCTTTGCTACCAGCAAAGATTTCTACCTGATTCCAGAGGGAGGGGCTCCCTCCCGTTTCTCATGTCATCAAGATTTTTCCAGAATTTCTCCCCCATTCCACATAACACACTTACTCCATAATAAAGCTTTCAGCCCATCCCTTGTTTCCTATCCAGGTTCACTCTCTGATAATCACAAGAACCTACGAATACTGAGTAGGGGGTTGCTCTGTCCAATTTGTCTATCTTTCCCTGAGACCTTCCCAGCCTACAATCTTCCTTGCGAACAAAAGTACTCACTTTCGCAACTAGTAAAATTTATGGCTCTGAAGAGCTTAAAAGAAACACTCTCTACCCAGAAACTGCCCATGGAAAAGAGTAGCTTCATTCACTTTTACATACCTTCCCAGGAGGTAACCTGATTCTACTGAGTGGCCTCCACGCTCAATCCAGGACACCTCTGAAGTGTCATTTATGTGCCACCAATTCCATTGAGACCAGCTAAGCCTCAATTGTAACCACATGTTCAGTTTCTCTCTCCTGCATCTCCACTCTCTTGTTCCTCTGGAATTTTTTCCCATATAAATCTTAACGTATGTGTCTTTTTATCTGGGGCAGTGATAGAAATAGTTACTAATTGAGAGTGATCCTAAGAAATACTAAGTGATACTGAGAAATACACTGTAAATTGTGACATTAAGCTTTATTGCCTGTCTACCAGCTGGTTGTAAAGGGCCTACAAATTGTTATATGTACGTACCAATATCCCCTAGTATGCCAAATAGCCCAGTTGTTTATGCAGGTGCTAGAGGTAAAGTGGATATACCAGCTGAAATGGATGTTGTGGTTGGCAAATTACTCCTGGGAGTTTAAAAATATCATAGAATAATAATAAGGGGTAATAATAATGGGTGTTATGGACGATTTTGTCTATCTGTCTGCTCTTGTTTATGAGTCAGAGATAGCTAGCAAAATGTTGAGTAAGAATAGAGCAGAAGGAAAGCATTGTCAAAGTCTTTCTACAAACATATAAAAAGAACCATCTTCTGCAATGAAATGAATAGGTAGGCCCCACACAGACTCATGTGTGTGTGGATGCCTGGACCATAGGGAGTGACACTATTAGGTGTGGCCTTGTTGAAGTAGCTGTGGCCTTGTTGGAAGAACTGTGTCATTGTGGGATGGGCTTTGAGGTCTCTTATATGCTCAAAGTATGCTGAGGATGGAACACAGGCTCTCTTTGCAGCCTGCAGATCAAGATGGAGAACTCTCAGCTCCTTCTCCAGCACCGTGTCTGCCTGGATGCTGCCATGCTTCCCACCATGATGATAAAAGACTAAATCTCTGAATCTGTAAGCCAGCCCCAATGAAATATTTTTCTTTATAAGAGTTGCCATGGTCATCACAACAATGAAATCCAAACTGAGACAAAAGGAAAACTAAATCTACCACTTGATACTAAAGAGAGTAGAACATATACGTCTCCTCCCTTTCACAGAAGTCAATCTCTAAATCTGGGTCCTTAGCTAGATTTGACCTTGTTACAGAAAGCAAGCCATGTTGCAAATAGAGCCACATGGCACCGTGGCGCCTACTAGGGCAATTAAACATTGAGAAAAGAGCTACAACAAATGTTTCAAAGATTTTTTGGCAGTCGTTTGTGTAAGTGTTGATAGTTGAGGAATTCTGTATCTCATGGGCCCCAGAAAAGCGATGATATCTGAGGGGTAGCCAATGGGGTCCAGTAGCATGTCCGACTCACAGGAAGGTCAGTTGTCATTGCTTTACCCATCAATGCATATTTTGAAGAGATCTGCTCAGCAATCGACAGAAAGTACTTGGATTGTGTTGAAATATTTATTGTAGTTAGTAAGAAAGAGAAAGTAGAAATGTATAAAACTGCTAACCCTCAGTTCAAGAAACAGAGTCATAAGACTTTATATAACTTAGAAAGAATATCAGATGTTTGACATGAACTTTTATTGGTACAGGGTAGTGGCTGCCTTCATCTTTGCTTGACTCACTAGTTCGGTTGATAGAACATTGATCCTGGTACATGAGAATAAATAACATGATCCCATCAAAGACTAGGCTCAATAGTAGCCCCTATGCTTGATCACATCAAGGTGGCCTCAGGAATATCATTTGGCAATTGCATTATTTTTTCATTCATATTAATAAAAGAGAAGTAAAAGCAATTCCCAGATATAAAAGAAGAACATTTCCAATCCCACTTCTGGCTTCACTCAGCTTTCTAATCCTCCAGCACAATGTGTTTTGGACATTGTACAGAATATTACATTGATGTACTGTGCTAATATTATGCAGATTGGATTTGAAGAATATTTTATAATACTTTCATATATGAGTGCAAGTGATAACCTCTATAAATACTTGAGTTTATTTCATATTAATGAAAAATTTTAGAGCCTAGAAGCTCAAGTTAATGTTTAAGCAAACTCCATAAATTCTTACTTTAACATGAGCTGAACATGGACGGCAACAATAGACCCCTAAGGTGGATGGGGAAAGTCCACAAGGTCTCAACCCTATACAACACACTACAGGCAGCTAAGGGATGCTGAGACTGGGAGAAATGGTCTCCCCGAGGGAAGAGCACACCAATTGGTTATCTAATACCAAATGGTCAGCCCTGAACACAGACATGCAAATAACATTATATATAATGAACCAGGTTATATTTATATATTTAGTAATGTATATGTATATATATATATATGCTTATAACAACAATTTAATGAGAGAAGGTTCTGAATTTGAAAGAAAGGAAGGAAGGGAATATAAGGGGATTTAGGGGGAGAAAGGGGAGCTGCAAATACTGTAATTATAATCTCAAAAAAGAAAAGAAAAAATTTTAAAAGTTGGGATATTGTACCTTTTTTGTATTTGTGTTTGTGTGTGTGTGTGTGTGTGTACATGTGAGTGGGGAGTTATCTGTGAACTTTGAGAAGAGTCTTTCCAGATATTGCCATCATCTCTAACATGAAGTGCCCTTTTAAACTTTCCAACTACATAACGAGCGCACATGATTCTTCCACATATAAATCCACATTTTGATCGCTGTACAAACTAACCATTCTAGAAATTTCCCCTACTTGGTGGTAGCCAAAGAAGTCTTCACCAATACTCTTTTAATGTCTTATCAAATTGCTAAGTTCTGCAAACTATGTTAAAACAGCTTCCATTAATATAAGTTGTTATATAAGAGGTAACTATTAGTCTTTCTCTGCTCTTGGTTTCATTCTTTCTTTGTGCTTCTAGAATATTTGCAGAACTACAGTTCTTTCTGCAGTTTCCAGTCACTCTTTGGTAGTTCATTTTTATCCTGCTCAAAGCATTCAAAACATTTTAAACAAAGTTTTCCAACGTTGTTCTGTGGCTTTCTTTTTCTTTTTTTCTTTCTTTTCTTTTTCTTTTTCTTTTTTTGTAAACCAGGAATTTCACTACTACATTGTGACAGCAACAACTAAGAGCAGTACCAAGCTAATCATAAAATATTGATTTATTAGGAATTTTGCTAAACAATTACATGACATTTAACATTGTTTAAATACACAAATACAGCAACAATAAAAGGTAACTTATGAACCTACCTCTAAAAGGCAGTTTGGAGGTTAGAAGTATTTTCATAGAAAAAAATTACTTTAGGACTTTAAAACAAATTAAAAAGTAATATATAGACTACAAGAGAGAAACAAATGAATATGATGATGAAATGTTATTATAGAACTCCTAGAACATGTATTGCAAAAAAGCTACAGATAGTAAGAACTTGGTGAAGACTTGAAAATTCTGTTGGGAATTTGTAATAATATTATCACTTTGAAAACAGGCTGATAGTTCTTGAAGCAACTGGACATAGATTTACTCCATAGCTCATAGAAGAAATTATATATTTGTCTAAACATTTCATATTCATGTTCATAATACCATCTTGAGAAGAAAAAAATCAGCAGGAGCAGAATAGACATGAGAGGTTGACTGAGAACAAATAAGATCAAAATATGGGCATGCATGAAAAATGTCATAATGAAACCAAAGATTATAAAGATCAATATATACTAATAAAACATTTAAAAACATTATTCAAAATAATAAAAGAGTGGACACAGACCAAATGTTCATCAGTGCATCAATATAGTTTTAAAAGTGTGGTACATCCAAATAATAAAATATTTAGCAATAAAAATGAATAAATTTATAATACCAACTACAACATTGGACAGAAGTTTAGGGGAGTAGAAACATCTCAGGCTGCATGATTCTTTGAAATGAAATGTGAAATTATCTGGCATCAGAAGTGACAATGTTGCTTCCTGGGTGTCCAGGACTGAGACAGTAGGCAATGGAGAGTGACTGAACACTAATGTAGAGTCTCCTGTGAGCTGATGGAAACGTTCAGAAACAGACTTTTGATGACTTCACAACTTGGCCAACACAGTAAAGAAAAAATGTATAGGGAAAAAGAACTGTTAAGTAAGTTGACTTAGTAGAATGTAAGCCATATCTCCAATGGACAGACATCAAACATGGCAGGAGAGAGCTAAAGACTCCGAATATGAGAAGAATTCAGGAATAACTGGAAGTATAGGAAGGAAATCTCATGGAGGCCTTGACAACTGGCAGCAGGCTAAAAGCCAGACTCTAAAGAGTGCAAGGAAGAAACTGTAAGGTGAACCAGGAAGGGACAATGAGCTCCTCACCTCACTAGTAATCAAACTGAAGATGGAATTTCTGCTCAGCAGAGAGACAGAAATACTTTATAATAATAGTTGTATCAATATAAACGTTTATGTTGTAAACTTTTATGAACTGGTAGGAAGGAAACAAATGAGAGCTAACTATGGAACGCTCTTATTTTAAAGTGAAATTTTCCTTTTAGTTACAGATGCTTTTGTGTTTATACATGGGTTTATAAAAACCCATGTATTGTCTGCAGCTCACACTGAACTTCAACTCCAACAGCACTTGGTAATAACCTACCTGTTGTTAGATGAATGAATTCATACGTAGTGCATCTATCAGATCAGCTCAGTGATAGAGATACTGGTGTCTCCATCCTTCCTGCAGTCTTCCATGCAGGAGCAAGTGTTGGCTCAGAGGCTCCCCCCTCATCAGAAGGAGCTGGGACTGTAACATTCTAGCAGAAGGGGACAACATTCCATGACAGGCATGTCTTGCGGAGCCCACCCATGTTTAATCATTCAGAACAGCTATCCATGGGTGAACTCTTAAGGCATAAGGGAAAGCTAAAAGATTTTTCACTCTGACACTGAAGCAAAAATTGTGTTTAAATCTAATTTTAAACTCTTGAATTATAATCAACTTGTGTCAGTTATTTGATATTCAAGGCCTATGGGCTTCAATTTATTTAGGAAACAGGGTGGCATTTATTGAACAAAAACCAGATCTTTAAATAGAATTGTCTCAGAGGATGTCAACAAAACACCAAAGAAATTAATTACTGCATAATAAGAACCATTATTGAGCACATCTAGGGTTCCAGATACAATTCTAAATACTTGGTGTGTGCCATCCAATTCAGTCCGATAGGAACATTTGCAAATGAGGAAAATTAAGCTTGTCTCAAGGTAATTATACTAGTTTTTTGTCACTGACTAAAACCTGACAGAAACAAATGTAAGGAGAAAATAGGTTTTTCTCTTGTTGCTTGAAAAGAGATTTAGTCTTCCGCTATGGAGAAATCATGGCCTCAGGAGCATAGGGAAAGGCTCTTTCACAAGGCTGCAGGCAGGAAGGAGAGAGCACAGGTTAGTATCTTCAACATCCCACCCCCAACACACACACACACACACACACACACACACACACACACACACACACACACACACACACACACATATACTTAACTAGTTCAGCCAAGCCCCACATTCTAAAGACCCCACAGCATTCACAATAGGGTCTTTGAAGTTTTTGTTGGAGTTCAAGATTCAAACTCTATTAGTGATTGATTTGCTCAAGGTCACACATACAACTGAAAGTAGCAAGGTCAGAATCTGAAACCTAAAAATAGGGTTCCTGAGATCGTAATGCTAGACTCTTTTTTAAGAAAGTGACAGGTTATATAGAAAAATAGTTGGTTATTTCCAGATAATCAGCTATTCTAACAATACAGATTTGGACGTGATCTTGTTTCTAAAGCAACACAATGATCATCTCAGGATGTAAAGGACTGCAAAGCAATTTTAAGGCCAGGCGGGTCTTGGCAGGGATGGTGATTGACACATTAGCAGATGCCTTGAGGTTGCCAATGATTTGCGTCTTTGCAGGGCTCCAAGCTGACACATTCAGCCTCATTACCTCAGTAATCTTAAATTACAGCTTCTAATGGAAGTATATGTGCAGTTTATCCATGCGGTGCAACACTAGCTCAGAGTATGGCATATTCTCTAGCAGAATCCAACCAACCCCACTCCCTATCTTTCAAATGCAGACGAAGGTGACCAGATCATGTCCAGGTTCATTTTGGTCAATGAGACAAATATTTCTTTTTCTGTGCCTTTTCCCAAAGTTGGCAGAAGTAAAATTGTGTTTATATATTTACTGTTGATAACTTTTTCGTTCTTTTCACAGGAAGCTTATGAATGTTATGTCTGAAGTACTATGATGAAGCACCTGAGGCAAATAAGTTAAAAGGACATGTTTACTTAGTTCACACTCTTAGGTGGCCAACTCCAGAATCAGGTGGTTTGACCTCTAGTAAGAGGGATAGGTAGAGTCACATTGTGAGGACAGACTTTATCATTAAAGAGAAAGTTAGGGAGATGCTGGAGTCACACAATCCACACAGACGAATAGTCTCTGTGGCCTCCCTCTACAGCCCACTTCCCAAACATTCCACAAGCTGCCCACATACCCAGCTGGGGACGAAGCTTTCTATCACCATAGACCTTTGTAGAGCACACAGCCCAGAGTCAATCATAGCAAAGTTCTTTTTTAAAATTAATTAGTTTACTCTACATCCTGACCATGATTTCTCCTCCCACCTCTCTTCCAAGTTCTTCCCTCCCTTTAGCCCCATCCCCACTCTTCCTCTCTTTCTCTTCAGAAAAGGGGAGGCCTTTCATGGATGTCAGCTAGACTTGGTATATCAAGTTGCAGTAAACCTAGGAACATTTTCTCCTATTGGCGCTGGAGGATGCAGCCCAGTAGGGGAAACAGTTCCAACGGTAGGCAACAGCGTCAGACACAGCCACTCATAGCAAAAGTTCTTGAGTAGAGAGATTGATGGAAATATTTAGTACAAGGTGTTAAGAAGAGACGCTGCTTATAAGTGTACCTCTAAGGTTGGTGCCATGGAGATTAGATGTGCTTTTGTTTCTTTTACAAAGACCCTGGAACGTTGGCAATGAGATTGCATTAGGAGCTGCCCAAAGAGCGTGCTTCTTTGACCCAGGCTTGAGAAAATCTAAGATTATATTTGAGCATGTTTGTGGGGATTATCTTGACTGCATTAATTGGGATGAGAAAACCACCCACTGTAGGAGGCATAATTCCCTAGGCAGTGGATCCTGGACTATATAAGAATGGAGAAATGAAGCTGAATACTAACAGACATACATTCATTGTTCTCTGCTACTGATAGTGAATATGATGTCACTGGTTTTCTCAAGTTCCTGTCCCCATAACTTCTCTGTCAGGATGGATTGTCACCCAGAGTTGTGAGCCAAATAAGTCCTTTCTTTCTTTAGTTATGTGTTTCGGGGAATTTTAATCACAGAAACAGAAAAGATACTCAGATAGAAGATAAATAAATATTTGCAATGATATAAGTAAGCCATGATAATTGTTGTATGAAATTTTATAAAGAAAATATTTTTTAAAAATGGGACACCTAATCGATTTTGTAATGACAGTATAAACTTTGCACTAAAGTCAAATGAGAAGAGGAGAAGAAAAAGCATCCAATCCCATTACTCTCATAAGGGTAGATGAAAAAAAAAAGAAAGACATTAGTCAACGGAGTCCAGAATGTGCATATGAGCCCATGTTTTGTCAACACGTCTACAAAAGTGAAAATTGAGTCCAGCAATGATTATGTAACAGGCCCCCAAACCCTAGCACAACTGAGGCCACATTATAAGCATCATTCTGACTTTAGACCCAACACTTAGGCCCCAACACCTGCCAAAATGGAAACAAAGACCTCATCCATCAGAGACAGGCCTTGTCCCCAGTTCCAGGAAAACACCCCGCCTTCTTCTAGTTCCCCTCCTTCAGCGTCCCCCTTCCCCCTTCCATCTCATTTCTCTTAGGACCACTTAGTACTTTCATGGGTGAAAGTATTTGGAATTTGGAGTTATGATCTGAGTTGTAGATATGTTTTTACTTCAAAATTTCTAACGTGCCTTTTAAAAATTATGCTCAAACTACTTGCATTTTATTATGATGACTGACACATTTAGAGTAGTTTCTGTTGCACTATTTTTAAATTATGTTTCCTATGCCTCTTCATTGTTTTAACATTTTCCCTTGATAAAATCCCTTCCTTCCTTCTTTCCTTCTTTCCTTCTTTCCTTCTTTCCTTCTTTCCTTCTTTCCTTCCTTCCTTCCTTCCTTCCTTCCTTCCTTCCTTCCTTCCATCCTTGTCCTTTCATCCTTTCTTTCTTGCTTCCTTATTTTCTTCCTTTCTCCCACTCTCTCTCTTCCTTCCTTCCTTCCTTCCTTCCTTCCTTCCTTCCTTCCTTCCTTCCTTCCTTCCTCTCTTCCACTCCTTTGCGTTCATTGTTGCTCATCTTGAAGCTGTATTGTGTCACATAGGGTTGCCATTAAATTTCTGATACAAATATTTTAAAATATTAAGGGAGACTGGAGCCCTTATCCACCGAATACTGTCACTTTAGATGACTTCTCTCTAATAGTGTGCTGATATTTATCTAGTATGTCAGTGTACACCAGTCAGTTACATAAGATGAGTGAAAAAGCTGTGTGCTATAATGTGGGTGGAGAAGGAGGACAGTGTCCCACCCCCCGAAGTTCCATTAATGACCCCTTTCTGGCACACTCTTTCATGTAGTACTTCATTTATTCAGTATTATTATTTTATGAGATTAATGTGTATATTTACTTATAAACAGTTTATTCTCATTGCATATGCTTTGTGTGTATAAATAAAGAAAATGCATGGCATTAGCCTGTATCTAGCCGCTGTTTCTGCTGTCTTTGGTGAACATGGATGTACACTTTGTAAAACCAGGCTGATTTCTTTCCCTGACAGCTTATCTGTTTCTTATGGCTCCACCCATGCAGAACTTTTTACCTTTTGACTTTAATGTCATGGGAAATTATATTTTAATTCTGTTATCTAGGGACCTAGCTTTTTACTTTTCGTGAGCTCCTTCAGATGCGATCTCATATTTTAAAGTCATCTTCTCCCAGTGTTTTACTCACACCCACTGTTCTTACACATTCTTACATTTGCTCTTCGTTACCCCCCCATCCCTCCCCATGTCTTTTGCATTTCCTCTTTATAATCCTCTAGGCCTTGCTTTTGATTGATCATTCTTTATTGCTCTCTCCCTCCTTCCCTCCCTCCCTCCCTCCCTCCCTCACACTTTCTCCTTATAGTATTAAAGATTTTTAAGTAAAAATTTGTTTATAAACTGGTACTTTGAATTTTTCAGTTCATTTATTTACCACTTTATTTAAAAACTCTTCGACAAATTATAAGTTACATAATTATGATGCACAGAGTGATATAACAATTAAGTCGTATAGAATACCTAAATGAAGTTTATTAATATACCCACAATCATAAATCCCTTCCATTTATGCCTCGAAATACAAATTTGTTCAACTCTCATTTTGTTTCCTCTGACCCACAATCCTTTCTCCTCTGTCCTCTGGCAACTACCAAACTGCACTTCAGTTGTGTAAGTTTAGATATTTTTACACTCTGCTTTCTAAGTAAGAAGACTGATTATTTGTCTAATTTCATATTTCATATCTTCTTTATACTTAATATTTTTCTTTTTTCTACTATCTTCTTTAAAAAACATTATTATTTACTTTTTTCATTTTCTAGGAGTAAACTTTTCCTAAAACTATATATATTCTTATAGATTTTTTTCAGAAATTTTAATTTTTCTGGTTTACTTGAGTTAATAAAGAGCACAACTATAACCATAAATGGCCTATCCCAACATACATAAAACAAATAAAAACATGGACGCAGTCTTCTTGATTTTTTTGTCCCTTTTCTATGGTGAGCTTTCTGTTTCTGTACATTCTGGACTGAAATCCAGAATGAAAGATGCTATGGACCATTCTCCACCCCTAATATTGTGCAGTCTTTGGATGAGAAAATAGTTGGGGATATCGAGTTGTGATAATCAAAGAACTTCATGATTGTGCATCTTTCCTACACAGTTCTAAAACAACTCCTTGGGCTCCAATTCCACTGAGTTGAGACAATATTCTCCTGTATTCAGTAGTTTCTAGGGTCTCATCAGATGGTACAAACGTAAAGTATAGAACCTCCCAGTATTCTTTCCCTTTATGTAGTGAGAGGATGTGTCCTTCTTCCCTCCTACGGATTCTCCTTCTCATACTTCATTACAGTCATGACTGTCTCACTATGGTAACAAACATTCCTCCAAGTGGGTTGAGTCTCGTATCTTTAGCAACTGCTTCCTAGAGATAAATTCACCTATATCATCATCATTAAGAACATGCTTAGCAGAGATCATTACAACAAAAGATCCCTGAATTTCTCTGAAACATGTGTGGTATCTAAATTTAGCACAGAGTTGGATTCTTAGATACAGTAGTCCATCCCCCCTTCAATGCTTTAGTTCATGTTGTTTTTAAAAAAAAAAACCTGAAGTTGATTGGATATCAATTTGACATTTCTAATAAAATTGGGAATAGTTCCATCTCAAGACCCAGCTATACCATGCCTGGGCTATATTCAAAAGATGCTCTACTATACTTCAAGGACCCTTGCTAAACTATGTTCATATCAGCTTTAGTTGTAATAGCCAGAAACTGGAAACAACCCAGATGCCCCTCAACTGAAGAATGGATTTTTTTAAATGTGGTACATTTACACAATGGACTACTACTCGGTTATTAAAAATAAGAACAACATGAGATTTGCGGGCACATGGATGAAATTAGAAAATATCATTTTGAGTGAGGTAACGCAGATCCAGAAAGAAATACATGGTATGTACTCATTTATAAGTAGATATTAGCCACAAGGGGAAATACAAAGACAGCAGACAGGGATAGATGGAGGGAACAGGAAGGGAGAAGAGGTAGGGAGGAAAATTGGGGCAAGGGCATCAGGTGTGTGTGGGGGGGAGAGAGAATGGAAATCCATGAGGTGCATCTCTGGGGCAAGCCAGAGACATGGGATGGGGTAGGCTCCTAAGAGGATATAGGGGTAACCCTCGCTGAGACTCCTAATAGCAGGAGGGTATAGAGCCTGAAGTGGCCACCTTCCGTAGCCAGGCAGGACTTGTAGTGGAGGGACAATGACACCAACCCAACCACAAAACCTTTGACCTAAAATTTGTCATGCCTACAAGATGTGCAAGGATAAAGATGGAGCAGAGACTGAGGGGATGGTCCACCAATGACTGGCCCAATTTGAGACCCATCCAATAAGAGAATGCCAATCTCTGACATTATTAATGATACTCTGCTATGCTTACAGACAGAAGCCTAGCATAACTGTCTTCTGAGGGGCTTCATCCAGCAGCTGATGGAGACAGATGCAGAGACCCACAGTCAAACATTAGACAAGGCTTGGGGAGTCTTGTGGAAGAGTGGGGTGAAGGATTAAGGGAGCCAGAAGGGTCAAGGACACCACAGAAAGACATATAGAGTCAACTAACTTGGACCCTTGGGGCTCACAGAGACTGAACCATCAACCAAAGAGCATGTGTGGGCTGGATGTAAGCTCCTGCGTGTATGTAGCAGAGGTGAAGTGTGGTCTTCATGTGAATCCTTAATAACTGGAGCAGGGGTTGTCTTTGGCTGTTGCCTGTCTGTGAATCTACTTTCCCTAACTGGGCTTCCTTGGGACGGGAGGAATGGTGAGCTTGAGGGGAGAACTGAGAGGAGAATAGGGAGGGAATGAGATTGGGATATAAAGTGAATAAATAAATTAATAAAAATGTGGAGAAAAATCCTAAAGTTGATTTAGGAGAATATTCCAAGATTCATCTAAGATACTTTCTGTATCTTTGTTCTGTCAGCATTGTGGTGAATTTTTCTTTGCTTTGATTCAAATACTTTTCTTTTTGTTCTGATAGCAACAATTATAGTTTCAGATTACAATATTGACTTCATCACTATGACTCAGTACCAGGGTGATTTTTGTAGATGTTGCTGCTTCTATTTAGTTGTTTTTAATATATTTTGGTGGTTAATGGGGAAAGTGCTGAAATTATTTCATCTTTTTTTCCTAAATTTTGTATTTTATTTTTGCTGCTCTCAATCTCTTTTATTTCTGTTTAATTTTTTTCCTGTGTGCCAACTGCAGAGATGTTTTTTATCAAATCTGCTTAGTAATTTGTTTGAAGCTCTCATGAACACGTATCCCTTTATAAAATATGCAAGTGTCTCCTAAAATCACGATCTACTCTATTTTTAATGTTTGAGAATTTTCTCCGTGCATATGAGTTTTAATCAAGTCCATCCACTTATTCCACCCTCCAGTACTTCCCCTATCCACCCACCACTCTCCCCCTCCCAGCTTCATGTGCTTTTTGCCTTAGAACCCACTGAATCTAACTAGTGTTGTCAGTATGGCTATCTACTGGAGCATGGCTAGTTTGACAAGAGTTTCATTCTTGAACAACATTGACTACCTTCCCCCAGTAGCTATCAATTGCCCCAATACTCCCTGAACTAGGTATGGGACTTCATACCTTCTGCCATTTCTGTTGGGATTTTGACATCCTTTCTTTATTTTATGTTTTGACTATAATGTGACAGGAGGAATTTCTTTTCCGGTCCAATCTATTTGGAGTTCTGTAGGCTTCTTGTATATTTATGTTCATCTCTTTCTTTAGGTTAGGGAAGTTTTCTTCTATAATTTTGTTGAAGATATTTACTGGTTAAGTTGGGACTCTTCACTCTCTTCTATACCTATGATCCTCATGTTCTGTCTTCTCATTGTGTCCTGGATTTCCTGGATGTTTTGGGTTAGGAGCTTTCTGCATTTTGCGTTTTTTTGACTGTTGTGTCGATGTTTTCTATGGTATCTTCCACACCTGAAATTCTCTCTTCTATCTCTTGTATTCTGTTGGTGATGCTTGCATCAGTGACTCCTGATCTCTTTCCTAGGTTTTCTAATTCCAGGGTTGTCTCCCCTTGTGATTACTTTATTGTTTCTATTTCTATTTTTAGGTCCTGGGTGGTTTTGTTCATTTCCTTCGTCTGTTTGATTGTGTTTTCCTGTAATTCTTTAAGGGCTTTTTGTGTTTCCTCTTTAAGGGCTTCTAGTTGTTTACCTGTGTTCTCTTGTATTTCTTTAAGGGCGTTATTTATTTCCTTCTTAAAATCTTCTATCATCATCATGAGATGTGATTTTAAATGTGAGTCTTGCTTTTCTAGTGTGTTGAGGTATCCAGGGCTTGCTGTGGTGAGAGAGCTAGTTTCTGATGATGCCAAGTAGCCTTGGTTTCTGTTCCTTATGTTCTTGCCCTTGCCTTTCACCATCTAGCTATCTCTGGTGTTAGCTGGTCTTACTCTCTCTGACCGTGGTTTGACCTTCCTGTAAGCCTCCGTGTCAATATTCCTTGAAGACCAGTTCTCTCTGAGAGGAATTTGGGTTTGGAGAGCTGTGGTACAGGGTCAGCTCTGGGGTGCAGACAGAATCCAGAAGGATCTAGTTCCCAGCTTTCCCTTGGTTCCTGTGTCCTGATGGCTCTGCAAGGGTCCTTCTTGATCCAATAAATTTGAACAGAAGTGGTGGTCTTACCTGTGCTTGGAAGTATGTCAGCACTCCTGGGATACAAGCTCTCTCCTGGCACTATTTGAGTATGGAGCCCTGTGTCACAGGATCCGCTCCCCGGCCACCGAAAGAAACCAGAAGACCACTCCTCAGTCCCTGTGTCCTGGAGATTCCAAGTGGGTCCCTCTGAGCAGACAGGCTTGCTCACACTCCTGGGAGCTAGCTTTCTCCTGGCACTGTTTGGCTATGGCGCCCTGGTGGCCCAGGCAGAGGTCTCCAGCCACAGATGGAAACCAGAAGGTTCCTTCCCCCGGCTGTTTCTCAATCCCTGTGTCCCAAGGATTCTGGGCGAGTCCTGCTGAGCAGTGTTGCTCCTCTTACCCCCTCTCATGGGCTTTTCCACACTCCTGGGAGGTTAGCTTTCTCCCAGCACTATTTGGCTAGGGAGCCCTGGTGTCCCAGGCAGAGGTCTCCTGCCACAGATGGAAACCGCTTATGTTGGGATTTTGGTTGACTTGATTTCAACATGCTGTGAGTTCATACTGTAGTGGCACCATCATGTCTGGAAAATTGTATTTTGGCACATATACCAAATACTTCCAAATATTACAATCTTTCTACCCATTTTATGATGTTCCTTGGGTCTTTCAAGGAAGATGGAAGGTATAACTGTCCCATTTACAGCTGAGACCCCCACAGTCTCTTACTGTCTGCACTTGACCAGTTGTAGGTCTCTCTGCTAATCGGCATTAAGGATAAGAAGAAGCTTCTCTGATGAAAGTTGAGAAATGCATCCATCTACAGATATGTGTCAACTGGCCAGATCCCCCGGAGCTCCCAGAGACTGGACCACCAGCCAAAGAATACACATGGAGGGATCCATGGTGCTGGCCACATATGTGGCAGAGGAGGGCCTTGTTGGCCATCAGTGGGAGGAGAGGCCCTTGGGTCTGAGGGTGTTAGATGACCCAGTGTATTGGAATGCTAGGGAGGGAAGATGGGAGTAGGTGGGTGGGTGGGGGAGCACCCTCATAGAGGCAGGGGGAGGGGGAATGGAATAGGGCGTTTCCAAAGGGTAAAATATTTGAAATGTATATAAAGTAAATATCCAAAAAAAAAAAAAAAAAAAAAAAGAAGACAACAACTTAGGGGTCAGTTTTGTAACTGTTCATTTATCATAAGAATAGTATTAACTTTTTCCCTAGGGCTATGATCTAGCCAGCCATAATTAATTTTGTCCAATTACTGATCCCAGGAAAGACTTTCATCTTATGGAGCAGATCTTATATTTAGTCCAAATGTGATTGGTTACTCCCATAATATTTGTGCCACTATTACACTAGTGGGCATATCTTGCTAGAATAGTCACAGCTGGGTAAAACTCTTAATAATCTTTCCCTCCTAGTAATGTACGTGTGTGTGTGTGTGTGTGTGTGTGTGTGTGTGTGTGTGTGTATGGGTGTGTGTATATATATATATATATATATATATATATATATATATATATATATATATATATATATAAAGATTCTCTAGTAGTAAGTTTCCATATGGCATTTTCAAAGGTTTTCAGTCATTCTGTCCCATATTCCAGCCTCTAATCTGCTCTTCTATCCCCTGCCCCATTTAAACTTTCTTGTTCCTGAATATGAGGGCAATCTGACTGCAATATCTGCAATCCTATTGATCACTGTGGTTGATTCTGCAGATCTAGATGCCTGGGAAGTTCTCCCCATGCCCCCTCTCTGCTCCATGTGCATCTCTCCAGAAGTTGCAGACTTGGTCAGACAGGATGACCTTCCTTGATAGTGGAGGACCAGTCTTCCATCAGGGGCGGACCAGTAACTGTGCTTCCTAGCTAGAACCTCCAAACAAGCTCTTACGTTTTCCTATTTTTTATACTAGATGTTATAACTCATTTTTATTTTAATGGACCCTCAATGAACCTGAACATTATTGAGTGTGATATCCTTGGACAATTCATCACTTTCTTTATATGTTTAATAAATGTAGCTTTTCATAAGTTCAGTTTTAATAAATATGGAACTTAACTGCAGCTATTGCTAACTTGCTCACTTCCTAACTTGCTCACTTTTTCCTTTCTCTTCCCGTGCGGAATTAAGCAGTTATACATTTTCACATATGCAGAAATCTTCTGCAGGGAATAATATTGCAACTTACTTTGCCAGTAACATTTCTGTTGCAGCAATCTGACAGGAAGGAATGTTAGTATTTTCCATAGGAATTGAGTTCATTTCTCTAAGGTTTCCACTGCATATATTGAATACATACACGTAAGAAATCTATTGAAACTGAATGGTAAGGATGATGCTGGGACATACTTTACACTCTCTTTATAATATTATCTTCTTTCAAACCGTCCCTTTCATGGAGAGGGTGATACAGGGATACGGAAAGATGAAGGTAAAGGCAGATCATAAGAAGAAGCAGTATTTTCCCACCATTTTAAATGGTTTTCTAAGGGAGATGGTGGTGGCATAGTGACTTAACTGGTTTACTGCAGTGCCCAGCATAGATCATGGTTTTCCTACAGCCTTGGTAAATGACCATGGAGCATCTAGACATGGACAGAGACACATGCAAATAAAAACTGGAATAATGTCATTTGTCCTGAATTAGGCTTAGAAAGTCATCATCTGAACCCCCAGGGGAAAGATATATTGATCAGTTTATAACCAGTAGAAACTCATCTAGTCCAATTTTGGAATACAGTTTGTAATTTAAAACCAATTGTTCCATCAACATTACTGCATTATACAAGTGACAGACATTGTTAGTTTCTACCCACGCCTTCTACTACCTCTCAACAGAACATTCCAGAAACTCCTTTCAGTCAAGTACAATCAGCATGTGAGATATCATTATTCTTCAGCCTATGCCCTAAATAGTTGCTCAACACCTGCAGTAGGTTATAGTAAGAAACCTAAGAGGATTTGTCAAGCCCTATGGGGCTTCCAAATTATTTACTGACAAATGCCTTAATGCCATCTTTGAGGCACCAGACTGCTAAGATGACTTTGAGCAACTCCAAGAAGTGATTTCTATGGAATATTCTTCACTTAAAGAATCTCTCATACTGGAGTTTTAGTTATAACTGGTTCATTATTGAGGCATGACGTTAAGAGCTTTTTGCATGAGTGACATTTGACAAAGGTGATGAAGAACACATTTAAGCTGTTTCGATAACAACTTCTGGAATGTCTCCACAGCAATTCTTTGACTTGGTGTACCTTGTCACAGTGAAGACACTCAGAATTACCTCATGCCAGGACTTAGGAACACCCTGCCAGAAAAAACACACTGTTAGGTCCCTTGACAAAGAATGCATAGATTTCTATCTGTAATTGATGGATAATACTTGCATAGACATATAGTATTATACATATCAATGATCAAGTAAGGCTGTTCAGCCTTCCCAGCTTCTCAAACATATTATTTGTATTGAGAACCTTAAATTCTCTTCTAGTCTTTTCAAAATGCATAGGAAATGTTGCAGACTATGCCATATACTGACTGCTCATATCCAACAAAAGAGAGCTTGGAAGAATGCAGTTTATTTTATTTATTTATTTATTTATTTATTTATTTATTTATTTATTTATTTATTTATTTATTTAATTTTGGTCACTCTCCCACTACACATAAAACAAATATTCAATGTCAAAAACTCCAAAATAGAGGAAGAAAGAAAGTAAGTAGTGTTTTTTGCATATCTGTTTTAAATTGAAATTGTGTTTGCCCAAAAGACCCATTCTTTTAGCCATTTCCTACCCATTTTTGCTCATTGACTAAAGTTTGGGGTTTTTTGTTTGTTTGTTTGTTTGTTTGTTTGCTTGCTTGCTTTTTAGTTCTAGAAGTTTCTTTCTCATCAAACTGAATTATTCAAACTCTAAAACAATAAAAGCACAAACATGGACATTATTTTTAAAACAGATTTGTTTTTTTAAACTTTCCATGAAAAATAAAGATAATTTTTTTTGTTTGGAATGCAGCCTGGAAATTTGAATCAGAACTAAGGAACTATCCAGATTTATATCCAGTGTTCTTTGCAGTACCAGGGTCTTTGGTTGATTTTTTTGTTTTCCTTAGTTGAATTTCTTTATCTGATTCTCTCCTCTGCCTGTTCAGTTTCATCTATTCTACAATAAAATGGAATATTGTTTTAGGAATTTGTTGACTCAGAATTATATCATCTATAGCCAAGTGACATCAATGAGCCTTCTTATCATTGGTTCTGACACAGATCATATTAGCTGCAGCTTTAGGTCAGAGTAGTTGCCACTAAGAATTCAGTGGGGGAGAAGAATAGGTTGTCTTCCTTGGCTTGTGATGCTGTACAGTCAGCATGACTGGCTTGCCTGCAGAGGATGGGACTTGAGCTGTGCTTTCTGACGTTAATCAACCGCTCCCATTCTCTAGTGGAGAAGCATCTGGAAAATTTCATGCTTTACTGTGCAATGTTGCTCAGGACTTTGTCCTTCCCTCCACACAGTGAGAAAGAATTATCTGCAACCTAGGCTTTTGGGGAAAGCTGACTTTTCTATGTGGGCAATGTTCTCCTCATTTGTGTAGAGCTAGAAACTGTTTCATCTTAATTAAACGTAATTCAGAAGAGATGCATTTTCTAAGGAAACAATGTAGCAATGAGACAACTCAGAAGCAGGAGTATCAATATCTCCCCAAGAACAGAGACAACAAGTTTCATGACCAGTGCAGCAGGTAGGAGACTCCCACCAGGTTCTGCTTGCTGGTCTTTTGGGTTTGCTTTTGTTCCTTCTCACCAGAAGCAAGGGAGAAATGGGGGAATCTTTTGGGTAATATTTGCATGAGAGTCTCTAAAGCCGTGAAACGCCAGGTTCTAGAAGAAGAGCTGCCCACCTCCTAAAGTTTTTATCAGCCCCCTCCAGAAAGGCATTAAGTCCACCCACCTGGTTAAATGACTGTTCATCTCCCGACTTGTGGTCTGTAATTATCATTCCATTTCTGGGGAACCAGGGATATATCCAGCTATAGACCCAGTTCAAAGCGAGGAGGAGGAACATGAAACTGCTGTATCTGGTGGTTTTTTTTTTTTTTTTTTTTTTTTTTTTTTTTTTTTTTGAGTAAGCAATGAAAGAATTAAAAGCGTACACACATTCTTCGTGTCTTGGATCAACAAAGGAGCCATGCCAAATGTCAGATTAAATATTCCGCAGCTGAAGTGTTTGCACAACTTTTCAGTGGCTACCATTTAAAGAAAGAAAAACACTGATGGGTCTCAAAAAAAATGACCCTTCCTTTGACATGCTCACAGTGTTCTGCCAGCAACTGTTACAAGTTGGAAGGCCAGGTCTTGCATATCTTGTCCATGGACCATGCATGCCAGCTGGCAAGCATCGACTTGGGTATCCATTCCATACAGGGGCATGAAGCCCTACTGTGTGCCTCACAGACCATGACTGTAATGTTGTCTTGTTTCACCCATGACTGTGTTGGCTGAGGAGCTGGCCATTTATAGAAGGAATTTCCTGATTCTTCAAGTATCTGTCATGTTTCAACAATGAGTTTGCACTCTCTGTACCACGTGTCTTTTCAGTTTGGGTTGGCTCCGTGGGACTGCTGGGGAAACCAGAGACAGATCTTTTATTGAAACAAAATAATAAGTCTGAACAAATCAGCCTTGTTATCATTGGCTCTGGCAAGAAGCATATTCTTTTTGGCTTTATATTTCTACAGGATTGCTCAAGAGGCAATGCTTCTCCTTGCCAGGTTACGTGAAGGACAGAAGAGAACAGAAAGAGCTGGAATACTTAGAGAAATCAGACGTTTTCGTGCATTTTCCAAATTACCTTTCCTTACAGTCTGAGGTGGTTGGTGTTTCTTCCTCATTTCTTTTAAGAAACAAGAAGGGCAGAGCATCTCTCACCAGGCCAACATTGCGAGGGTCTCAGTGTAGCTGTGAAGTCTGACATTGGCCACTTGCTCTCTGTGATCTCAGGCAAGTTACCTCACCTCTCTATTCTAATTTAGCTCCTCTACAAAACGGAAATAGCAACAGGGATTGTTTGCTGATATTAACATAGAATCTTGAGTATGTGCAGTGAGCCTGGGAGTGAAAGAAAGACAAGGCAGGTCAACTACCACCAACTGTGCAGACTGAAACCAAGTGCAGGCCCTCTCTCAGCACATACTGAGGGCAGGTCCTCTCTCAGCAGGTACTGAGGGCACTCTGCTCTTCTGGAACCTTTCCCTGCATTCTCATGGCAAGGTTGGAGGCAACCAGAGACTCCAAGAGAGGTGGTTATCCTTTTATTTTTATGTGTTTTTCCAGAACTAGAGAGATGGCTTGGTTGTTAAGGATGCTTAGTCCACTGCAGAGTACAAGGTTCAGTTCTCAGCACCTACCTAGGATGGCTTACACTACCAGAAAATTTAGCTCTATGGGATTTGATGATCTCTTTGGCCTCCCTGGGCACCTGGAGACATGTGGTACATATAACTGCACACACATATATGCATAAATATATAAATAAATATGCAAAATTACTTTTCCATGAAAGTGAACTAGGCCTGATGTTCTAGCTCAGATTACAACAACTGCAAAAGAAACTGCCTCTATGTACCAAGTAGAGAGAGTCTCCATGGGCAATGGAGAAACATCTGGACTCTGTCCTTTCATTCCCAGGTAAGCACTGTAGATTTAGAAAAGAAAGTACAAAGTTGTCAGGAGATGTATTTTCTTGTGACAGTTGAGATCTAGTCTATTCACACTTGACTGTTTATGATAATGGGTATCAGTCATCACAGGGCCTGTCAGTATGACTCTTCAAAATGCCACACAGGTGCTTTCCACATGGCAGGCTCTGCGGTAGTCCTTGGATCTAACGATGAGTCAGAAACACCCTTTCTTCCCAAATGAGGCTATAGAATTCAGAGGGCTTTCTGTCCTTGTGTTTCAAGTCTACACCTTCTAGAACCCATTCAGAATAAAGTTATTTTTTAAATACATCCTTATTAGTCAGCATGTAATCAGAAAATTTGAAGCTTTGTGATAAGGGCTCTGTAATTTCCATTAACAATCCCTGGCGAGCAAGCAAAACAAAAAAGGAAAAGAGAAGCTTACAGTGTAGCACTGGGTTAGCTGTTGGAAGTTGCCCTTCTCCAAGTCCTGCTAAGGTATGGGGGCTTGAGTTGTGCCAATGGTTCCACCCAACCGACCCCAGGAAATGATGAGGAGAAGAGCTGAATACCAGCTCCAGCTTTGCCACAGAGAAGCTATGGGATCTTAGCTAACCTCCCTCATCTTGCCTCAGTCAAATGTTTCCATGGAAAATGGAGAAGATGAAGAATATTCCATCAATAGGTGCATCACCCAACCGTGAGAAGAGCGATACCCACAGAAGTCTCTTTTGTGCACTAAAGCCACACTTTCTTATGTTGCTGCTCCTCTTTTTACTTGCTTCTATTTTAGGTAAAATTTTCAGAATAATTTTGCCATTTCAATGTCTTCCTGTATAGCCTATACTTATAAATGTTTCAATAAGGAGAGTGTAGAAAGGGATAGTACCAGAGAACAATTTCTCATTTCCACACCCATGAAGGGCCTTATACAAAATGAGATAAGTAAAACTGTTTTTCTGAGGACCTGTGCAGTGTTCCCAAGGTTGGAGATCTAGTAGGCTCTTAGTTTGAATACCCCTCTGCTTGACTTCAAAAGGCAGTTTCTTAACTATAGTTCACTAAGGGTAAAAATTGTGAGCATATTACTCATTTGGAATAGGTAAAGAAGAGTGGCCACTCATGTTCATGAGAAACTGGAATGTGTTAGTTTATGGTTGTAGCTGTTACTTTCTCCACAGTGTGAAAAATGATTAGTAAAAGCAACACAGGTGAAGAGGAATTGATGTTCGCTGATGATTTAAGAAAGGATATGATCCATCGTGTTAGGAAGGCACGATGGCGGGCAGCAGGAGGCAGGCATGAGCTCGTACTGCATCTAGCCAGGAAACCAAGGGAGATGGATGCTGGTCTTCTTGTATTCTCCTCTTCTCTTTTGTATTCAGCCTTTGACTCTAGCCCAAGGGACAATGCTACCACCCTGTAGGGTGTTCTTCACTAAATCCTCTCTGAAAATACCTCCAGCAGACACATCTACAGATGTGTCAGCTAGGTGATTTCAAATCCAGACAAGTTAAAACTGAAGATTAACCACGGCAAAGGCTTTGCTTTGAGAGTTAGGTAAGAATTATAAATATGTGTGTGTGGATAGAAATTTACATGATCTGAGCAATGATCCAGGGAGAATATATTATTATATATTCTGGCTAAAAAAGTGGTGTCTTTTTACAATCATTTCTTCTAGCGGGGTAGAAGAAGGGGATGCATCTCCTTTCTCTGTGGGGTAGACAAGGGGATGCATCTCCATCACCTCTCCCTGAAAACCTCAGCTGTGAATTCCCAGAGTCCTTTGGAAGGATCATGTTTGTGTCCCACTCTCTTGCCCTGGGACCTTTGGCTGCACCTGTGCTTAGAATATTATCCTCCCCAAGTCCTGCTCAGCTTTCTTTTGTTTCCATTTTTGTCTATTTACTTGATAAAATACACTCACAGTGGCTACTTGGGGGACTAATTATTTCTTCGAGTTCACCATTCCAGTACGTCGGCAGGAATAACCTGAGAGAGATAACTGGTCACATTATAGCCACAGCCAAGGGTAGAGAGAAAGTGTATACGTGGCTGCTTTCTACTGGCTCTCTGTCTTCAGCCCAGTTCCCCATCCATGAAAAGGTAGCCACATTAAGGGTCAGTCTTTCATCTTAAGAAAGTTTCTCAAAAGTTATACCCACAGGCCAACATAATCTAGACAATTTTACTGAGACTCTAGACTATCAGGCTGACAATTAAAACTACCAATCACACCTATGTGCTTAGTTCATAGAGAGCTATTTTCAAATGTCATTTATCAGGCAGACTAGACTAGGCCTTTTAAAAATTTCTTCTTTTATTTTTTGAGATTATAATATAATAGTTCAATAATAATTATAATAATATATAATAATCATTTCCATTTTCTCTTTGTTCTTTCCAAACCTTCCCATATATCCCTCCTTGTTCATTTTCAAACCCATGGTCTCTCTTTTTATTAGTTGTTGTGTTTTGTATATATATATTCATACACACACACACAAACATGCTCAGTCTGTCTGTATGCAGGACTTACCATCTCATATTAGACAACCAACTGCTCTGCTCTTTTGTCCCTGTGCAAGGCCATTTCTCCCACTGTCAGCATCTCTTAGTTGCTTGTAGTTTTCTGTGTAGAGTTGAGCCCCATTCACTTCCCCTTACCCCTGCCCCAGTAGCATGCCCACTGTTATTGTCCTTGTTCAGCTCTTGCTTAGGCAATCCTGTTGGTGCGACTTTGTGGGTGTGGCTTCTGTAATTACTAGGAGACACAGTTTCACAGCAATCTTCCTGATTCTCTAGTTCTTAGAATATTTCTGCTCCCCTGTCTTCACAGTTCCCTGAGCCTTAGATGTAGGAGTTGTGCTGTAGATGTATCAATTGGGACTGGGATTTACAACTCTGCACTTTGGTTGGTTGTGGTCTGGTCTCCTGGTTTCTCCACCCTCGAGTCTCCAGTTCTTTCTCTTCATAACGCTCAGCCGCTCCACTTCCCTTTCTCTCCCACCTGACCACCACATACTTGTGTGGTGGCAGGTGAGAGCCTGTGGCATAGGATAGGGCTGTGGGCATCTTTCTGTTGTCACACTGTATGACATGGCAAGACACAGACCTCTATCTGCCTTCCTCCTCCCACACTGTCCCGCCTGGGTTTGATTTGATTTTTATTTGTCCTAGGCATAAAACAGCTTTAGCCAACAAACCAAGAATCAAGCTAGAATGAACAAAGGGCTGCCATCTGCTGTGCCCCTACTGATATAAGAACAACACCATCAACAAGGTGTCTCTTTGCCCACTGCTGGTGGTGGGGTACCTGTGATTCTTGTAGGCACTGCTTATCTCTAGGCAGATTATATACTTGTTTTGCTATTTTCTCCTTATTTTACAATTTTGGAGATTAAACCCAGAGCCTGATTTATGCTAGTCAAGGGCTCTACCACTGAGTTATACCTTCAGTTCCATTTATAGATATATTGACCATTCATCTGACCCAGATGTAATAAAAACAAGGGACTTAAATTATTTATCGCTATCTCTGTAGCTGATTCATATTCACGTATCTGCAGGCCCTTATATAACACTTAAAGATTCGCTTGGTTATTGCAGATCTGCAGACATTTTATTAAATACAGTATTTCATTTGTGACTTGCATCAGTATTCAGTGGAGTGGGACTTTTATTCTTGTGGTACTCAGTTTGCGCTGCTATAGCAGGATCACAGGCTTAGGGTTCTTAAACTTATAACGTTTCCCATTAGTAACCTCCCCCACACCTTTGCCAAAAATATTTATATTACAGATATATAGGTCCTTTAGTTACTTTATCCATCGCTAGGACAAAGTACCTTGAAAAGAGCAACTTCAATAAGAAACAGCTTACTTGGCTTATAGTTCCAGGGAACAGTCCATCATAGCTAGGGAGCCATGGCAACAGGAGTGTGAACTATCTGGCCACAGTGCATATATGCAGTCAAGAAGCAGAAGGAGATGAACACTTGTACTTGGTTGCTCATCTTCTTTTTATTCTGCCCAGGACCCCAGCCCTCTGAAATCAATCCACCCATGTTTAGGGTGCATCTTCCTGCACTGTTTAACCTCTCAGCCTTGCTAATACAGTCTAGATAACCACTGCAGGGATACCCAGTGGTTTATTTCATGAATGGTTCTAGACCACAGTGTCATCCTGACAATCAATACCAACTGTAACAACAGGTATATAAAATAGTTTACAAGTCAAGCATTTACTTATAATAAGTTGTAAAGAAATTTATTTTAAATTAATTTGTTGGTATACATATAACTTATCAACAAAAATGAAAATGAAATTTTATACTAATGATATGGGTATGCTTTTTTATTTTGCATAATTGATTGACTATCAGCTACATATTTGATATTGCAGGATGTAAAACATCTTCCAAAATGGTTTTTGGAGTTGATGTATATTTTGAGTTTTTTTAAACAGTCAATGCTAAGAAATGCTGCTTCATGTACAAAATGACAGAAGTGTGCTTAGAGCCATTTCAGAAGTCATTGGAAATTTGGTCCCATCCTAACCCCAGCTTTATTTAATGAGTTTTTTCAAAAATAAAATTCAACTCAGAAAAAATTTTTAAAGGTTTTATTTTTAATTATGTGTATAAGTGTTTGTCTAGAAGTACGCTTGTGTAAAAGAGCACAGCGCCTTCCTAGGCCAGAAGAGGGTTTCAAATTCCCCACAGCTGGATCCCAGACAGCTGGGAGCCACATGGCCCGGATGCTGGGAACTGAACTCTGGTATTCTGCAAGGGCAGTATACATTTTTAATCCCTGAGACATCTCTCCTGGGGCTGAAACAGCAAAAATTTAAAGCAAAGACTATAATTCAATATAATTCAAAGATAAATTAATATGATATTTGTATATAGGTAACAATTGGAAAATCTTAAAAGTCTTTGTTTCCAGAAACCACTATGCTTGTGTAGCTCTACAAAAACTTTGTATACACAGTAAAAATACTGCAGTTCATTCCTTAGCAATACTTCCAGTCTGACTCAGCACTTCAGGCTGTGTTTCTTCATGCTACATGGATGTGTCACACGACCAAGGGACTTGTCTCCTTGTCTGAACCAAGGCTGCAGTGAAGCCACTCAACAGTGTTGAGCATTGTCAAAGCATCCTGGATTTGTCATGTATGTGCTTTCCCATCACATTTTGCTGTCATATGATTAGAGACCTTGGACTATTGTCAATTTCTGTGGTCCCCCCTACATTCGTGTATGCCCTATGGGATTGTGACCTACAGTTAAGAGGATGTTGGTTCAATGTTTATCCTTCACAGTTCAAGAGGATGAGAAACCGAGTATTGAGATATCACTCAACCTATTCCCAGTGAGATCTATTTCTTGACTTTCAAGCAAATTCCTTTTCATCATGTGTTCTCTCACATGCTGGAGAGACAGATACACTCTCTCTCTTCCTTTGTAAAGGAGGGGTTCTAATTCCAGAACGTGTGCTCCATCTCCATCAGTTTGCCTGACCTCATTTGTATCCTGATAGTACCACTGCCACTGGGCATCAGGGCTTTGACACCTGAATCTTGGAGAGACACAAACATTCAGTTCATCACTCAACCTCACAGACACAAAACAGCTATTCCGCTAAACATTACGACTTTTCAAGGGCAGTAAATTCTGGAGTAAGGTCTCAAGGCCAGTGGATGAGTCAATGATCTCTAGTAGGGGCCACTGCTCTAGCTGTGTTGGAGCTCTGGAACTGAATGGTCCAGCTCACTGGAGCAGTTCTCCCATCTGAGCTATGGGCCTTTTTTCATAGAAAAGGCCCTTTGTACTACCAGCATGAGCATAGATTTCAACTTGCTTTTGTTTTATTCTTTAACAGTTATAATTTGGGGCTGGCAAGATAACTCAGTTGGTGAAATGCTTGCCACACAAACATGAAGACCTGAGTTCAAATCACTTGTACCCATACATAGTGATCTCAGCCCTGGGGAGGCAAGGATAAGAAAATCCTTATTGCTTGTTAACTAGTAATCTAGCTGAATCCTTGAACTCCCATTCTCTTATAGACCCTGCCTCAAAAGATAAAAGTGATGGAGGAAGATCTGGTATCAACCTCTGACCTCCAAACACATGTATACATACGTTCGTATTCAAAGAAACATATACACATATGAACACACACAGATACACGCGCTTGCAGTTATCATTTTTTTAAAATTCAGCATTGTCGCACAGTTTATTTTATAGCAGGAATTCTGTCTTCAAACTGTTATCCTCTTTTCTCTAAGTTGAAGAAATGGGAGGTAGAATATCCTAAATAGACCACATGGTTCCTAAAAGAGGAGAAGTGGGATTTAATCCCAGATCATTCCGTCTCTGTTTACTTACAACACGGTCTGGTTATCCACATGGCCACAGAGAACTGCCCTGTACTCTCCTGTCTGAGTTGCTTACTGCAGTAAGCATCTGCTGAGATTGGACCTTTTTTTTCCCCATGTAACTCCATACTGGAAAGTTCTGTGGATTTATAGCCTTCATTATTTCTTCTTCTCTTCTGGAATAAATATGCTAAGTAGCTAGCTAGTTCTGTCCATTTCAGTGCCTTTGGAGGCCTGCTGGTAACCGGCAAAATTTTCTGGAAGGCTGTGGTGCAAAGCCATTTTTACTGGCTATAAGCAGGGTCCTGAGAACCACAGAGAGCTCATGCACCTTCTAAAAAATACAAAGGTGTTTATGTCAGAGATAAAACTGAATTCTACTTCTGCAAAAGATATGCTTATGTGTTTAAAGCAAAAAGCAGCACAGTGACTACTAGAGACAAACAAAACAAAATCAGAATAATCAGGGGAAAAGAAACTCCCCCATGAGTCATGCCAAATTTCAAAACAACCTTTCTGCAAAGGCCATTGGACACAGAACCCTTGTGATGCTGTATCTCTCACAGATTTCAGCTAATATAAAGTAAATAAATAGAGGAGGATTTGTGTTCTTGTTAAAAAATGGTAAATATATATGCATATATGTACACACAAATAAATATTGTTTTTAAAAATAACCTTTAAGCTGGGTGGTGGTGGCACACGCCTTTAATCCCAGCACTCAGGAGGCAGAGGCAGGCAGGCAGATTTCTGAGTTCGAGGCCAGCCTGGTCTACAGAGGGAGTTCCAGGACAGCCAAGGCTACACAGAGAAACCCTGTCTTGAAAAAACCAAAAAAAAAAAAAAAAAAAAAAAAAAAAAAAGAATAAAAATACCTTTAAGATGACATTTTTTTTTTCTGGATTAGGTGATATCTTTAGTCTCTAAATATTTCTATGATTTGTCAGTAAACCTCAGAATCCTAGAACCCTCAAAGGCAGTCAACTCAGATTCAAAATGCAGTGAGATTTATCTACCACTAATCTATCTATTTTTCACAGAAATAAGATATTTACTTTCAAAACAACTGGTTATCATAGACAATCCCCCCGGCTAATGAGTCCTTCATCTTCCTGAATGAGAATCACAACAGACTAGAAAGGGGTTCTCAACCCAGAAACTGTCTTTTCTATGTTGCAAGAAGGAGGAGAGGGATAACGATGATGATGATGATGATGATGACGACGAGGAGGAGGAGGAGGAGGAGGAGGAGGAGGAGGTAGAGGAGGAGGAGGAGGAGGTAGAGGAGGAGGAGGA